>CM034467.1:21586507-21664167 GCA_019925255.1 Litchi chinensis | reverse complement strand
GCCACTCTATACCCATTCTTCATAGAATGTGTCCCTTTTTTTGTCGAAGAACCACTTTATCTAATCTGGAATATCCCTAAAACTTAGAAGGATGGAAAAGATAACCTCTTTATCAATTAGGAGCAATAAATCATCCAGCTTTTGGTCGTGCCACTGTTAACTAATCAGATCAATCAACTCCTCCACCAAGACATTTCTATCTAAACTAAGAGTGATCACCCTGAAAGATTGGGTCTCGGAACCCAACGGTCTAAAAACACTCTAATATCCTTTCCATTACCAACTTGCCAAATCCATCTATTGAGAAGTAAATGTCCGCCCCATAATAAGCTTTTCCATCCATGGAAAGCTCCATTTCTATAAGCTACCTATAACAAATCTAAGTTAGGAAAGTATTTTGTCTTAAAGACACGGACAACAAGCGACTCCGAGTAAAAAGCCACCCTCCTAGCTTGTTTAGTAAGTAAGGATTGATTAAATAAGGTCAAGTCATGGAAGCCCAATTCTCCTTTCGTTTTGGGTAAGCAAAGGTTTTCCCAACTCACTCAACTTACTTACGTTTACGATCTTTCATACCCCACCAAAAACTTACAACTCAGGAGCTCAAATTCTTGCACAAACCAATCGAAAGATGGATGATACTCATAATATATGTAAGAATAGCTTGCATGACAGCCTTGATAAGAATCTCTTTACCACCTTAAGAGAAAAGGTAGCTTTTCCAACCCTTAAGCCTTTTCCAGACTTTCTCTTTAATATCGATGAAAGTTTTCTTCTTATTTCTACCCACCAAAGAAGGTATCCTCAAGTAGATATCGTGAAAGGTACCTTTTCTGATACCCAAACACACTTGAAAATCTTCCTTTTGTTGACAAGAAAAATTAGGATTAAAGTAGATGGCAAACTTATCCAAGTTGATTAGCTATCTAGATCCCCTACCATACACCTCTACCATACATTTGTAATGGACTTGGCAAAACAATTATCATGCATGTTTTATTAATGAATTAAAAGACTAGTCATATTTGTCTGCAAGTTTGATTTGATTAAATGCCCAATTAAGTCCTCTTGATATAAAATGCAAAAGTGGAAGTCTTCAATTAAAATCAATTTTTTTCCTTGCTCGTACCACTACATATAAAATCAATCTTCTATCAAACGTAATTGAAAGAGGGAATGTTAATTTTACTTTTGGTCAACTAAGTCAAATTTATATTTATTTATTAATTATTATTAAAACTAAATTTTAAAAAAATTAAAAAAAAAAACAAAAACAAAAAACAAAAGAAAACAAAATGAGATGGAGATGGAGTTTCATTAGAAACCAGATCGAAGTTGATCTGGTTTCCAATAAAGCCATATCATTATGGTAGAGACATGGGCGGACCCAATTCATAATGAGGGGAAACACATGCCCCCCCCCCCCCCCCCCCCCTTCCTCCCTCCAATTTTTCAATATTTTATTTTATTTTTCAATTTTATTTTTTATAAGATTTTTATTAAATTTTTTATATATATTTCTAACTATATTAATTACAAAAGTAAAGTGTAGGCTTGTTATTCTATTAATTTTAATTTTCTATCATTGTCTTTATAAATATTTAATTTTATTATTTTCTTGATTTTTATTCAAATATTTATCTATTATTTGTTAGAATCTCTATTATAATAATATATATCATAAAAAGTAAATTAAATTGTAGTTATCATTTTTATCGAAATATTAATATCCTCTTAGACATTCTAAATATAATATTAAAATCTCCAACTTGACTTGAAAATTAAATCAATGAATCTTAAAATTATGAAACATATATTTTAATTTGTTATATCTTATTTCTTAAAGTATAATAATGATTTAATTGTTATTTTTTTTTTAAAATTATTCTAGTAATTTATATCTATTTGTAACCAATAAAGTGATATAAAAAACTCTTTTACATAAAAAATATTTTATGTTATATTTGCTTAAATTTTATTTCTAGTGAAAACTTAATTTCTAATTTAAATATAAAGTTTACATAATTTGATTGCCAAAATTATATTGTGATCACAAATAAAAAATCATATTTTCCTTATGCGTTATAAGGGATTTTTAAATTGTAAAATTATATATGTATAATTAATGTATTATTTATTTTTATTTTTAGTTATTTTGAAATTGATGATAATTACTTAGAAATCAACCAAAAAAATATATCATATTTGACTACTATAATTTTATTTTATTTTTTAACATTATTTTCAATTTATTAAAGTGACCTCCTCTCCCCCAACACCACCCCCCCCCCCCCCCAAACTAATATTATGATCACAAATAAAAATCATTTTTTCCTTATGCTTTATAAGAGATTTTTAAATTGTAAGTTTATATATATATATATATATATATATATAATTAAGTGTATTGTTTATTTTTATTTTTAGTTATTCTCAAGTTAATGTTAATTACTTACAAATCAACCAAAAAAAAAAAAAAAAACATATTTGACAACTATAATTTTGGTTTTTTTTTAACATTATTATTAATTTATTAAAGTGACCACCACCTAACCCCTCTACCCCCACAACCCGTTCCCCCCCGCCCCCCCAAACCTCGCAATATTAATTTTTAGGTTCACCATTGGGCAAAGATATGAAGGTTCGACCTCTATTTCCATCCCAGGTTTGTTGTGAACCAACCCCAAATCTTGAAGATTTGAGGTTTGAAAAAATTTGGGTTCGATGTACCAAAATTGTTATGTGTCATCTCATACCTATATAAACCCCTCTATTTACCCTTTCACACCTCCAACCTCCATTTCTCTTTCTACAAAACCACACCTCATCTCTCTCTACTCTCTCCACTTGTAGCAATGGTCAGGACCGTCGATTCTGAGAATATTGTTGCCACTAGAGAAGATGAGAAAGCACCATACAATGAGGGTGAGGACACCAACGCTCAAGTCATTCCCATTGTCAAGCTAGAGGAAGTCACTATCATTATTGGCAAAGAGGACAAGGACACCATCCAAGATCTCATCACTTATACCCTTGCATTTCATTTTTTCTATTTTTTAACATTTTTTTTGTTTGGTTTCTTTATTTGTAGTGGGTTTTGTTTTTTTTTTTTTTTTTTTATCTAGTGGAGAGACTGAAACAGAAGCTCCATCGTTGTTGTTGGGTGGTGAGATTTTCATTGAACTTGGAACCAACAGAGATAATCTAGTTCCAACTTGGAACCAAATCATTTTTGAATAACAAGATTGTTTTTCATTTCATCTAGTGGAGATCGCAAAATTGGATCTTCACCGTTGATGGTGAGAATAATTTTGTTTTTATTTTTCTTTTTTTATATTTTTTCATATAATTTTCATCTCCACCATCTATCTAAGAGATGGACAATAAAGATGCATTTTTTTATTTTTTATTTATGTTTTTTTTTAATTGTTAAATTTTTTTGTTTAAATTTTCTTATTTATTTTATAATTTTATAATTAATTATTAAAGTATATAGATTTTATTTAGTGTTGACATATGTCCTATTTATGTATAAAGAAATAATATCCCTAAGATCATTAAGTTTGACTAATAGTCAATTGACGGTTGAACCAAATTGATGTATTTTTTCAAACATAAGAGATCACGAACCTTATTTTACTATTAATTATAAAAAATTAATATTTCACGAAACTTTAGGGACCAAGATGAAATTGTGCATTCTCATATTAGTGAAAATTCATCAAATCTAAGGAGTTTTGTGCAATTTTCCCTTAATAAATATTTAAAAGATAATAATAAGGCTACTTTTGGTATTATAAAGCTAGAGGGTTTTTTTGGTATTTGGTTTTTTTTCATAAATAATCATTTTTTTAGTCCAAGTTGAACACTAACCTTTTTTTAAAAAAATCTTAGAAGAATACTATTTTCTGACAAAAATATACTTAGTAAAAATATAGAATCTCAAGAAATTGTTATTTTTCACTCTCTCTCTCTCCCTCTCCCTCTCCCTCTCCCTCTCCCTTCCCCCCCTCCCCGCCCTCCTCCACCCCCTTTTTTTTTCCTTGTTGAGTTGTTATTGAATAACTTAGAAATTTATCAATATTTATAGAAATTAATCACTATTTAATATTTACTTTTATAATTAAGAGAATTACTCTCATAATAAAGGAAGAAAATTATCAACACAAATTTATAAAATGTGTTTAGTGAAAATTTAATTTTCAAGTCCTTAATGAATGAGGTGCACAATCATCTATACTACAGAATGATATGCAAAACTGGAAGGCGCTGGTTGTTAAGTAAATGAAAAGTAAATGACACTATTTTTTTTCTTTATTTTTGTTTTGGAAAGATTTTTTCTTTTTTTTTATAGGAAAGCACAAATTTGGTGTGTTTCATCAAACACAACAAAATTTCTTTCTTTCAAAAAAACAAAAAACAAAAACAAAATTTGTTGTGGAAAGACTAAATTTCACGATACGTATATACCCCAAATATACCCCAAATCCTATCATGAGTGTCCATCAATAAATGTGAGTAAAATTCTCACAGAATTTATGGGAGTATATTTGAGTTGCGTAAGTAGTATTTAATGAACAAATCTTAACCCCGGTTGGTACTAGATTTCAAAAATAATATTAACAACATTGATGTGTAAATTTAAATACGTAATGCTGATTGTCGTAGCTTAATTAGTTAGGTAAAGCTCAGGTAATGGCAGGGTCCTACTAATTATGTCGAAAATCATATTGACTGTGTCATATATCTATTTGCGCCGGGTAAGATGCACATTTTACAATTTCCTCGTTACTTTTGAACAATAAGCTCTCCAGAGTCAAGTCTGTCGCATTAATATGACATTGAAAATGGAAGTTAACGAAAATGTTATGCAGGACGACTTTGAAATTAAAGAACACAAGCAATGAAATTACATGTAAACTGGACTTCTATATATTCCGTCCTCTAGCGATTTATCTCTCTATGAAATAATAAAGATGGCAGCCAAAAATTGTTTAATTGCTTGGGTGGTTTTCCTAGTTTTTGTGCTTCCGTTATTATCGGAGATGACAGCTACAAGAAGACTTGGACTGACTTCCAAGCCTGGTGTGACTCGTAAGTCTGCCTCAGTGCCTCTCATGCTTCTGTAGCTTTTTATGTGGCCACAAAAACAAACAACCTCTAAATTCCTATTGATTCAATGGAACAATGGACTTTATATTGAGTTGTTGGAATAGTATAGGGCCTTAGTTTTCACAATAAAAGACTGTTTGACTTTTGCTCACCAACTTACGTATGAATTGACCTTAATGTCGGATATTACTCTCTCATGTTCACATTTTAATGCAGAATCTCGACCACTCAAATTCTAGGTGAGGTTACTCTATTGTAAGACAAGTTTTGAGAAGAACTTGAAGTTTTTTTATCTTATCGATTGGCTTACTAGTTGCTAAACATTTTTTATTGTTGTTCTTTAATATGTCACTCTTGATCAATATTACACCTTAATTTACAGAATACATCAAATTACCACTTTTGGTTGGTGCATTTTTGTTAAGTTTCCATCCAAAAGGCCTAGGTACATAGTGTAGCTAGTGGCTCTGTAACGTGATCAATAAGTCGTTTTTAGAATCTAACTACGTCTTGATCTCGTGTCTCAAAAGTCCTGAATTTTAGAGGCTAGATTAGGCATTTTAGTAGTGGATGTGGAACTGAAAAAGAAAACCAAAAACACAAGTTCGTTGTGGTTCATACAGTGTAAGAAATCATGAACATTTTATTCTTATCTAATATTCCTTTCACCTAATCTGAAACTCTATTTGTTATGAGAGAATGCATGACTGTTGACAAACATATTTGAGTGTTTGACTTGCTTGTTTTTCTACTTTATATGCAAGTTGCGGTTGTAGCAAGCAAACTGATTAAGGGTAACTAAGTTTCGATGTGATGGGATGGTTCAACAGAGAGAAAACTTCATTCAGTTGACATTCATCCAATAACGTTAGCACTCTGGCGTACATGCATCATTCTTTTAAAAACTAACCATTATGACGGTGATTTTGAATTTTAATTTTTATGTGAGCACAAACAAAGGTGTAACTAGAAGTTTTGTTGCGGGTGAATTTAGGATAAATTACATAAACCCCCCCCCCCTAAGATTTGACGAAATTATACAAAAATGATGATATTTTGGTAACCAACACTCTCACTACATGAGGGTCCAAAAGCTCAGCATAAACCTCCCCTACCGTCATTCAACCATTAGTCAAGCACAGTTAAATCAAATTATGAAGGATAAAATAGTTAATTCATAATTAATAAATATTTTAATTAAAAAATAGTTTTTTAATTACAAAAAACATGTATAATATTAAAAAAATAAAAATAAATAAAAAAAACTCCTTCATCATCTTCCTCATCTCCAATTTCGTCCTCTACATTCATCAAAATCATCATCTTCATTATTTTCATCAAACCATCATTACCCAAATTAAATATCAACATCAAACCAAACATTCCCAAAAAAAAAAAAAAAAGATGGAGACGGCATTGTCATCTCCAATCAGTTTTCACCATCGAATACTGGTCTCCGATTGTGGAGCCTCTAATCTTGATCATTTGAGAGTTGGAGACCACTGTTGGTCTTCATTGTTGGAGAATGGGTTTTGGTCTCCATGTGGTTTCCGATAGAGACTGTTTTATTATTATTATTATTTTATTTTTGTTTTCTAATTAAATTAAAAAATTGACATATTAAATTAAAAGTATATATATTACATTAATTTTTTTAATTTTTATTTTTAATTAAATTAAAAAATATATTATATTAATTTTAAATTTATAAAAAATAAAATGTTGATTTTAAATTTACTTTAATGGTATTTTTAGTTTTTTTGTATCTTTAACTATTGATCGTGATAATTTAAACGTGGTTGACTAACAGTAGAGGAGGTTTGTGTTGAGTTTTTAGAACCTCAGATAGTAAAAGCGTAGGTTTTCTAAACATCATCATTTTTTTATGTAATTTCACCAAATCTTAGGAGGGTTTGTGCAATTTGCCCTTAAATTTATAGTAGATGATACTTTTAAACATTACTTTGATACTTTGTTTGAATTTTTTGGTTTTTATTTACAAATTTTAGGGTTTAAATTCATATTTACTTGCTTAAATTTTTTATGTTAAGCTACAATTATTATTCTTTTAAAACATAAAATTAAAAAATAATATTAATAATAATCAATACTTTTTTTTTTTTAAATCAACCATTAAACTCTTAATTTTTAGATTAAAATGTCGTACATATTTATGAGCTTATACACTTTAAACTCTTAATTTTTATATTAAAATGTTGTATATAGTCATGGGTTTTTTTGAGTTAATTAGCATTAAATTAAGTAAACAAAGTAATTAAGCTTCAATAACCTAACCATAATTACCACAAAAATTTTAGTATTGCATTTTTTCTTTGTATCAAGTATCAATAAAATACTTTCTTTTACAGCATCAAAATTCATTGAAAAGAATCAATAGGACAGCGTAGCTTTGCTAGTTAGATCAAACAAATAAAAAAGAAAAGGAAAGTAGCTTTTTAATTAATCAAATCACATTAGTATAGACTACTCCAATATATGAATGTAGACGATTCCAATATCAATCAGCCAATGAAATCATAACCTTTTGGACTCAAATGTTAGCTTCCATGTTTGGAAATGAAAAATCTCTACTAAAGTTTGGTTCAAACGTGTAGAGTGGTGATCGAAAAAATGATAAGTTGAACTGTAATTCTATAAAGCTAGACTTCTAGGTAGAACAATAGCAATGATAAAAGACAACAATGACTCTTGTTCTTGTAAATTAAGGTCCTAGAGATCAATTATTTGGAAAGAGCTAGAGAGATTGTTTGCATTCAATTCTACGAATAGTCATTAATATAAATGCCTTATAATGCTTGGTTAATAAATGATACCCATAACATGTCTTTTATGCACATATATTTTCATGCTCTTTCATCAATGGACTTGATAAATGCTCTCATCCTAGCTTTCCAATATGGATACTTTTACCCATCAAGCAATGACAATCGAGTAATCGAAGCATCTTCTGGTAAAGCAAACATATTGCAAAGAAAACAGATCAAAAACTCCCAAGAATATCAATAGGTAAATTTTAGTGACTCAGCTTTAAAACCAATTGAAATACACGTTTCCTTTAAAGTTACCAATTTTTTCAGATTAAATTAAATTTGCCCAATTATTGTAATGACTGACAATCAGTTGTTGTAATGGCTGACAGTTAGTTATTGTAACAATCGACAATGTTTCATTGTAATAATTAAAGAAAAGCATTGTAACAGGGAAAAAAAAAAAAAAAAACAACAATATTTTTAACGTGGCCCAGTTTTACCCTACACCCACAAAGTCATACCCGGATGTTTATACTAATTAATGAAGGTTCAAATAGTACACACATAATTTGACTCACTCAACTAAAAACTCTCTTTACCGTTAATGCAAAGTATTGTACTCTCTTCACTAATCTAGTATAGTGAACTCCATTCTACTTAAATGATTTCTAGCTTCTTACACTCACTTCAAGAGTATTGAGACCCGCCTTCTCTTGAAGACCAAACATTTTTTCCTCTCGAAAAGCTAATGTTGCTAAATATGCTTAGAAAGCTACACACTCCCTAAGATTAAAAACAACCTAGAGAAAAATACTTTAAGTTTTACAAATGCTAACGCTCATACACTTTGAAGCCCACTGCTTGAAAAACTTCTTGAGTTCGATCTGCTTATATAGCACCAACATGCAGCCATTTTTCTCTTTAGCAATATCCGCAAAATAATATATTTAATTAGAGATAAAATAGCCCAAATTAAAATCAGCTTAAAATAGGAATATTTATCCTATTTTATAGCTGGTCGAATATTCAAGAGACATCTTTTGGTTAGTGAATATCTTCAAAAGAAAAGAGAGATTAACATTAAAACACTAGGGATAATTTCTAAAAATATTTACAAAGAATTTTATCATAAAAGAATATCTGTTCTCATGAATAGGAAATTTTATATTTAATAAAAAGGTATTATTAAATTAAAATCCAAGATTATCCCATAAGAGATTATTCAAAATAATCAAAACCCAAGATTGCTAAGAGAATAGTCAAAATAATCTCTGAGATTAAAAAATATGTATATTTAATTAACAAATTTGAGTTTGCTCAAACGCTGGCATTTGATGCCAAATTTTTGCAAATGACATATGATGCCAAACCTTTGCACTAACAATTTGATTATTAAAAATATAAAATTTTATATTTTCAAATGTAAATTATAATTACATTACACTTTATTTATATTATAATTACTTATAAATATATTTACTTATTATCAAAAGTAATTCATGTGATGCGTTATTAGTTGTTTTAACTTTAGTTTAAAGTTTTAATAAAAAATTCAGACTTTGAAAGTAAATATTCATCATTTTTTAAATTTTTGGCCAAACATTTTACCGAGTATCAATACTATTCATGATATATTCGTAAATTCAAAAGCCCGATCTGATATTTAAAACTTTGAAAGCAATGGATCCTGTCCCTTGCTTTTCCCATAAGTTGTGGTGGGTTTAAAAATAAACCTACCATAGCTGAAAAAAATAAATAAATAAAGGCATGGGATTGGCTTTCCAATCTTTCGCTCTTGCCAAACATAGATTTAGACTGAAAATTATCCAAACCCAACCTAAATCCATATAAAAAATAGAGTCTAAGAAAATTACTCTCACAATATATTGAAAATCATATTAACTGTATCATATATTTATATGCCTCGGGGTAAGATACACATTTGACAATTTCCTCGATACTTTTGAACATTGAGCTCTACAAAGTCAAGTCTGTCTCATTAATATGACTTTGGAAATTGAAGTAAACGACAATGTAAGCAGGACGACTTTGAAATTAAAGAACACGAGCAAAGAAATTATACGTAAACTGGGCTTCTTATATATTCCGTCTTCTAGCTAGCGATTCATGCATCTCTCCAAGAAATAATAAAGATGGCAACCAAAAATTGTTTAATTGCTTGGGTGGTTTTCCTGGTTTTTGTGCTTCTATTATTATCGGAAATGGTTGCTGCAAGAAGACTTGAACAGACTTCCAAGCCTGGTGTGACTCGTAAGTCTGCCTCGGTGCCACTCATGCTTCTGTAGCTTCCTCTTCTTTTGTCTTTTTTTTTTTTTATAATTATTAATTGTATAAAAAGTCATTTCTTTAAGGCAAAATTGCTCTTTATAACATGCCGAGATACCTCTATTCAAATCATGCAAATGTGATTGTCTATTTATGCAACATAACATATTTTGAATAAAGATACATATACAGTATAAGACCAGGGCTGGCCTGACTTTTGAAAGGCCTAGTGCAAAATCTAAAAGGACCCCTTCATTTCTTTTGTTAAAATTATGCCATTTTGTTCATAGCAGTAATTTATATATATATATATATAAAACTTGTTTTATCATGTTTATTTGGAGTGTAAATAATAAATTCATTAAGAAAAAAAATGATATCTTAACACAAATGAATACATGTATAGATAAACAAATATTTGTTAACGCAAGTATTCAATAAACTTGATTATGATATTAAAGTTTAGATAAAGTAAAATATTTTCATATTTGGGCCTATTAATTATAGAGGAAAATACTTTCAAACCAAAGTACTTACAGATTCAGCTTTGAGATTTTTTTTTTTTTTTTGTTTTTTGAAGTAGTTTTGAGCTCTTTAGCTATTGGTCATGTAAAAATTTTGATGCTCAAAATAAAAGTATTGTGAACCCCAAAAATAATGGACCTGGGCAGTCACCTCCCCAGTACAGGCTCAGGTCCAACCTTCATTCATTCTTTTTCATTCGGCTCAGTTCATTAATGTTACAATATTTTTTTGCTTATGGAAATATGTTATCGTGTACTCAACTTGAAGCTGATTATTTAGCACAAAATTGATGTTTCGAAAAGACTGATCATAAACCATTTAAATAGTAATTTGATGTAATATTTCAGGTGCACATACGATGAGGGAGCTTGGATTGGCGAGTCAAGATAAACCTTGGGATTACAATCATAATTAGTGGTCTAGCACTGAACAAGACCATCATCAATAATGTTTGTTGATTGATAGTTCCAATAGACCTATAGTTTCCTGATAATAAATATAAGAGTAATTAGGAGGAGTGATCAGGAAATTTTTACTCCAACATTTCTGATATATAATTCTGCTATTATCTTGCTCGATTGGCATGTACTCGAGACTTTAGTATAATGAAATGAATAAATTCACAATATAAAATTGCGTTGTGAATAAATGAACAACTTTGATTCCAATTGTTAATCTTTTACACATATATAGGATTTTATAAGAGTGTCACATAAAGAGGTACAAGTGAATCAATAAAAGGTTCACTGTTATCCTATGATGACAAGATAATAGAGGAACGGCTATGGTTGGTTGTTCTATTAGTGATTCCACAAGCTGGCGCAATTAATTTATAAAAGATTTCTGCTAAACATTAATATAAGTTAATTTATATCTATTTGATTACTTTGATTATAATCGAGTCAATTTCAAAAAATTTCAGAAAAAAATCCACACACACAAAGATTTATAAATATATATATATATATATATGAATGCATTTGGAATCGAGTTAGAAATTTTCATCCTTCTTTTTCCGTCAGGAAGATAAATATTATTTAAATATTTATATATATAATATTCAAAAAAAAAAAAAAAGGGAAAAGTCATACAAAGTATTAAGCAGAAAAAAAATAATAATAATAACAAACAAACAAAAAAAACAAAAACTAAAGAACACCCATGAATTGAGAAGTACATCCTTACAGATCTCAAAAAGAGGAAAATGCCACCAATGAAGAGACAGAAAACTTAAACTAATAGGACAAAAATTATTTTAATTCTTAATTTTTGAGAAATAATTAAATTTTTAATTATGTTTTCAAAATGATCAAATAATTTTAACTTTTCAAAAAAAAAAAATCAAATTAATTTCTTTCATCAATTAACTAACAACTAAATCTAACAAAATATGCAAAAAATCAATTTTATCAATGAAAATTCGACACATGTCATACAAAAGTACAAAGAATAATAATAATAATTTTATGCTAATAATTAATATACGCATCACCATTTCTACATTAAAATAAGATGACCCTATCGTCGAAGGCCATGATGGAGGCCATGTGGAGTGTAAGGCACTGCTTTGTCGACGGCTATGACGATAGGGTGGATTCCGCTAGAGAGAAGGCCGGAGGGTGAGGCACTACTTTAAGAGGACACCGGCGATGACGATGATAGGGGCGGTGTCACCTTTGACGACAAAGTCTGGTAACTTGGAGAGCTTGACAAGCATCTAGGCGGTGGGCTGGAGAACCTCCATCTTGTTGACGTCTGGGTTGTTCGAAATTTTTCTTTATTTTTTTTCAGCAATTTTTTTTTAATTTTTTAATTTTGATTTTTGACATTTTGAAATTTTTTTATGTGTGATAATTTTTATATATGTAATAATATATTAAATATATTTTGTGAAATATATTTAATAATATGTTTAATAATATATATTTTGTAAGCATGTTAAATAATATATATTTAATATTTTTATATGTGTAATAATTATATGGTTTTTAGTTTTTTTTCTTAAATTTTATTTTTTTTTTTTTTTTTTTTTTTTTTTTTTTTTTTTTTTTTTTATTTTTTTCTCAATAATTTTTTTAAACTTTGATTATTTATTTTTATTTTCCATTCTTTTTTATTTTTTTCCAAATTATTTGATTAATACATATGTTAAGATCTTAGACTACTATTCGAAATAACAAAATTACCTCTATCTACCATGCTGTCCATTAAGTTCAATCATCGGTTGACTGATGAAACAGACTAATTTGACATTTTTTTCAAAAAGTTAAGGATTATTTGATCATTTTTTGAAATATAATTTAAAATCTAATCATTTTCTCAAAACTTAAGGATCAAAACGATTTTTGCTTAAACCAATATTAACCAAATTAAGTTTCAGCCACATTTCCTTCCCTATGAATATGACAGATATAAATCTGTATTTAAATCTTCAAACTTAAGCGAATGAGAAAGGAGAGTCCAAGGAGGTAACAACAAGTCATTGACAAAGAAATTACAGTCACACTCAATCCATAACCGAAACCGGCCTCAAGCATAAGCCAATTCTACAGCAAGAATGACACGCAAGAATTCAGCATAGAAGACAATGCACTGACCAAGAGACAAAGCATAAGCACCAATGTACACAGACCATATATAGCAGCTAAGGAAAACTTCTGCTCAAGCAGAATATCTCAAATTGTTCTTAGAAAGACCATCTGTGTTCATTTGAATCCAAAAAACAGAAGGAGCCTGCCAAACCACATTGAAAACTTTAGGGGAACTAAGTTTACTGGTTGAATATTGCGCTCACATGTTTACGTTTCAATCTAGAATTTTGACCTCGAATAAGAGCTGTGTCTCAACGGCTAAATTGGAAATTGATTCGGAGTAAATTTGCCTACGTGTATGTACAAACACATGCAAACTTCTTTGTAAACAATTAAGTGGTATTCAAAGTTTTGGTGTGGATGTTCTAAAGTAGATTGTGTTTAAATTTTGGATGAGATTACTCTGCAGCTAAACAAGTTTTGAGAAGAACCTAAAGTTTTCTTACCTTGTCTCTTGGCTTTCTAGTTACTACACATTTTTTATTATTGCTCTTTAATGTGTCACTCTTCAATTTCACATCTTAATTACTAGAATACATCAAATTACCACATTTGGTTGATGCATTTTTCATATGTTTCCATCCAAAAGGCCTAGGTACATAGTCTAGCTAGTGGTTCTGTAACGAGGTCAATAAGTCATTTTTAGATTCTAATTACATCTTGATCTCATGTTTCAAAAATTTTAAATTTTGAAATCTGATAAATTGTTAGGATCAATAGTAGTAAATGCTTCTTGAAGTTCTCTGAAATAATATTCTGATCTATTTCCGCTACCAAATTATTAAATAATTTATTTTTTAGTTTGAGAATGTCGACGTTGGAATTCAGTCGACGAGTAATCAATGCCCAATACCTGCAATCAATGTGAGAAAGCACAAATACCAAGGAAAGACAAAGACAGAAACAGAGGATCAAACGAGGAACACGGAGCTTTTACGTGGTTCGGCAATAATTGGCCTACGTCCACGACTGTCTGTCTCTTTAATTCTGCAGAGTGACAGTATATTATTGAATATTGTCCTCCTGTTACAATGATCTCGATCCCTATTTATAGGGAAAGAAGTGTTACAATTCTGATTGTAGCAAAATTAGGAAGAGAATCCTGAATTAATTACATTCCCTAAACAATTAGAAAAAATAAGGAAAAGAATCATAAATTAATTATGTTTCCTAATATTTTTAGATAATATTAGGAAATTACTATATTTATCTCAAGATAATGTTGACTTGATTTTGAATTTGAATTGATCTCCATATCTGACGAGGGAATCATGGTTTGATTGGACAATTGCCATATTTGGAGAGAGAATCTCGTTTGAACTTGGTAACTGCCTGCTCTGGAAGATATGATGCTTATCACGTGTCTGAGCGAGCTGACGTGTCATGGTGATCCCAATCTCGAGCTCGCTGAGAGACGAGCTGCGCAGGCGGCGAGCTGCGACCTGGCTACACTCATGGGTCTGTTGATGCCAGCTGGAAATCTTGATGGCCTTTGAGTCAATACTGGGCCTCATCTGATGGGCTTTGACTACACTGACCTCATTGAGTCTTCTTATCGGGTCTTAAATGGGCCTAAATTGGACTTTTACCAGCCCAACTACTGAGTCCGAAAAATATGCATAACATTAGCCCCCCAGCTTCTCAGTTTGCTTTAACGAGCTGGGAGCTTGAATTGCTGGTAAAAGTTGGCTTCCTTGTCACGCTTACTTTTGTAACCGCCTTTGTGCACTTTCAAATTCCACCTTTTCAGTTGCGACACGTGGCGATCATGCAGGTGGTAATTGAAACGACGTCTGCACGTCCTTTACACGTACATTTAATGCGCACGTCCTTCAACTGACGGCTGCATGATTTCCAAAGCCCCGTTCTGCGCTGCACCGTCAGATCTATGACGGTTACACTTTCCAAGGATCTAACGGTTGGGACTCACGCTTGCTTGTCTATATAAGTCATTGGCCCCTTTCCATTTTCTTCTTTCATCTGTCACTTTCTTCCAAAGCAAACAAGCGTTTCAAGCTTTCAAGCAACCAGGACCCACAATCCTTTCTCGAAATCATCAGCCTTTCTCCCCGTTTTTTATCTCGTCAACAGTTCAAGGTGAGGCTTCTTTTTCTTCAAACTTTTTGTTTTGGGTTCATCTTGCTCCATCACCATTGTTGTTCCTGCAATGATATATATGTATTTATTTATTTATTTTTAGATGTCTTCAAGTGGAACTCGCAAGGGGATGATTCCAAGCAATGAAGCTCGTGAGCATGACAAAGCCCGAACTCATGCTATTCAGGGAAGAGAGGCTCGTGAAGCATTCGCTCGTCATCCCACATCGCTAAAACGTCCTGAGGTGGAAGGACTTGTCAAGCAATTCCATATTCCCTTCGGTTGCCGTATACTGCTGCCTGATTCAAACAATCATGCATGCTATCCACCCAGGGGATTCATCGCTGTCAGCACCCAGCATCTCGAGCAGGGGTTACGGTTCCCCGTTCCACCGTTCTTGGTTGAATTTCTCAACAAAGTCAAGCTCGCGCCATTTCAACTGACTCCCAACTCTTATACGCAGTTGATCTCGCTGGCTGTAGCCTTCTTCAGGAATGGCCTTCATGCCCCTACACCGAGGATTATTCAGCAGTTTTACTCCTTCAAGGCCGTGTCTGCGGGAGATGGAGAGAAACCGGATGGCATCTATTATCTCACAGCTCGCCAGTCGCAATACAAAGACCTTTTGCCCAAAGGAGAAGCGAAAGGCAAATCCAACGTTGGGCCGTACAAGACGAGTTGGTTTTATATCTCGTGCCCATCTCTTGCAGATCTCCGAAACTTCAGCTTCGTCCTAAAACCAGGTACTCATAAGAAAATTTAAGCGAGCTGACTTTGTCTTGTATCTTCATTACTTATCATTTTTTGACCATTTGTTGTGCAGTGCTGAAGATGGACGAGTCTCCTCTTAACAGCGGGGAGGAACGAGCTCTTGACAAGCTCGCCAAATCGAACGACGCGGGCATCAGCAGCAGATTCGACGATGCTATCCTTAGAGCTTACAAGCTTGCTCCTTCTACGGACTCCCATCTTCTGCGAGCTGGGGAAGATATAGGCAAGATGAGTGACAGGCCTAGACTTCCTTCTGTTTTTGAGGTTTCTGTTCAGGATGCGTCTACTTCCCGACCTCCGCCAGCAGTTTCTTCATCATCAGAGGATGCCATTCGCTCGGATAACATTCGCTCGCCTTCTCCACCTCGGAAGACTTCATCTCGAGGTGCTCCTGCTCGCACCTCGTCTAAAGCAAGATCATCTTCAGCTTGCACACCAACGAAGGCGAAGCCGTCTTCAACTCGCAACCCTTCAAAGGGTGCGTCTAAAAAAGGTTCTTCTACAATTCCTGCTCCAGTTCGGACAGGTTCAGACCCAGTCCCTGCGGCTTCTACTGCACAGGCTGACCCATCATCTTCTCCACATCACACATCTACTCCAGGGGCTTCACTGCCATCCCCAGCTCGTGCTCCAGCCCCTGCTCCTTCTTCTACGAAACTCCCAGCCAACAGGAGGAAACTTATACTCATGAAATCTCCTCCTGCAAGTCCCTCTGTATCTAAAGCTTCCTCGACTCCTTCAACAAAACGGCCTGCCGAAGACTTGGCCACTCCAGCAGCACCCTCAAAACGCTCTAAACTATCTGCCCAGGACCAGGCTCCTGCAATTGCTGCATCCAACGAAGCGCCTGTTGTTGCTGAAGCTACTGTCCCTGCGACCGCCGCTCCCAGCGAGGTGCATGATGCTGCTAAAGCCACTGCTTCCTCAACTGTTGCTCCTAACGAGGTGCCTCTCTCAAACGTGTTTGCAAATCTTCAGTCACCTCCAACTTCCAGTTCGCAGCCGGGAAAGGTGATGCTCCTTCTAAGGTTGCTCCCCAGTCACCCCGAGCTGGCCCCAGCGGACATGCGACTAAGCGTACCGTTGTATCGCGACGAGGTGGTTCTTATGATGATGCACGCGATATCCCGGAGCGCGAGAGAACTCCTTCCCCAACCAGATCAGACATCGAGCTGGGTCCTGGAGGAAGATATTTAAATTCCTTCTTTGACAACTGGGCAACAATTATGCTCAATCACGCGAATGTCTTGGAAAATAGGTGTCTTAAGGGCGAGGACCTAGATGAGTTCGCGGCTCGCCATTGCATGCTGGTAAGTTATTTTTCCTCATCTGTTGATTCCCTTACTTGACTAGATTTTAATCCGTTCATAATTTCCAGGGTGCCCTTGCTGCAATGAAGCGAAAAAGGGAGACAAAGGCTACTAAGGATGAGATGAGGAAGCTGGAATTCGACCTGGAGGCGGCTACTGAGGATTTAGCTAACTTAGCCTCGGGCAGAATAGAAGTTCAGGAAGCTCAGATCGCTAAGGCGAACGCTGCAAGTCAAGCCTTTGAGGAAGCTCTAAAGAAGATGGAACACGAGCACATCATGCTAAGAGACGAGCTTCTCAAGGTGAAAGAGGACCTGAGGCAGTCCGAGCAGCGAGCTGAATTGGACGAGCAGAGGGCTTCAGCTGCAGAAGAAAAGGTCGAAGTGCTTCATCGCCAAGTTGAAACTGCCTTGGCGCAGGCTGAAGCTGCTGAGAAACAGGCCGAGGAGGCAAGGAAGCGAGCTGATGAGATGGGACTGCAGCTAAAAATGCTGAGGAGGCTGCAACCAAACGAGCCGAGGTGCTAAGGCAGCAAGTGGGGGAGGCTATTCAGCGAGCTGATGCTGCGGAGCAACGTATTGAAGACATGAAGAAAGAGGCTGAGGTCGTCAATCGTCTCGCTGATAATGCCTTCGAAGAGCTGTCGGTCTTCAGAGAGCAAGCAGCTCAAGAACTGGAAGTGCGGGTTGCATATGCAAAGGACGAGGCCGAGGCACGAACAGGTCGTGATTTCCTCTACACACTGTGGATGTCCCATCCAGAAATGGATTTTTCTATCTTTGGGGACATAGGACCTGAAACCGTTGAGGAATTTAAAGCAGAAGCTGCCTCGTCTACTGCTGGTCCAGAATCTTTGGCTGATCCAGATCCTCCTGCTCAAAACTAATAGCTCGTTTTCTTTCCTTTTTTATGTAATCAGTTTTTCAGTTTTTCATATTTAATGAAAATTTCTTTCATTATTTCTGCGTTTGACTGTTCTTCAGGCTTTTGTATAATATACTTTATACTCTTCATATTTCTTGCGAGCTGATAATCAATGAACCCAAAATCTGGTAATAATTAACGCAATTACTTGTTTTACCAACTTAATAAAATTTTGCAGGTATAAGTAATTGGTTTATCAGAATGTTTGATGAGCTATGCAGGGGTACTTAGTCCTCTGCTTTTTAGGCTCTTTCATTTATAGCGAGCTATGCAGGGGTCGTCACCTCGACTGCTTTTTTGGCTCTTTAGGCGAGCTATGCAAGGTCACTTAGTCACTTGCTTTTTAGGCTCTTTCATTTATAGCGAGCTATGCAGGGGTCGTCACCTCACCTGCTTTTTAGGCTCATTAGGCGAGCTATGCAATGACACTTAGTCACTTGCTTTTTAGGCTCATTCATTTATAGCGAGCTATGCAGGGGTCGTCACCTCACCTGCTTTTTAGGCTCATTAGGCGAGCTATGCAAGGACACTTAGTCACTTGCTTTTTAGGCTCATTCATTTATAGCGAGCTATGCAGGGGTCGTCACCTCACCTGCTTTTTAGGCTCTTTAGGCGAGCTATGCAAGGACACTTAGTCACTTGCTTTTTAGGCTCTTTCATTTATAGCGAGCTATGCAGGGGTCGTCACCTCACCTGCTTTTTAGGCTCATTAGGCGAGCTATGCAAGGACACTTAGTCACTTGCTTTTTAGGCTCATTCATTTATAGCGAGCTATGCAAGAGTCGTCACCTCACCTGCTTTTTAGGCTCATTAGGCGAGCTATGCAAGGACACTTAGTCACTTGCTTTTTAGGCTCATTCATTTATAGCGAGCTATGCAGGGGTCGTCACCTCACCTGCTTTTTAGGCTCTTTAGGCGAGCTATGCAAGGACACTTAGTCACTTGCTTTTTAGGCTCATTCATTTGTTCTTTGAACTGTTGAGTTCGGAGCCCGTTAGCCTGGTGAAGAAAGTTGAATCAAAAACAGGGGAAGAATGGAGCTATCATTTATAATTAATCCATATTACAAATAATGAAAAACTTATTGATAATAAGGGCGGAGATGCTCGGCATTCCAAGCTCTGGGGACTTCTGCCCCATTTACATTAGCTAAGCGATAAGCTCCATTTCCCAAGCTGTTTTGACAACATACGGTCCTTCCCAGTTAGGGCCTAAGGATCCGTCACTTGGCTTGCGGGCTCCTGGTAGAATGAGGCGTAGGACTAAGTCTCCCTCATTGAATCGGCGAACCCGAGCATTCTTATTGTAGTACCTCGCTATTCTTTGCTGATAAACAGCTACCCTTAGCCTGGCCGTTTCCCTGTGTTCTTCAAGCAGGTCCAGGTTTGTTGCAAGTAGCTGATCATTGTCATTTGGATTGAAGGTCGCTCTTCTTTGCGAGGTGACTTCAAACTCAGCCGGGATCATAGCCTCCGATCCGTATACCATTGAAAATGGAGTCTCGCCAGTGGAGCTGCGAGCTGTGGTTCTGTAGGACCATAATACTTTTTGAAGCTCATCTACCCATGCTCCTTTCTTTGCTTCCAGTTTCATCTTCAGGGTCTGCTTGATGATCTTATTCACTGCTTCAACTTGGCCATTGGCTTGTGGATGATCCACTGCTGAGAAGCTCTTAACGATTTTGAGGTTGTTGCAGAACCTGAGAAACTGGTCACTAGCGAACTGGGTCCCGTTATCGGTTATAATCTGCTGTGGGACTCCGAATCTGCAAATAATGTTGCTCCATACAAACTTCTCAATCTTTGTTGTGGAGATTTCAGCTAGCTCCTTTGCTTCCGCCCACTTGGTGAAGTAATCTACCGCGACCACCGCATGCTTGCATCTTCCCCGAGCCATTGGTAGAGGTCCAATCAAATCCATCCCCCAGATAGCAAAGGGCCATGGGCTCACCATCTGTTGGAGGTAAACAGGTGGAGCTCGCGGAATATGAGCAAATCTCTGACACTTGTCGCATTTCTTTACTAAATTGATGGCGTCCTGCCTCATGGTGGGCCAGTAGAAGCCTTGCCGAAGTGCTTTTTGAGCTAGAGACAGCCCCCCAGCGTGGTTCCCGCAATGGCCTTCATGTATTTGCCTTAGTACTGTTTCATATTCAGGGCCATCAATGCATCTTAGCAGTGGAGCTGAGAACCTTTTCTTGTACAGCGCGTCGTCATAGATGCAATACCTGGCTGCTCTAGCTCGAATACGCCGAGCCTCCAGCTTGTCACGAGGTAGCTTTCCATCCTGTAAATAGCTGAGTATCGAGCTCATCCAGGAGTCAGGCTGCACAATGATGGCCATTGTCACATTCTTTTCCTCTGTACTTGGAGCTGGTAGAAACTCAACTGGGATTGCCCCAAGGAAATCTGTGTCTCGTGTAGTCGCGAGGCGAGCTAGTGCATCAGCATGCGAGTTCTGAGCTCGCGGGATCTGTTTCATTTCGTACTTGTGGAATGCACCTAGCAGCTCGTGAACTTTCTGGAGGTAGAGGGCCATTTTTGGTCCCCTGGCTTGATATTCCCCCAATACGTGGCCGACAACGAGCTGCGAGTCACTAAAGATCTTCAAGCGTTCAGCTCGCATCTCCTTAGCCAGACGTAGACCCGCGAGCAAGGCTTCATACTCAGCCTCGTTGTTTGTTGCTTGAAAGCCAAACCTTAGGGCACAAAGGATTTTGTGGCCTTCAGGACTAATTAGTAGAATTCCAGCTCCAGCCTTCTGCTCGCTGGCTGATCCATCAACATATAGCTCCCAAGCCGGACCTTCGGAAGACTCAGCCTCGTCATCTACAGATCCTGTAAACTCCGCAATGAAGTCCGCTAGAGCTTGGGCTTTGATAGCCGTCCTTGGCTTGAATTGGATGTCGAACTGTGCGAGCTCCACTGCCCATTTCAACAAACGACCTGAGGTGTCTGCTTTCTGCAAGACTTGCTTCAACGGATACTTGGTGAGGACTTCGATGGTATGAGCTTGAAAATAAGGTCGCAGCTTCCTCGACGCAATCACCAGGCAGTAAGCCAGTTTCTCCATCTGCGAATATCTGGTTTCAGCATCCTGTAACCGTTTGCTCACATAATAGACCGGAAGCTGCGTCTTTTCTTCTTCCCTCACCAGGGCGGCACTCAGAGCCTGCTCCGACACTCCCAAGTATAAGATCAGCTTTCTTCTTCTCTGGGCTTGGAAAGAAGTGGAGCTCGTCCCATATACTCCTTCAATTGCTGGAAAGCTACTTCACATTGTTCAGTCCACTCGAAGCTCTTTGCTTTCTTCAGAATGTCAAAGAAAGGGACACACTTGTCTGTTGCTTTTGAAATGAACCTACTCAATGCTGCGACCTGGCCATTGAGGCTCTGTACGTCCTTTACCCTGGTAGGCGACCTCATGTCAATCAGTGCTTTGATCTTCTCGGGGTTTGCTTCAATTCCCCTACTATTGACCATGAAGCCCAGGAACTTCCCTGAAGCTACTCCAAATGCACATTTGAGCGGATTTAACTTCATCTGGTAACTCTTCAGAATTTGAAACATCTCTCTCAGGTCGCTAACATGGTTACCGATCTGCCTGGATTTCACCAGCATGTCGTCAACATAGACCTCCATGGTCTTTCCAATCTGTTCTTTGAACATCATGTTCACCAAGCGTTGATAGGTCGCTCCAGCATTCTTTAAACCGAAGGGCATCACCTTGTAGCAGTATAACCCCCGATCAGTTATGAACGAGGTGTGCTCTTCGTCTTCGGGCTTCATTGGGATCTGGTTATATCCCGAATATGCATCCATGAAGCTCAGGAGCTCGTGGCCAGCTGTAGCATCCACGAGCTGATCTATCCTTGGCAGGGGAAAACTGTCTTTGGGGCATGCTTTGTTTAGGTCGGTGAAGTCGATGCAAGTTCTCCACTTCCCGTTCTTCTTTTTTACTAGTACAGGATTGGCGACCCAGGTCGGGTAGTAGGCTTCTCTGATGAACTTGTTAACCAGAAGCTTGTCTACCTCTTCTTTTAGTGCTAGGTATCGTTCCCCTGTCATTGCTCTTCTTTTTCTGACGAACTGGCTTGAAATGAGGATCAATATTCAGCCTGTGAGACATCACTTCTGGATCTATTCCCACCATGTCCTCATGATTCCATGCAAACACGTCCAAGTTCGCCTTCAGGAAGTCAGCGAGCTGGATTCTCAGCTCCGGAGTTAATCCCCTTCCCAGCTTCAAGCATCGCTCAGGATCTACCTCGCTGACTGGTACATCTTCTAACTCCTCAATTGGACCGGTAGCTTGGTCTGCATCTACCTCGCGAGGGTCCAGGTCGTGACTGACTCCTTTCTCGGTCATAGCTCGTGGCTCGCCTCTTGAGACCACGTTCACCTTCTTTCCTTTTACACCCATCTTCACAGCATCTTCATAGCAACGACGAGCTAGGTGCTGTTCTCCTCGAACACATCCGATGCCATTAGGAGTTGGGAACTTCACTGTCAGAGTTCTGGTCGACGTAACCATGTCCAACTCGTTCATAGCAGGTCTTCCGAGGACCACATTATACGCTGATGGGCAGTCGATTATCAAGAAGTCTGTCAAGGTTGTTGCCTGACGACCTGCCTCTCCCAGAGTCAATGGCAACTTAATCTGCCCCACTGGTACTACAGCATCTCCAGTGAATCCAAATAAAGGCTCCGGGGATGGTCTCATTTGCTCTTCTCGCAGCCCCATTTGGTCGAAACAACTCCTATACATCACGTTCACCGAGCTCCCGGTATCGATCATAATGCGCCTAACTTCCGCATTGCTAATTTTAGCTCGTACAACAAGCGCGTCGTTATGAGGGCAGAATACTCCTCTAGCATCTTCGTCCGTAAACACAATCTCGTCCGAGGTCGGTTTTGCCCTTTTTGCAGGTCCTTCGGATCCATAGAGCTGAAAAGAATGATTCGCCTCTCGGACATACCTCTCATGCGATCTGTTGGAATCACCTGCGATATGAGGGCCACCATAAATGGTAAAAATGGTCCTTACCGCCGGCTCGTGGTCTGGTTCGGAAGCTCGTTGAGGCTGTTGATGGTGTGTTGGCTGTTGCTGTTGAGGTCGTTGTTGGTGAGGTCGCTGGTCAGCAGGTCTTGCCACATATTCTCCCAGGCGACCTCGCCTGATCAATTTCTCAATGACGTTCTTCAACGCCCAGCAATCTGAGGTACTGTGCCCAACCTCATTATGATAGGCACAGAACTTGTTCTGATCTCTTTGTTGAATGGGAGCCCTTATAGGATTGGGCCTCCCGAAGTCCTCCTTATTCCGCTCCGCAGCATAAATCCTGTCCGGTGATGTCGTCAGGACGCTGTATCTTCCTGGCGACCCCAACGCTGAGGTCGTTCATATCTTGGCTCTCTCCTCGCTCTTTTGGCGATCTGATTACTTGAGCCGTTATTTCTTCCTTCTTCGTTCCTGCCATTGTTTCTCCTCTTTGGCTGGCTGGAACTGCCCGCTTCGTTCTTCTGATTCTGCTTTTTCGGGTCGAAGGTCTCTTCCCATCTGATCTCTTTCGCAGCTCGCTCGTAGAACTCTCCCAGATCCTTCACTGGGGTCTTGTAAATACTCTCGTATAACTTTCCATCCTTGCGCAGCCCAGCTGAGATCGCTGTCAGTATGCTCTCATCTGATGGATGTTCAACATTTGCGACCTCGCGTCTAAACCTGGTGATATATTCTTTCAGTGATTCACCCTGACACTGAAAAATCGTAGCTAGGTGGCAGGATGGAGCGAGCTGCCTTCTCAGTGCCCTGTATTGACCAACGAACTTCTGTTGGCATTGCTCCCAACTTCCTATGCTGCGAGTTGGGAGATTCTTGAACCACGTCCTTGGAATATCCCCCAATGTAGCGGGGAATACTCGGTACTTCACCATCGGACTTCCTGTCTGCAGGTCCATCTGAACGTTGAATGCGTCTAGATGGTCATATGGGTCACTGTCCCCATTGTACTGCTGAATGGTTGGCATCTTGAACCTTGGAGGGAGAGGTTGTGTCTCAATTTCCCTTGTGAATGGGGTCCTATCTCCGTAGAGCCCACGCTGTTCCAGAACTCCAGGTCGCGCTTCCAACTGTCGGACCCTTCGGAGGAGCTCCTCTACTTGGGGGTCTCGGAGTTCATATCTCCTCCTGTGATCATGACTTGGAGCCGGATGTTCAGGGTCATACCTTTCGTCTTCCTCGAATTGGTCCTCATGATGATGGGACCTTACCTGCTGCCCATCCACTTCATCGACATAACGAGCTACGGCTCGGACTCTGCCTTGGCCAACTTCTATCCGCCTGTTTCCATCCTGGCTCAGTCTTGCTACCAGGCTGTCAGGACGTGCGACCTCCCTTTCGTGTTGAACAGGGTGTCTTCCGGCCCTCGAACGCGCATTAGATGAGCGAGCCGAGTCTGCAGGTCGCGGGACTTCCCTTGCTAACCTTTCAGGTCCTCGCGCCGTTTCAGGAGGCTGGGGCACTCCCTGTGGTGCCTGAACTTCCACCCTAGTCACGTTCTGAGCCTGGGCCTGCACCAACATGTTGACGGCTTGTGTGAGCTGTCTAACCGTATCCTCCAAAGCTTCTTGTCTCTGCAACAACGCATTCTGTCCTTCGGCCATCTGGGCGACTGGAACCATTTGACGGTGAGGCAGAGGAGGGATGCCTGGCGCAGCCCCGAGTATCTGTCCTTGGGACGGGCCTGCTGCATGCGTGGTTGCATCTTGCCCAGGCTGTAAGTTCTGCTGAGGTTGGTTCATGTGACTTTCTACCTGGTCATCATCTCCAAGGAACCTGTTTGATCTAGTCTTTGCCATATCGTCAGAAGTTGATGAACTGAGATGAAAAAGATTGCAGTCTGGGGCCCTCCTTCTAGCGCCAAAATGTCGACATTGGAATTCAGTCGACGAGTAATCAATGCCCAATACCTACAATCAATGTGAGAAAGCACAAATACCAAGGAAAGACAAAGACAGAAACAGAGGATCAAACGAGGAACACGGAGCTTTTACGTGGTTCGGCAATAATTGGCCTACGTCCACGACTGTCTGTCTCTTTAATTCTGCAGAGTAACAGTATATTATTATTGAATATTGTCCTCCTGTTACAATGATCTCGATCCCTATTTATAGGGAAAGAAGTGTTACAATTCTGATTGTAGCAAAATTAGGAAGAGAATCCTGAATTAATTACATTCCCTAAACAATTGGAAAAAAATAAGGAAAAGAATCATAAATTAATTATGTTTCCTAATATTTTTAGATAATATTAGGAAATTACTATATTTATCTCAAGATAATGTTGACTTGATTTTGAATTTGAATTGATCTCCATATCTGACGAGGGAATCATGGTTTGATTGGACAATTGCCATATTTGGAGAGAGAATCTCGTTTGAACTTGGTAACTGCCTGCTCTGGAAGATATGATGCTTATCACGTGTCTGAGCGAGCTGACGTGTCATGGTGATCCCAATCTCGA
Organism: Litchi chinensis; assembly: GCA_019925255.1. Taxonomy (NCBI): domain Eukaryota; kingdom Viridiplantae; phylum Streptophyta; class Magnoliopsida; order Sapindales; family Sapindaceae; genus Litchi; species Litchi chinensis. The sequence continues at coordinate 21,638,259 of CM034467.1, read as the reverse complement.
GCTCGCTGAGAGACGAGCTGCGCAGGCGGCGAGCTGCGACCTGGCTACACTCATGGGTCTGTTGATGCCAGCTGGAAATCTTGATGGCCTTTGAGTCAATACTGGGCCTCATCTGATGGGCTTTGACTACACTGACCTCATTGGGTCTTCTTATCGGGTCTTAAATGGGCCTAAATTGGACTTTTACCAACCCAACTACTGAGTCCGGAAAATATGCATAACAGAGAACAATTTGTAATTAGTTGCATTTCTGTCACATATCCATTATTTGTGATGATCCATGCCCGCATCCAAGTTCAAAGAAAATTCAAAGTTTTCTTGCTTTCTGATAAGGTAGGTAGTATGTACTAGGGCCAAAGTAGTAAATGTTTCTTGAAGTTTTCTGAAATAATATTCTGATATATTTCCACTACAGAATGATTAAATCATTTATTATATAGTTTGAGAACAATATGTGGTTAAATGCATTTCTGACACATATCCATTATTTGTAATGATGCTCGCATCCAAGTTCAAAAAATTCGAAGTTTTCTTTCATTTTGACAAGGTAGGTGCTATGTACGGGGGCCAAATAGTTAGATCAAGATTAACAAACAAACCCAGAAAGGCTAATAATTACTGCAGACATTTGGTGACGTGGCTCTACTCCAAGCAAAAGAGAGTAACCCATATACATAGGGGAAGAAACCTAGGGGCACATGCAACTTGAACCTATGACTAGAGGCTATATTGGTAAAGGCCGGCGCTTTACCAGTACACCAACCCAGTTGGTATGAGCTGGCACTTGTTTTTGAAGTAAATGGTCAAATATTGAGGCATTACATAAAATGGCCGTCCACTACCCGCACTTAAGAGGCTAGATTAGGCAGTTTAGCAGTGGATGTGGAACTGAAAGAGAACCAAAGAAAAAAGTTCGTTGTGGTTTATACTATATGAAATCATGAACATTTTTTATTCGTATCTAATCCTTTCCACTAATATGAAACTTCATTTGTTGTGAGAGAATGCATGACTGTTGGCAAACATATTTGAGTGTTTGACTTGCTTGTTCTCGTACTGCAAGTTGTGGTTGTGGCAAGCAAACTGATTAAGGGTAACATGGCTTCATGTGATGGTGATTTTGAATTTCAATTTATATGCGAGCACAAACAAAGGTGTAACTATAAGTTTTGTTAGAGGTGAACAAAATTTATGGTAGGATGATACTTTTAAATATTATTTATATACTTTATTTGAAATTTTTGGATTTTATTTACAAAATTTTATGGTTTAAATTCATATTTAATTGTTTAAATTTTTTATATATATTGAACTACAATTATTATTCTTTTAATAAATAAATAAAAAAATTAATACTAAACTTTTTTTTCAAGAAAATTGGAGTAGGTTGTAGAAGCCCGCGTGGCTCTGCCACTTAACACAAACTTGCAAGATATTATGGAACAGATGATGAGGCGTGTTCGTAAGTACCAAAAAAAAAAAAACAATTTCTAAATCCCCATTGATGCAATACAACAGTCAAGTTTATATTGAGTTATCGGAACTTAATTTTTGTAATAACTCTTAGTCACCACGGTAGTTATTTATTCATACAGAATTTGGGCTTACTCTCGAAAGGGTATGACAAAGACGAGATGCTGTCATATCCTCTTTGAAAACCACAGATTTGAGACAACTTATAGAGTGTGACATATCATGTCCTCCTTGAACCATAAATAGGCAAAATAATATTTTCAAGATTTGAACTAGTAACCTCATATATATTTTAATTGTAAACTTGATACTATCAAAACAAGTTGATTGTTAATGAATGAGGTGCACAATCATCTATGCTATAAAATGATATGCAAAATTGGAAGGTGTTGGTTGTTAAGTAAAAAGTAAATAACACTATAATTTTTCTTTATTTTTGTTGTAAAAAGTCTAAATCTCATTATGCCAATTTACCTTATCCTATCATAAATATTCATCAATATCCGTGAGTAAAATTCTCGCAAAATTTGTGAGAGTAGATATATTTGATTAGTGTAAATACTATTTGATGAACAAATCCTAACCCCGGTATTAGATTTTAAGAATAATATTAATAACATTGATGTGTAACTTTTAAAAATAAATACGTAACGCTTATCGTCATAGCTTAGTTAGGTAAAGTTCAGGGTCCTCCTAATTATATTGAAAATCATATTGACTGCATCATATATTTATTTGCTTCGGGTAAGATACACACTTCACAATTTCCTCGTTAACAATGAGCTCTACAGAGTCAAGTCTGTCTCAGTAATATGACTTTGAAAATGGAAGTAAACAAAAATGTTATGCAGGGCGATTTTGAAATTAAAGAACACGAGCAAAGAAATTAAGTAAACTCGGCTTCTATATATTCTGTCTTCTAGTGATTCATCTCTCCATGAAACAATAAAGATGGCAGCCAAAAATTGTTTAATTGCTTGGGTAGCTTTTCTGGTTTTCGCGCTTCTGTTATTATCCGAAATGGCTGCTGCAAGAAGACTTGGACAGACTTTCAAGCCTGGTGTAACTCGTAAGCCTGTCTCTCATTCTTCTTTAGCTTCCTCATCTTCTTCGTTTATTATAATTGTATAAAAAGTGATTTCTTTTAGGCAAAATAGCTCTTCATAACATATTGAGATACTCTATTCAAATCATGCCAAGTTGATTGATTATTTATGTAACAAAACATGTTTTGAAGTTCCCAAAAAAAAACAAAAAATTGAATGAAAGATTAAAAAAAAAAAAAAAAAAAGTTTTGAATGAAAGATATACTATATGTTTCTCCATAATGTGGACCAGGGCTGGCCCTGACTTTTCAAAGGCCTAGTGCAAAATCTAGAAGGGCCCCTCCATTTCCATTTTAAAAATTAGGCCGTTTTGTTATGCATACATATATACATATTTTATTATTTTATTTTTAATTATTTTATTTTTTTGAAAAAATTGTTATGTATATCTATATAATAAAAAATTAAGAAAAAAAACCATATTACAATTATAATTATAAAGAACTTTTTGCTCCCAAATTATAATTATGATATGATTTTTTGTTAATTTTTATTATATAAATATATATAACAAATTTTTCAAAAAAAATCTAATAATTAAAATAATAAAATATATACTAAGGGCATTTTTTACTTTCATAATAAATGGTTAATCAATAGTTAGTTTTAATGGTAGTCAATATTTTTTAGGGTATGTTAGTACAATAAATATTAAAGTTGTCATTTAATGCAATTTTGAGATACTTGAAAAATATTAACGGAATCAATCTTATAATTAATAATATTTTAAAACAAATATTAATTAGGTGTGTATAACCATTAATTGAGTGTATGTATAAAAAGGGGTGTACATACAATATTTAAGGGGTGGAAACATCGCCACTTCTAAGTTTTAATCATCTTTCACACTCATGAAAAATTATTTGTGGCCCTCAAAATAATGGGCCTCCGACAGCCACCTCTCCAGTCCGGTAGAGGCTCGGGTCCAGCCCTCTATAAGACTAGCTTGATTCTTAAAGCACAACAAAACCATGCTTTGTTGTCTTAAACAAATGTAAACATACCTTGTTTTGTGTGTATATATATATATTTTGAAGTAGGAAACATACTTTGTTGCTAGTAAAAAAAAAACGTACTTTGTTAGATTAGCCTTCATTCATTCATTTTCATCTGGCTCAGTTCATTGATGTTGTAAACTTACAATAATCTTTTGCGTAAGGACATATGTTATTATGTACTCAACTTGAAACTAGTTATTTGGCACAAAATTGACGTTTTAAAATAATACATAGATCATAAACCATTTAAATAGTAAGTTTGATGTAATATTGCAGGTGCACATAACAGGAGGGAGCTTTGGAGCTTAACATCTTCTGCTCCTCCTGAGGATTACAATTATCGTGTGAGCGGAAGAAATTAATTAGTAATATTAATAAAATATTGTTAGCGGTCTAGCGCTAAGCACCACCATCATCAATAATGTTTGTTGATTGATAATTCTAATAGATATGTAGTTGCCTGATAATAAAAATAAGAGTGATCAGGAAATTTTTACTCCAACCTTTCTGATATATAATTCTGCTAATATCTTACTCGATTGGCATGTAATCGAGCATTTAGTATAACGAAATGAATAAATTCACAATGTAAAATTGTATTGTGAATAAATGAACAACTTTGATTCCAATTGTTGATCTTTTACGTATCTATCAGATTTTGTAGAAGTGTCACATAAAGAAATACAGGTAAATCACCAAAAGGTTCATTGTTATACTAGGTTGTTTGTTTTTTACACTTAACACTTAATGGTGCTTAATTAGGCTAATTAAGAGATTTTTGTTTGTTTTTTTAAGTGGTCAAACCACTTAAAACAACCTAAAAACCACTTAAAAAAATAAGTTACATTTTTTGACTTTTCACTTAATACAAAATCACTTAATGATTTTATAAATATATCATTCCAAATTTATCCTTCCTAAAATAACATTTTTCCAAATTTATCATAGTTTTACATTATACAAATTTCTTTTAATGCTTTAACAAAAAATATTGAAAAATAAAAACTCTAAACATCTCAACATCAAATTTTCCTATAGCTGGATTACTATATTTCTCCAATCAAATTTCAATGAGAATCTTTATTGATTTTTTTTATTAATCTACTTGTGGGAGTAACTCATAGTATATTTATTTGTTAAAGTTTCACTGTGTTATTAGTGTTTTTGATTAATTCAATTTAAGACCATTTTGTTTATTTTTATTTGAATATATAAATTTAATTGATTCTATTATAATAATTCATCTTATTTTAATAATGAATCAAAATAATTTATTACAATTGTTTGTATCATATTAAATAAAGTTACTTAACAACTAATAATAAAATGGTATAAATATCAAATTGTTAGTATTCAGACAATTTTAACTTTAAAAAACAAACAAAATTATTATACATTCAGAGGTAAGGAAAAAAAAAACAAACATGTTTATCAGATTTCATATTTCAGTCACTATTCAGTCTTCAGCAGCACTGTTCAGTCTTCAGACAAAAAAACAAACGACCCCAAGAGTTTCTATTAGTGAAAACAAGCTATTGCAATTAATTTAAAAGAGTTTCTTTTTTTGGTTAAACATTAATATAAGTTAATTTATCTCTATTTAATTACTATGATATATATATATATATATATATACCTCCTTTTGTAACCAGAAAGATAAATATTATTGAACAAAGGGACAAGAACAAAAGTGATAAAAAGTATTAAGCAAAAAACAAAACTGAGGAACACCCTATGAATTCAGAAGTAGATCCTTACTGATCTTCAAACGAGTAAAAGACCATCAGCAAGGACGTAGCCAAGATCATCTCTTAGGGTGGACTACAATAAGTTTTCAAATAAACTTTAATCGTACAAAAAAAATTTATAAATTGAAAAACTTATATTTGTTTAGTTAGCAGACACATAATTAGTTTAAATGATTAAACATGAAATGCAAGTACAATTAAATATCAATAAAACCGGATTTAAAGATATTTAAATTATCAAACTTATCAATTATAACCATTGTTACGGAAATCACTAACCATTAATCGACCGACAAAGTAGCGGCTAACGATTTATCGCTAACTCGGTTATTAATCGACGAGTATTGCTCATTAACAGTTAAACTGATCAAACCAAGTCAAACCTGTAAAAAAAAAAAAATTAAAAATTTTCTATAGAATCAAAAATTCAAAATATAATTATATGATCACAAAATATCATCAAACCTATCTTTTGCAATCTCCAAAGCCACTTTAGCACAATCACATAATTACAATATAATAATGTGTTATATACTAGATACTTTAAAAATTTCGATAACATAACATTATTTTTTCAACAGTTCCACCATGTAATACACAAAAATAACAACACTTTAAAAAACTTTCACATTTCAACAATTACTTAGGACCTCCGGTCCTTCTTTCAATCTAAAACACAACCAATATCATATATAATATAACATGTCAATACTAAATAATAAAATAGCAAATATGAAATAACAACCAAAAAGGAAAAGTCCAAAAAGTACATTAAGGCCCTAAAATTCTTGAGGGCAAGGAGGACGCAACCACTCTTCATCTTCATAATAGTCTTCCATAACTTGTTCATTATCGGACTCAAACCTTAAATCAATATTCTCCTCCCCCTCCTTTTTATCCTCCTCTTCAGAATCAAAATCTTCATTAAGTTGTCTTATTTGTTCTAAATTGGACCTTACTTCATCATCATCATCAGCACCTAGAACAAGCCATTCTTGTGCATCGGTAGCATCAGCATCAGTTGCTAATAGCATGTCAACATTCTTCTCAATCTACCTTTGCTTTTTGCGTAGCAATTTTGAATTGAACTTAACAAAGACTAAACTGTTTAATTGGCTTGTAGTTAGTCTATTCCTTTTTTTCGAATGTATCTATATAAGATTTAAAAATCAAAGTTAAATAAATTAGTAAATAACTAATATTTAGAACATTAAAAATATGTTATGGATATTACACTTACCCATTCAAAATTGCTCCAATTTCGTTCACATCCAGATGAACTAGTGGTCAATGAAAGAATTCTCCTGCAAATTTTTTCAAGTTAGGTGTTTGGCTTTCAAAGATGTTTCACCATTCAACTACATCATAAAAAATAATAATTAGTCAAATATAAAACTAGTTCAAGAAAGATATATTTTCATAATTATAATATTAAAAATGTAATTTATAATAGTAATTAGTAAACAAGTAAAACAACTACAAATTTATATGAATTAGAATGTTTAATTTTTTACCTAGATCCATAGAATCATCTTCACATCATTTAGCGGCCAATGGTTTTCCAAAAGCACCATTCTTTATCTTATACTTTGGTCATTCGTGCATGATAATTTGATGTTAAGAGGATAGATCATTATGATAAAAAGTCTCCAAACACTCTATTAAAGCTTCCATCAATTCACTTTCAAAGGAAATTTTTGGATCCTTGTAGTGGTAATAAGGGTTTAATAGAAAAGCCGTTATGTGCAACGAAGAATCTAACCGATCTTCCATTTTTCCATCAATTATTTCAATGATTGGCTGATAACCATTTTCAACATTGTTCAAAACCTCGCTAATATTTTGTTTAGCCGTTCTTAGTTCTTCATATAACCATGGCATTGATGGCTTTCGATCCCCATCCATTAGTCTTAACACTTTTATCAAATGTGCAAAAACCTTTAAATAATTTGTCACACCATTTCAAAACCTGAAACTCATCACAATTAAGTAAACCAATTTTCTTTTAATACTTTGTGAGAATTTGCACTTATCCTATTCCTCACTACTAAACATTGTCTTCAAAGCATTTTTTTTATCCATCAAGCTTTGTAAAGTAAGGAAAGCGAATGCAAATCTAGTCTTTCCAGACCTTACTATGTCCCTCTTCTTTGTAAAGGACTTCATCATTGCCAAAGTCCTATGATGAGCATAAATGAAAATTGTCAACTACTTTGCTTGCTCAATAAACTTGCTAAACCTCTGAAGTTTTCCAATACTTTCAAGCACGAGGTTAATGGTGTGAGCAGCATATGAGGTCCAAAATATGTTTGGCCTCTTCTCCTTCAACATCTTGGCAACAGCCATATTGTTACTAGCATTGTCGGTTGCTATTTGAACAACATTTTTAGGTCTAACTTGTTCAATACATTCATTCACGTACTGAAAAATGTGTTTAGCTGTGTACGCCATATCAGAACACTTTTTAGAAGAAAGAAAAGTGGTTCCTACCTTGCAGTAATCAAATATCAATCAAACATTATTTATTAAATGATCAAAATTATCAATTATAGACTTTATAATATCAATGATAAAGACAATCTAATGATGTATAGTTGATAAATTATATTAAATCCATACCTGCAATTCACACATAAATTTATTATGTTCTTCCTTTTCCTATCTGTCTAAGTATCCGTCATAACTGAGCAACCATTTTGAGCTAACTCTTCTTTTTGCCTCTTAAACAACAATTTGGTCTCTTGCAACTTTTGAGGCGAACATTGCTCCCTGATTTCATAACGCGTTAGAGGCCTATAACTCGGTCAAAATTGACCAATTGCTTCGCAAACACGTAAGAAACTATCATTATCAATAACATTTCACGAAATGCCACTTTCAAACATCCAACTAGTCACTCATTTATGCCTTGATCGATTCTTTCTTTAAAGAGTGCTTCGTTGATGGTTTTTTTGTCTCAATGATTTCCTTGAACATTGTGACAACTTTGGATTAATTTCGTTTGTAAATCTATCAATAGGGCCAACAAAATGGTGCTCTTTCCTTACCCCTCCAATCTCTACTTCTTCCATTTCTTCTTGTTCCCTAATATTTACTTCCCGTCTCTTCAAATTCTCCTCAATCATCTTTTTTTTTTTCCTATTTTTTATTTCCATAATTGCATTTTTACATTTATTTACATCCTCCGATAGTGTCTATGGACATTTAGCCACATTTCTGGATATGTGACCCACATGTTCTTTCAACCTATATATCCCTCCGGACATAACCTTCCCACATAATTTGCATTTAATTTTTTCCAAATTCTTCCCATCTACCAACATCCCATACTCTCATCCAATATCATCTGAATTCCGCTTGAAACATTGGGTAGTGGAAGCTTCCGAAGATTCATTATCATTCGTCATGATTCATGAATATCAAATTATCAATCAACCTAATCATCCAACAAATATTGAAGCATTCCACAACCACAAATAACACAACAAATATTACAAAGAATATAAATAATTAAACATTAGCACATTACACAAGTAACATAACAAATATTAGATTAATATATTACAAAGAATTTAAGCAATAAATATTCAATAATAATTTCATGCATATATATCCTCACAATCCATTAAAAATCATCATCTAAATTCAATAGATAACTCTTAGCCTCTTACGCCTTAGCAAAGAAAAACAACATAAAGATCCTTACTTTAATATCAATATGTGATAAAAATCACTACTTTAAATGTTAAAAATCACAACTTTCAACATGTTTCAAGTTTTTTTTTTTTTCAAATCACTATTTTAAGCCACATTAGTATGGAAAAAAGTTTACAAAACTTAAAAAATAAAAAATTTAGAACTAGAAGCCAAAAAAAAAAAAAAAGAAAAAAACCTTGAGTATAGACCACCAGTGACCAGCGACGCAAAGGGGCTAAGGGCTGACGCCGACAAGGAAACTAATACCTTTTGCAAGAAGTTTGATGTGGGGGTGGGAGAAGAAAACCTTAGGTGAAAGGTAAGTAAAAAAAACTGACAACTTCTTGTAGAAGCTTTCGGTTTTTGTATATCTGCACCCAAAACGGCGTCATTTGCTGAAAGGGCGTCATTTTGGGGTTATAGTTTTTTTAAAAAAAAAACAAAAAGCGCTGCTCGGTTGAGCCGGGTTGAGTCGCTCGATTACTCGGCTGACTCAACTGATTACTTGGTGCCATCGATTTTCACCACCAATTTGCCCCTTATCGAACCAGTCAACCATCAATCACCGATTTTTCACCAGAAAAATTTCGAAAATCAACGATTTTTGCAACAATGATTATAACATCAATAATATAAATAATCTACATTTTGACAATCATAAATTATAACCATACTAATTAAAGAATACATTAGAAAGACATTGAAATTAAAATATATATATATATATTAAGTAACATTATATGGTAGAGAAATTGTATGAAATTTCATATTTAATGTATCAAATCAAAGTTTTTACAAATATACTATTTAAATAGAAAAGTCGATATAAATAAGAAATATACAATTGATTGCAAAAGATATATATATTTATACTGGTATGAAAAAAATTAATAAGTAAAAAATATATAATAATTTTATCATATATTACTCAATATATATATACATATATATATATTTTAAAGATGGACTAGGGCAAGGCTTGAGCCCATCCTAACCCATGAACAACTTCGTCCTTATGGGTGACATTATCAGAATCCTATATAAAATCCATGAACTTTATATGAAAAATGGTAATATTTTCATCCCTCAAAAATTGTATGTACACCCCAAATCAGCATATATATATATATATTTTAAGTTTACAATATTACTTTTGAGTAAAATTACTAAAATAGTAAATATTTTATAAATATACTCACCAATTATTAATTTAAATATCATTTATATCATAAACCCTTTTACTCTTTCAATCCCTAATTTTTCTCTTTGTCACTCTTTCAAACTTTAACTTTTCTCTATAAAAAATCGAAAAATCTCCAATCATTTATATAATCCTAATTTAATAATAAAAAATATAATCAAACAGTTAGTCACCACTTCATCATTTTCCATTCTTTTGTCAGATTTTTTCACAAACCAAATAAAAAAGTCACTCATTTATTTTAATTTCTTCATCATTTTAGCAAACAAGCAAAAGTGTATGTTTCAAATCATTCAAAAACTATATATCTAAATCGATATTTACAATTTATCATTAAAAAGTGTTACTTAGGGTTTTATAAAATTAGCTAGTAATCATTTATGCAAGTTATATGATATAAATGAAAAATTAAGGCTTGACAGAGTGAAAAATGTTTATGACTTTAATCATAAAAATTAAAAAGGGTTAATCATCAAACCTTAACTCTAATAATTCATGTAAGTCTCCATCATTCATGAAAGTCTTCAATTATTCATACAAATTGTAATTTAATTAAAAATGTAAATTTTATGATATAAATAAAAAATTAGGGTTTGAGAGAGTAAAATAATAAAATAGATATTATTTTATACACAAATCTTTAATTAAAAAAAAATTAATGGGTTGAATGAATTTGTATTAAATTATTTGCTTAGTATAGGTTTCATTTTATGTCAATGAAGGTGTTAAAAAAATAATTAAATGGTAAAATAAAAATTTTCTAATAAATAACAAAAAAATAATTTATACTAAATCTATTTTTAACATATATTATAATTTGTTTGTGGTTAACTTAAGGGGTATATTTACAAAAATATATATAATAAAATTAAAAGAAAATGATAGTCTTGGTATTAAGTGAGGTTTAAAAATAAATTAAAAAAGTTCTAAATTTTTTATTTGGTGTGAAAACAAAAGGGATGTGTATACCACTTTTGGGGGGTGGAAACATCTCTGCTCCTATAAAAATCTATCATCTTGAAAAAAATTCAAGAAACTTTAATAAACTTTAAATTAAATGCATCATTTTTTAACGATAACAAAGATTTTATGGAACGAAATATATGAGGACACTTTTGTAAATTGATACTAAAATGGCTCCTTGTTCTACACTGGTTGCATAATCATTTGCCAATACACACGTAACATAATACAATGGGCCATTGTCACTAACCAAAAAAATGCTCATCCGCATATAACGACCTATAAATTGTGTCTCTCTCGCTCTCTCATTCTCACGCTTTCTTCGTCTGCAAGATTTTCCTGGTCTTGGCCAGTACTAGTCTCTCATTGCCTCTTCTCGGGAAAACTAGATACAAAACCCTAATTTAGAGTTAATTTTTAGACGAATACAACCACCATGGTACTCTTATCGTCTCTCATAGCGAGCCAAATTCGCTTCCTTCTTCTGAGCCTGACCGACTCCAACTTCGACTCCGTCTTGAAAGAACTCTTGCAAGTACACGTTCAATTCTTGGAATTGCTCTCTCTCTTTAATGGCTTTAATCGGTTATAGTATGATGAAATTTAATTAACATCAGTGTTAGTAATTAATTAACTTTTGTGATTGTGCTTAAGGATTTGTCTTTATGTACTTTATGTTATTTTATTTGTCGACGTTGTTTTCTGGACGACGAGAGCCCAAAACTCAGTACCTGCAATTAATATGAAATAAAATAGAAAACAAGAGAGTGGCAGAGAATAAGAACAACACACCAAGATTTTTAACGTGGTTCAGCCAATAAATCTACGTCCACGACTATCTCTCAATATTTCTGCAGAGTGATAGTATAGTATTTTCTGTGTCTATCTGTTACAATGAATTCAGTCTCTATTTATAGAGAAAGAGGCGTTACAATTTAGGTAGAGATAAAATAGGAAGAGAATCCTGAATTAATTACACTTCCTAATCAGTTAGAGTAAAATCAAGAAACTGCTTCGTAAAGCTCGGGATCACATTGACTTAGTTTAAATTTGAATTAACTTCCAATTCTTATGAGAGAATTACGATCAAATCGGGTCACTGCCTTTTCTGGAAGACTTCCTTTTCTAACTATTTATTATACGAGCTAGAGCCTGTCTTGGATGACCTCGAGCTAGACTCTGCTCTGAGTAACGAGCTAAATGTTGAGGAGCTGAGAGCTGAGAGCTCCATCCTGCTAACTGTGAGCTGGAGGTAGCTAGCTGCGAGCTGCTAGCTGAAGCTGCGAGCTGAGAACTGAGAGCTCATCAGCGAGCTGAGACCTGAGAGTTGGGAGCTGAGACTTGAGAGCTCATCAGTGAGCTGAGATCTGAGAGCTCATCAGCGAGCTGAGACCTGAGAGCTCAGAGCGAGCTGAGACCTAAGAGCTGGGAGCTAAAACCTGAGAGCTCATCAACGAGCTGAGACCTGAGAGCTCATCAACGAGCTGAGAGCTTAGAGCTGGGTTCGTTCTTTGAATCCTAGGTTTTGTCTATTGAATCAACCCTCTGGGTCAGTTCATTGGGCTTTTACCAGCCCATTTACATAGCCCAAATTATACCCACAACATTATTAATTTTGTAAAGAGATTTATTTGAAAATTCATCTGTCTACTGTTTTGTAGAATTACTGAACTTTATCTGGTATCAATTCTGTTGTTTGTGAGTGTGAGTACATGTTCGCACATGACTGTGCATGCTTATTGATGATATTCTATTTTGTCCTTGCGAACTCGTCAATTGTTGCAGGTTTCTGCGCTTTTCCATGAATGGTATCAGATATATGAACTACGTGGCACAAATGACGGAGCTTGCACACATTTCATCACACAATTCCAGCAAAGTGGATATCTAAATGAAGATATTATATCAGATCGCTTTTTCTGTCTTCTCATGGTAATATTTCTATCAGTTTGGAACTATTTTTGGAAAATCATATTATTCCAAATATGATTATTTCTGGAAAATTCTGTGTTATTCAGTTTTATTATTTGATTTTGCAGGATATCTCTGTCAGTCATTGCCTCCCTTCTGAAGTGCAATCATTACAGTAGGTGTCCGATGTATCATTTCTTGCAATCGATGTGTATGCGAAGCTTGTCTCTTCAGTTCTTCAGGTATACTTTCTGTTCTATATTACTCCATGTTTTTCCAGGTATGTAATCCATCCTCTTGTAGTAACTTATACGTTTATGTGTTTCTTTATACAGTATTATCTGGTCGAGCATGGGCCAAGTAGACTCCTCCTCTGGCCAAAGGTTTGAGTTAGAATTTACCTCTTGACTTTTGATTGCTTGTTTCCGAGACTTGTTAGATACAATAATGATGGATGTAGGCAGTGGCGGACCCAGAAAATTTATTCATGGGGGACACATAAATAAAGTAATAAAAATATATAATGTTTTTATATATTCGAATCTTTGATAACATTATATAATTTAAATAAAATAAAACATATATTATATTTAGACAAAACAAATAGTTTTATGTTTAAAAATCTTAATGAAACCATTAAAATAAATAAATAAGAAAAAAAAACATAAATTAAATAAAATTATAATTTTCTTCGACAAGGCTTCATATTTTGAAATCGTTTCATGATAACTTTTTTTATCAATTTTGTCAAAAATATCTTTCTTCACATATGCAAGCAAACTATCATTTAACCATTGATCTCTCATTTGATTGCATAATTCGGTTTTCACAATATTCATAGCAGAAAATGCTCTTTCAACAGTAGCAGTTGCAACAGATAATAATAATACCAATGTCAAGAGCAAGTAAACTAATGGGAAAATCTTATCTTGTTTTTTCGCAACCATCTTTTGTGTCAAATCTTTAAGGCCATTTAATTTTGAAAATTCAATATTAGAGCGCATGACTATAATATAATTCTCAAGTTGATCTTCAAGTGTTAAAAGTTCAGTAGAGGAGAAGTCTTTTGGATAAAATTGGGCAAGTTGAATAAGTTTTTGTTTGTCAAATACACGAAATTGATCTCTTGGACTAAGACATGCAACACAAAGAAGTAACTCAGTATTTGTCTTTGGAAACCGATTATTTAGCAAATAAAGAGAAATCAAATAAAGATGAAAAGAAAAAAAAACTTGTTCACTAAACTTACAAATTATCGATGAATTTTATATAATACATAAAAAGTAAAAGCAAATAGAACTTATATAAGAGATAACTAAAAAAGCAAAATTAAAAAAAAAAAAAAGAAACTATTAATTAATCAGGAGTAGGAAAAATATTAGAAATGGAAAAATTAGGTTTCATAGGAGTAATAAATAAGAAAGGAAGTTAATTCTATTAAAAATAAGAAAAATAGGAAAAATAAATAATGGAATAAAAATATAATAAACAAAAAAAAAAAAAGAAATGAGGGCACGGATTTAGCAGAAAATATTTAAAAGTTATATAAATAAGTTTTTAAATAAAATGGTAAAAGGATAATAATGATAATAATAATAATAATAATAATAAATTAATTAAAATTGACAGCTGTTGATTGCAGCAATCAACAGCTGACATCCGTTGCACAGCAATCACAGTAATTAGATTAGGTTTTTTTTTTTTTTTTTTTTTTTTACAGTGTACAGCAAATTAAATTTTTTTTTTTTTCAAATTCCAGGGGGGGCACGTGTCCCCCCTGGCCCAGGTGTGGGTCCGCCTTTGGATGTAGGCAGATTCTCTTAGTAACTATCAGAGTTATTCAGAGAGATGCAGAGGAGAAGAAGGGATCTTTTAATCCTAGGTGATACTTCAGTTGTTCATCAACTGGCTTTTTTATCTTGTTACGCAGAATCTTAGAGGTCGTTTGTTTTTTGGACTGAAGACTGAATAATACTGTCGAAGACTAAAGACTAAATAGTGTTTGAAATATGAAATCTGAATAAAATGTTTTTTTTTTCTTACCTCTGAATATGTTATAAACTTATTTGTTTTAAAATTTAAAATTGTTTAAAAATTAGTAAGTTGACATTTATACTCTTTTTACTATTTGTTATTATGTAATTTTAATTAATTTAATACAAACATTTGAAAATAAATAATTTAATAAATTCTAAAATATTTTTATGTACATATTAATAATATTTTATTCATAATTAAAATATTATTAAAAAATATATTAGCATTAGTCATATTTATACTTAAATATATTAATATATTTAAATAAATTGTAAATTAAAATATATTAATTCAATTCCAAGACAATTCGAGATGAGATGTATTTACGTTTTACTTTTTAAATATATTTTTTGTAAGTATCAAGAAAAAAAAAATTGAGTAATATAAAATTAGGATATATAAATTTAAAATTATATTATTTTGGGGAGAATATATTTGGAATAAAAACTTTTGAATATCATTAAATGATTTACAATTAAGTGAAAAGTTAAAAATTCTTACTTAATTTTTTAAGTTATTTTTTTATAGTTTTAAATGGTTTGACTACTTAAAAAAAAAACAAAAACAACTTAATAGGTGCAATTCAGCACTATTAAATCTTAAGTGAAAAAAACAAATTACCTCTTATTCTTGATGGGGCTAACTTTCAGGTATTTGTTTCTAGATGGTTCATGATCATGGCCTGTCTACATGAACTAACATAGATGAGATATTTTCAGGTTTTGATAGCTGTTGGTAATGCATTTCATGCTCTGCAGCCACTAAAAGTTCCTGCATTCAGGTTAGCATCACAAACATTCAGAATTGTACTTCCTCAATCATTAACTAAGGGATATGGATAACCTTAAGAGTTTCCAATATCCTAATCTTCTAGTTTAATTCAAATTCACACTATTACTCTCTTAAGGACAGTAATCATCTTAACTAATATAAATAATATTCACATAATTCTACACCACACCCCCTCCTCCACCTAGCCCCCGCCCCCCCTCAAGCAGGGTGATATATATACATCATACCCAAATTGGTACACAACTCCTCAAAAGTTGTCCTAGCCAAAGGTTTGGTTAGAACATCAACTATTTGAGAAGTAATAGGAATGTAATTCAAGTTGACACTGCCTTCTTCAATCTTCTCCTTTATAAAATGTCTGTCTATCTCCACGTGTTTTGTCCTATCATGTAAAACTGAATTCTTAGCTATCTTGATGGTTGACTGGTTATCACAAAACAGCTACACAGAATGTTCCATAGGCATCTTTAGTTCAGTCAACACCCTTTTCAGCCAGACTCCTTCATAAATTCCTTATGCCATTGCACGAAACTCTGCCTCTGCACTGCTTCTAGCTACTACAGATTGCTTCTTGCTGCGCCAAGTAACTAGATTTCCCCTCACATAGCTACAATAGCCTGAAGTAGATCTTCTGTCAGAAATCGATCCTGCCCAGTCTGCATTTGTAAAGACTTCCACGTTTCTGCTTGAATTTTTCCTGAAAAACAGTCCTTTACTTGGAGTGAATTTTAAGTATCTCAAAATTCTGAAAACAGCTTGCATATGTTCTTCTGTAGGCTTGTTCATGAACTGACTTACACAACTGACAGGAAAACCTATCTCAAGTCGAGTATGTGACAAATAAATCAATTTTTCGACTAGCCTTTGATATCTTTACTTATTCATTGGAGCACTTCCTTCAAGCTGACCCAATTTGACTGTATAGTCCGTAAAGTGTCTTAGCTGGTTTGCAATCTGTCATTCCTGTCTCCTTCAATAAGTCTAAAACATATTTCCACTGAGAAACTACAATTCCATCTTTTGATCATGCCACTTTCATACCAAGCAAATACCTCAGGTTCCCCAAGTCTTTAATCTTAATATCCCTTGCAAGAACCTGTTTTAGTGACTTGATCTCCTCTTCACAATTTCCAGTGAGGATTATGTCATCTACATAGACAATGAGAACTATTATTCTGCCTTCCACTCCATGTTTAACAAACATAATGTGATCGGACTGACATTGCATGAAACCATTTTGCTTGACAACCCTTGAGAGACGTTCAAACTAAGCTTGTGGAGATTGTTTTAATCTATATAATGATTTTTTGAGCCTACATACCTTATTTCTATTCTCTAAATTTTCCAAACCTAGTGAAATACCCATATAAACCTCCTCTTCTAGCTCTCCATTTAAAAACACATTCTTGACATCTAATTGATGAAGCTTCCAATCAAGCTTAGCTACTAAGAAGAGTAAAATTTGAACCGTATTCAGCTTTGCTGTTAGAGCAAAAGTCTCCTCGTAGTCAATTCCATGAGACTGTATAAATCTCTTGGCTACTAATCTTGCTTTGAATCTCTCAATACTTCCATCAACCTTGTATTTTATGGTGAAAATCCACTTGCTTCCTACTGGTTGTTTTCCCTTTGGCAGTTCTATTATTTCCCAAGTATTAGTTTTCACAAGAGCTTTAACCTCTTCTTCAACTACTGCCTTCCATTCTGGAATTTGCATTACTTCCTCTACATTTCTTTGAATTTCAGCCCTGCATAATATTAGCATAAAAGACTTTAAAAGATGGAGACAATCCATCATATGGTACATACTTGCTGATTGGGTATAAAGGTCTGCTACAGCACTTTCTAACACCTTTCCTTACTGCAATTGGAAGCTCATTGTCATCAACCGAATTCACTACTGGGCTGCCACCATATTCAGGTTCTGGTTCAACAACTTCTACACCAGAATTTGTAAAATTTTCTTGGACTAACTTACCTGGTTCAGACTCTTGGTTTTGCTCAACTTGTAGTGGAGCTCTAGACTGTCTTTGGTCTTTCAGTCTCCTAGTATAAACAAGCAACTCTTTTTCAGCTAAATTCTGCTCTTGAAAGGATCTTGACTCTGAACTGTGAGGGACTATTTTTTCAGTGGGAATGATTGTTTCTTTATGAAGAAAGATGGTATTATCTTGTTGAGATATGATGTCTAAAGGTGATTCAAATACATCTAAAGCAGGATAGGATGGACATTCTAAGACCTTTGATGAATCACTACTAAGTTGTTCCATTCCTTCTTTATGAAGATCAAAACCGGACTTATCACTTTCTCTATTGAAAAAAGGTTTAGTTTATAAAAAGATGACATCTTTTAATATGTAAAACCTTTTTGTGATTGGCGAGTAACACTTGTACCCTTTTTGTGTTGGTGAATAACCAACAAACACGCATTTAAGAGAGATTTAGGGTCAAGTTTACTCCTAGATGATTGATTTATGTGAACAAAAGTAGTGCATCCAAAGACCTTGAAATTAGTCTAGTATTTGGAAAACTTTTTAACAAAACATGACAAGGAATTTCAAAATTTAAAACCCTTGATGGAAGTCTATTAATTAAACAAGTAGTTGTTAACACAGTTTCTCCCCAAAATTTTTTGAAACATTGCTAGTAAATAGGAGAGATCTTACTACTTCCAGAATATGTCTATTTTTCCTTTCTGAAACACCATTTTGTTGTGGTGTCTACAATACAAGAATTTTGATGGACAATTCCTTCTTAAAGCAAAAACTTATTTAGAATGTTATTAAAGAATTCATTGCCATTATCTGTTTTGAAGATTTTGATTTTAGTATTAAATTGGTTTTAAATCATCTTTACAAAATTTTGAAAATTTTGATGCACTTCTTATTTTTCTTTCATTAAATAAACCTAAGTAAGTCTAGTATGATCATCAATAAAGGAAACGAACCATTTAGCACCTGTGACATTAGGGACTCTAGATGGACCCCAAACATCACTATGAATTAGAGTGAAAGGATGAGACCTTTTATAGCCTTGTGTTGGATAGTATTGATGATATTGTCTAGACAAAAAATATATTTCATATTGAAAAGATTACGAACTTTTATTGTGAAATAAAGCTGGAAAAAACTTTTCCAAATACATAAAGTTTGGATGACCTAGTCTAAAATGTCACAAGAAAACATCATCATCCTTATTGCTCCTAACATTCTTATTAAACATATTGGAAGACAGATTACTAGTTGAAAGAGACTGCTTGTTAGGGACAGTTTCAACTTGAAGCAAATAGAGCCCGGCGTGTAAATCAACATTGCCAATCATCCTCCCTGAGATTGAGTCCTGAAAAACGCATCCATTGGCAATAAAATTAGCAATGCAATTCAAATCAGTTGCTAACTTATTAATTAACAAGTTACAATCCAAATTAGGCACGTATAAAACTAATTTCAGAACAATATCAGGTGATATTACAATGGAACCTGTTCCGACAACTTTTGAAAGATATCCATTAACAATTTTAATAGAAGAATTACTGAAATTTGACACAAAATCAGCAAATAAGGATTTGTCCCCTGTCATATGATCAATGGCACCCGTATCTACAATCCAAGCCTGTTGTAAATCCTTCATTGTTGTTAAGGCAATAAGAAAATTATCTCTTTGGGCAAGGGAGCCAGTTTCAACAACATTCGGTTGTGATGAAGTAAACATTCACTGTCGATAACTCATCTGTTCGTTACTGGAGAGCTGCTGTTCTACAGGTGGGTTATCCTCACTTCCAGCCACCATATTGCCTCAACTTTCTCCGCTATATTTTGGCTTCCAATCAGTTGGTTTTCCAACAAGTTTCAAACAGGTTTCTTTCAAGTGTCCAAGCCTCTTGCAGTGATCACACCAAGATCCGCCTTTCTTTGGTTGATTCTCCCTTGAGTTTGGTTGTAAATTGTTTCAAATAATGAGTGCTGAACTGTCAGTATTTGCTTCTAATTTTGCCTCAGAACCGAAACTCCTCATCATAATCTTTTTTTTACTTTCCTCTCTTCTCACAATCGAGAAAACATCTCCAATGCTAGGAAAAGGAATGGTTCCTAAGACTCTCCCTCTTACTTCATCCAACTCTGAATTCAGCCCCAAAAGAAACATGAAAATCCTCATTTGTTCAATAATTTCCTTATATAAATTGCTGTCATCAGGATCCTTCTCTCATATCTTCCAAATAGATCCAACTGCCGACAATAACAAGTCAGTTTGCTGTAGTACTGATTAACACTCATCTCCCCTTGTCGAAAACCATATAGAGCACTTTCAACACCAAACAATTCTGCCAAATTGTCATTGCTGGAATACTGTTGTTTGGCTGCATCCTAGATTTGTTTTGCAGTCTTATACAACATGAAATTCTCTCCAATCTTGTTGTTCATAGAGTTTACGAGCCACGACATCACCGTGCTATTTTCTATCTTCCATTGCTTGTATGATGCATGATTTGTTGCATGTTGTACAACAACTCCAATAATATAATCATTCTTTCCTTTCCCACAAATGAAAAAGGAAATAGATTGTGACCACTCCAAATAATTATGGCCATTGAGTTTGTGGACGGTAATGGGCATGTAAGGAACATTGTCATTATTCCCATTACCAAATCCACTACCATCATTCTGGACAGCAATATTTAGGTTTGAGGAGGAAGTCGGACTAATTGAAGAGGTTCTTGGTGTGGCCATTCTGTACTTTTTCATATAAAAAAACCTAGACTCTCTAAACTACTGCTCTAATACCATGAAGATAAATGTGAGATCAGTTTTCATCTCATTTTTATTCCAATAGAACAAGTACATTATTTATAGGACTAAAGAAAAAAGTACATTATTTATAGGATTAAAGAAAAAACAAACTCCTGAAAAGTAGTAACTAAGGGATATGGATAACCTTAAGAGTTTCCAATATCCTAATCTTCTAGTTTAATTCAAACTCACACTATTACGATCTTAAGGACAGTAATTATTTAACTAATATAAATAATATTCACATAATTCTACACGTTTTTTTCTTTTTCTTGATGTTTAATTAAATATTTGAATTTTCAAATATTTATGGAGGGCCTGGATAATGGCCCATAAGAGCTTGCTAAAATTATACTTCGTTACGGTTATGCTTTTGTAAGTAATAACTTGAAATTGATTACAGCTTTGCATGGCTGGAGCTGGTGAGTCATTGGAGTTTTATGCCTAAATTGCTCGATCATGATGCTCCGAATGGTTGGATATATGTTCAACGCGTTCTAATAGACTTGTTCAAATTCATGGAGCCTTATTTAAGGAATGCTGGACTTAGAGAACCGGTTTGATTCTTTAAACTTATTGATCCCTTGATTTACTGGAAGAAATCAATTTATTTCTTGATTTCTCTCTTTAATTTTATCTTGTGTGAATGCCATTTTGTAGATTCATGTTCTATATAAGGGCACTCTCAGGGTGTTGCTTGTACTGCTGCATGGTTTTCCAGAGTTTCTGAGTGATTATCACTGTCAATTTATAAAATGTGATTGTGTATTTCACTGTATATTCAATCTACAATATGAAAGCCTATTTATAGATTAATAGGCATATTACAAAGATGGAAAACAGAACAATATATTACAAATATGGTAACATAAATATATTATAATAATGGTGGCACGATTATGGAAATGATTGATATGTGATTAATATGAATGATAACATCCCCCCGCAAACTCAAGATGGTGAAATGGATGCAAGCTTGAGTTTGGAGATCAATTCACGAAACCGGCCCGGATGATGAGCTTTGGTGAAGATATCAGCAGGCTGACCAGCAGATGAAACCAAATAAAGTTTAATGGTACCCTGATGAATTTATTGCCGAACAAAATGACAATCAATCTCAATGTGTTTGGTACGTTCATGAAAGACATCATTGTAAGCAATTTGAATAGCACTATGATTGTCACAATATAAAGGAGTAGCCGTGACATGTTGAATTCCCATATCTGACAGTAACCAGCGCAGCCAAACAAATTCCTGAGTAGTATTAGCAAGGGCTTGGTATTCAGCTTCTGTACTAAATCGAGCTATAACAGTCTGTTTCTTACTACGCCATAAGATAAGAGAATCACCAATAAAGAAGCAGAAACCAGTGATAGATCGTCAATCAATAGGATCGCTAGCTCAATCAGTATCTGAATAAGCACGTAACTCTAAAGAAGAATTGACAGAAAAATGAAGTCCATAAAACATTGTGCCCTTGAGATACCAAAGAAGATAAAGGACTACAATGAAATGAGTGGAATGAGAAGCAGACATAAATTGACTGACAACATGCATGGCATATGCGATATCCGGTCGAGTCACAATTAAATATACGAGACTACCAACAAGTTGTCAATAAAAAGTGGGATCACTTAATGCTTTACCTTCAAAATGCGTCAATTTAACATTGGCTTCCAAAGGACTAGTACTGATTTTATTATCGGTTAAACCAGCACGAATAAGAAGATCTGAAATGTATTTTGCTTGTGAGAGATAATAACCATCAGAATCAGAACAGACCTCAAGACCAAGAAAATAGCTAAGAGAGTCAAGATATTTCATCTCAAATTGTTGTTGAAGATAGGTCTTAAGGATAGAGATACCAACAATATCATCACCTGTAATAATCATATCATCCATATATAGTAACAAGAAGACAGAACCATGACTGGTCTTGCAAAGAAACAATGCAGAATCATAAGAGCTAGAAGCAAAACCAAACTGCATAATGGTGGAAGAGAATTTAGCAAACCAAGCTCTAGGAGCTTGCTTTAGGCCATGTAGTGCCCGACGGAGACGACAAACCTTGTGTGGAGAGTGTGGATATCCTGATGGTGGTGTCATATATACCTCTTCAGTGAGATCTCTATTAAGAATGACATTTTTCACATCCATTTGAAACAAATTCTACCGTTTGATTGCAGCGACTACCAGTAAGCTACAGACAAATGTAAGTCTAACAACTAGTGCAAATGTCTCCTCATAATCAATGTCATATTCCTGGGTAAAACTTTTGGCCACAAGATGGGTTTTATGTTGTTCAACAGATCCATCTGACTTTGTTTTGATCTTATACACTCATTTGCACCCAATGGCAGATTTATTAGGAGGAAAATCAATCAAATCCAAAGTGTGAGTCTTCTCAAGAGCTTGTAACTCTTCAGCCATAGCTTGCTGCCAAACAGGGTTAGTACTGGCCTCTTTATAAGATTGAGGCTCATACAAAGAAAGGATGGTAAAAAAACAATGAAAATCTCGAAGAGTTACAGGTATTTCCCTTACCCGATTAGAACGACGATGAGGAGGATCAGTAAGTGAAATGGGACAAGAGGACTCTGGTACAGGATTAACAGGCGGGTGAGACTGCTCAGGAATGTTCCAATCAGTATCAGAAGCATCTGTTTGAGGCTCAGACATACTGTCAATAGGAAACAAATGAATAGTAAGATCTATAAAAATTTTATTATGAGAAGCATGGGATGTGTGAAACTTGGATATAGATAAAAACATTTTATGTTCCCAAAAAACAACATGACGAGAGATGCGAAGATGATTGGAGATGGGATCCCAACAGCAATAGCCTTTATGTTCAATGTCATAGCCAAGAAAACAATACAAACGAGCTCGAGACTCTAATTTATTCTGTTCATGAGGATAAAGAAGAACGAAACAAGCACATCCAAAAACTTTAAGATTTTGATAGTTTGGAGGAGTACCATAAAGTCATTCATAAGAAGTTTGATTATCAATGATGGAAGAAGGAACATGATTGATGGTATATACTACTGTTAATGCAGCCTCTCTCTAAAATTTTTCAGGACAAGAAGCAGATATGAAGAGTGCACGAACAGTTTCAAGAATGTGTCTGTGTTTGCGTTCAACATGACCATTTTGTTAGGATGTACCGGGACATGAGCAATAGCATATGGTACCTATTTGACTTAAGAGATTAAGAAAAGCAGTGTCTCGATATTCCATGGCATTATCAGTGCGTAAGATTTTGATAGATTTGGAGAACTGAGTCTGGATCATTTTAATAAAATCAGAATAAATCTTAGATAATTCAGACCTATTATGTATAAGGTAAAACCATGTACAACGAGAATAATCATCTACAAAAATAACAAAATACTTGGATCCCCCCATAGTAGTTGTTAGTGAGGGTCTCCAAATATCTAAATGAATTAAATCAAAAGAGGCTTGAGAAACTGAATCACTATTATTAAAAGGTAAAGCATGTTGTTTAGACAACTGATAAGATAAACAATCAATATGATCATCGGTTACAGAACCTAAATGTCCAGTAGACAACAAAGAATATAAACGACTAAATGAAATATGACCTAACCGTGAGTGCCAAAGACTTAATGGTAAATATGAAGAAGTAGTTGCAGACTGATAAGAAGATGAGACCCTTAAAGAAGGTTGAAGATGAATGAGCTTAAACAGACGTCTAACTTTACAACCTATCCCATAGATCTTCCTTGTTTGTGGATCCTACACACGACAAACAGAAGAAGTAAAGTGTACATCAAAACCAAGTTCACACAATTGACCCACAGAGATAAGATTTAAAGTAAGTTTAAGAATGAAAAATGTATTTTGTAAGGATAAATTATCTGTAGAGATATGACCTACATGCTGAACAGACATAGATAACCCATTAGCTGTAGAAATGATAAGTAAAGGGTAAGATGATGAATGGACAGAAAAATTTATAAGATCAAAGGTCATGTGATTACAACAAGCTGAATCAAAATACCAAGAGGAATTACCTGCTGACACAGAGGAAGCAGAGATGGAAGAGTTACCAAATTTGGAAAGAATTTGATGAAGCAAGGATTCAAGGTCATTAACAGAAAATGAAGAGGAACCAGCAGCATCCTGTGTGTCATCAGCTAGAGTAGAAAATTGCTTATTATTCTTGAAATGCTTGAGAGAAACATCCTTAGATTTGGTTGAAGACCCTCCATGAGCAGGATTTCGAGGACAATTACCATTGTAGTGGCCTGATCTATACTTGTGGCAATGTTTACAGCGTCGAGTAGGGCAATGAAAAACGCCATGTCCTGGCAACTTACAATAATGACAATGAGGTTTCTTGATGTCAAACTGCTTAGAATGAGTGGCAAGTATGGTGTCTGTACGAGGAGGTTGCAATGTGGCAAGTCAAGTCTCTTCAGAGATAAGTTCAGAGATAGCTTGCTCAAGAGTCGGTAGAGGATGGCGATGAAGGAGAGATGCACGAGTGGGCTCAAAAGTATCAGTGAGAGCTATGAGAAACTGTATTAAGCGCTGGTGATCTCTGTAAGTATTGAATTTCTGAGCATCTTTATTATCAGTCCATATGGGCTCAGAAAGTGCTAGTTGATCCCAAACAAATTGCATCTTTGAGTGAAAATCAGCAATTGACTGACTGGGTTCCTGTTGTAACTGATGCAGATTACGTAATAAATGATACTGATGAGAGAGATCAGAGGTAATATAGCTATGAGCCAAGAAGGTCCAAAGAGATTGAGCGGTGTTTTAGACCATCTAAAATGATTTGAATTGGTTGAGACACATCTAATTTCCAGGTATTCTCCATAATGAGGCCCAAATAAAAAATTCACACCAATAAAAATCCAATAGCAACCAAAGCAAACCAATAAAAACCCAATAAAAATCAATACCAATAAACCAGTAGCCACACCAATAAAAGGCCCAAAAAAAAACTTAGCAAAACCCAATAGAAACCAAAGCAAATCAAGGCATACCAAGACAATATTAATTGTTAATAACACACAAACCAGAGACAGGAACGGTGCAAGGAGGTAGCAGCGGAACAACTAGACTGGTGCGATTGCGCGACAGCAGCAGCTGTTGATCTTGAGACCAGATTAGGTGGAGACCGGTGCGGCGTGAGATTAATAGCAGAAACTGGGTGGTGCAGCGACAATTGCAATGGCTGATGAACCAGATGCGACGGTAATGGCAGCAGCGGCGATGAGTAGTGCAACCAAACCAGAGACAGATGACAGCGAGATATGAACCAGGAGCGACAGTGACGATGTGATGCAACGGTGCAATGGTGGGTAGCAAAGATGATAGTGGGATGCAACGGTGCAGTGGTGGGTAGCAAAGATGACAGTGGGTGTTTGAGCAACAGTGACGATGTGATGCAACGGTGAACAGAGACAGAAAAAAAATTACAAAAACCTAAGCTCTGATACTATATCAATTTATAAAATGTGATTATGTATTTCACTGTACATTCAACCTACAATATGAAAGTCTATTTATAGATTAATAGACATATTACAAAAATGAAAAACAAAACAATATATTACAAATATGGTAACATAAATATATTATAATAATGGTGACATGATTATAAAAATGATTGATATGTGATTAATATGAATGATAACAATCACTTTAGCTTTTGTGATGTGATCCCTTTGAGCTGTATCCAGATGCGAAATGTCATACTGCATTTCCGTGCAATATGAAGCTACCAGATCCTTCTAGCCCCAACTTGAAGGTGTCTAATTTCTGAGCTGCACTCTGCACTATATTTTTTATTAAAAATATTTGTTTGCAAAATAATGTATGTATTTCTTTCTTATAGCAATTATATATATATATATATACGTTTCTTTTTCATTACAAATATGTTTTGTAGATTGATTCACTACCAGAGATAAATATACCGCCGCATATATATTCGGAGGTTGATGTTGCTCTGAAATCTAAGCAGATGAAATCTGATGTAGACAAGTATCTCAAGGTAATATGGTTTCCAAGTTCTGATTAACTGACTTTTGAACAGTGTTGTAAAAATCGCCGGTTACTGGCGATTTTTCGCCGATTATTCGCTGACCGGCACCCAACCGGTCCGATAATCCCCAGATCGGAGACCTTAATTGTCGAAGGCAAGTAATCGGCTGAGTTACCAAGTAACCGGTCCAACTCGTCCAACTCAGCACAAAATCGGTCCCAAAAAAATCCAAAAACCACAAAAAATTAAACAAAACTTAGAGCCATCAAAATTCAAACAGCAAAACAAAATATAATTATTAAATCAAAGACTAACATTTCCATTACAAAATCAAACAAATGACTAGTGGAGGTGACGCTATTGGTGAAGAAATCATCCATCAAGAGTGAGAGAGATCAGAGAGGGAGATAGAGAGACTTGGTTGTGGACCTGTGGTCGTTGGCTCGCTGCATGGGTGGATGAGGTCAGGATCGTCTCCGTTGTTCATCGCCATCACTCTCGCTGCTGGTCGTCATCTCCGAATCTTACATATGAGATTGCTGTCGCCAACACACATGAGATCGACGGGAGAAGAAAAAGAAGATCACCGATCAGAAGAAGAAGAAGAATGAGAAGAGAGAAGGTGGTGTGTGCGACGGCTGTGTGTGGTGAGGGTTTTTGTGTGTGAATATATATGTTAGGGCAAATTACACAACTGACCCTCAAGTTTGATAAAATTATATCAATTTTAAATTTTGGCCCCTTATGTTTAGAAAATATTACTTTACTCCTCTAAATTTCAAAAAATAATAATTTTTTTTTAAACAGTACTCACTAATTAATCCCCGATTAATCGCCGAGTAACCGATTAATCGCTAACCACTACATCGCCGGTCGATTAACGAGTAGCGATTTCCGCAACATTGCTTTTGAGTATCAAATGGGTTACAAAGAGCACGATAAGGGCATGCTACTTGAATGTTCTCCTATGCCCTCTTCCCCTGTTGCTCTCTTAGCTTTGATTTTTCTGTGTTATTAAAGGGTATCTTGTTTAATTTCCTTCTCTCTTGGATTTCTGTTTAACCCTCTTTTGTTTTGGTTCTTCTCTCCTGTTCAGGGCATGATAGATCTTTGAATCTTTTGCAGACAAGACATCAGTGATCTTCATTCTTGTCTGACATGAAGCAGAGATTGCTGCTGCCACAAAATGAGGCAGCACAAGCGGGTACCTTTTACAATGTCTCATTGATAAACTCCCTTGTGCTCTACGTCGGAATACTAGTGATGTGCTTGCTTTATCTCATGGCTCTGGCCTTTCAGTTTATTTAACAAATTCCATCGTTGATTTTGATGATTGTGAGTATGAAAGGGTACATTAACATTGCATTATGTCAGTAAATAATCAGTCAATTTATTGTTCTATAATTCTTCCAGAAGATGTTTGGATTGGAGGACCACTGATAGTGTCTGGTCTTACTGACTGTTTGAGGTAAAGGAAATTGTTCTCTTTTTATTGACTAGAAATTTGTAGCTAGAATGTGGGTTCATCATTCATCTCTTATTATATAATTAATTGGTTCTAGTAGCAACTCACTGAATATGTTTTATTTTTATAGGAAACACAAAAATATTATTAACAAAAGACGTGAACAAGTTATGCACAAAATAATGTAAAAGAGTTATGAAGACCAAAACTCTTAACAAACGCCTAATGAATATGTTGAAGTTATTTGAAGCAATTTCCTCTGTATTTTCATCTGAAACTTATCTGTGGGCAATTTTTGTGGACTGTCCAACAGCTGCAGACAAAAGCTGCACCTCCCCCTGCTCAACAGATGAGTCACAATGGTCCAATGGAATTGTATTTGATGGGTCCTGCCTTGGATATTTTCCAGACTTTGGTCATTGACCTGGATACAGAAGGGCGCTACCTTTTGCTGAATGCAATTGAAAATCAGCTGCGCTACCCAATCAGCCACATACATCTATTTTCCTTTGCTGTTCTCTACTTGTTTAATGAAGCAACTCAGGTGAGGAATCTAGACTGTTCTTTCCATCTTCCTCTAAATTAGCCAATGATAAAATTCTGCCAGATGTATTAGGCGCCATTGTGACATGTAAGATGGCAAATACTCCATCTCAAGCAATCATAATATCATTGCAGCATAATAAATCAATGATTTTATTATTGACTGGAGGCACTGCCTTATCACTATACTAGTGGATGTTAACATGATACACAAAGTAGGATACGAAGATATGTGATGTGTTCTGACGTCTGTAATTTACTTTCTTATCTCATTAGAGTTAGTTGTGAAGAAGCAAATGACAAAAGGATTAGAATTTACCTCTCCTTGAAGTTTTTTCTTATAGAATTCAATGATTAAATCATCCAGGCTCTTATTGCAGCTAAACCAATCTGTTGCATTACTTAAAATAACAATTTTTTTTTTAGTTGCTGTTTGACTTAAGTAGGTTCTGCTTGATATTATGTATTTGTTGGTTGTTAAATGTAATCGAGACATGCAAGGCTTACTGCTTATTCTTTATCGCATGTAGGAAATCATTCAAGAGCAAATAACAAGAGTGTTATTAGAACGCCTAATTGTTAATAAACCTCACCCTTGGGGTCTTATAGTAACCTTTATTGAGCTCGTCAAGGTAACTTTATAACCACAGCCCTTCCTTTATTAACTTTCGCATGGATTGCTAGGTGGTTGTTTTTAGTTTTGAAGTCTGTGCAATCCTATTTTGTGCAGAACCCTAGATACAACTTTTGGAATTGTGCTTTTACAAGGTGTACCCCAGACATTGAGAAATTTTTTGAATCCGTTGCAAGGTCATGTGGTAAGCCTGTCGATGAGTCAATGTTATGTGGCAGGTTTTCTGACAACATGCACTAAGGTTTTCAAGGTTTGATATTTGTAAATACTTTCTTTTTACAAATATAAGTGTTCATTTCTATTTGACAGGGATATCCATATATTAAAGAATATTAATGTAACATTTATTGATTTCAACTTTTGATTATATGATCTTCTAAATTGACACTACCCTTGTGTGCATGTATATGAAGCTTAGAACTTTTTCATAGAAAGTCGCTGGATTGGTACGACTTAATTAGACATTAAAAAATAATAATAATAAATCAACTTCATAGAAACGCTATTAAAGATGTGGGTGACAATGTTTTGTATTTTGATGCATGCAACCTTAATTATAAAATTGTCGATTGAATAATGTCTGTATGCTCTTTTATTTCTTTAACTGCTATTGAACATTCCTATTTTGAACTCAAAACATGGTTTTTTGGTAGCATGACTTTATTCATATAGAACCAAAATGTATCTTAATTAAATGAAATTCTTATACAAAACTTGTCTTTCAAGGGGGGCAAAATGAAACAAAAACTATAGAAATCATGTAGATAATGTGAAAGACCTCATGCTTCCATAGGGGGTGAGAATATAGATACTTCATTTATCCGATTTACTAAAACTCGAATCAAACAAATCTTGTATTTGTATCAAAGCTGTCAGTTTGTATCAATCCATAATCTTTATCAAAATTGTACGAAGTATGAGCATTGCATTAGCTGATTTTAATCACCCACCTCACAACAGGTTTAGGTGGATTAGTAAGGATTTATCAGGTAATGTGAACACTAAATGCAATGGTCAAAAATGAGTTGCATCAGTGGGACATCACTTGGGTGAATGTTTTTGCTTTTCATTGTAATGTATGCTTCATTTTTCATTGAGACCGTTGTTGATGGGCAACGAGGAATTGATATAGAGTGGTAATATTTTCTCTCCTTAAAAATGTACACCCTCCAAATTATTAATTTTTAAAAATTCTATTCTACCTTTTATGAGATTATAAAAATATGATTGAAGCTGGTGATATCTCCTTATGTGAATGGATTAGAATCCTATCATCCATAAGTTTAACTAATGAATGACACATATTGAATTTTATTAAATTTCTTCAAAAATCAACAGTAAAACTCATAGTTTAACTATTTATTTATTATATCTCTCTTGCAACGTTTTCTTCATTTAGACTAATTGTTGTGACAAAACTGCAACTATTAACAAATGGAAGTGAACTATGATAGTTGGCGATTGAAAAGTAAAAATCTCTTCTTGTTTTTTTCTTGTCCTCATACTGTTTTTTCGTTAATAAGAAAAATAGAGTTTAGTACAGACATATATAGAGAAGATTCAACCAAAATAATGAGAGTTGAAGATAACTTTCCAGTGTTAATCCAAATCTTTTTTTTTTTTAATTTTCATTCATTCTTTTTTTTTAAAAACTGATAACAAAAAAAAAATTTAAAAAAAAAAAAGCCACGACATATTTTAAAAAATATAATATTTGTTACAAAGTAATTAATAAAAAAATAAGTTTATTTATTTTTTTTGAAATGGGGATAATTTTAATATTAAATGGGGAATAGTAACATATTATAATTAATTTAAAATTTGTAATAGGAGTAAACATATTAGAGGGGTTTACATGCAAATATAAGTGGGTGCAAATACAGAAACTCATTAATAAAAGACTGGTCTGTGTGAGTAGGCAAATGGGCCAAGAATGGCACAATGGGCCACTATGCGCAACCCAGAGTCCCAACTATTATGTACGAAACATAAAAACCAGAAGCTAATTTGAGTGTCCGTTTAGTTGGGGTGTGGATATTTACACCCCTCTAAAACTGTTTGCACACCCTTTAATAAGTTCAACCCACTAAATAAGTCATAATTGTAACTTATACTAATAATATAAATACCCTAAATTATAGCCTAATTGCACAACATGACACTTTACTAAATATTATATAAACAACCCCTGCAGTTAGTTGTTAGTTGACTCTCATCCAGACAAACCATTAACCAACTTTTGAATATGAAATATTTAAAATGCCCTTAATTGATTATTTCATCTTATATTTTATTATTTTTTAATAATTAATTAAAATTTTTAAAAATAAGTAAATAAATAAAGGAAGATTAGATGAAGACATGCATTATTGCAAACTTATATCCACTGAGGAGCAAATCGTTGTGGAGAAACAACTAACTCCTTCACTAAAGAAGTAGGTTGCTCCTTCATGGGAGGAGCGATTTGCTTCTCTATCATAGAAGCATATCACTCTTTTATTGGAGGAGCGATCTACTCCTCTATTATAATTATAGCATATTGTATCTCATAGAAAAAGAAACTACCATGAGGAGTGATATGCTCCTTCTATTGTGGAGGACACATCCTTCACAATAGAGGTCATCCACTACCGGTCATGGTAGTGGAGATTGGCGGTAGATTGAATTTTTTTTTTTTTTTAACCTACATTTTAAACAAATTTGAAAATTCAAATGATTTTTTTGCTCTTATAAAGTTAAGAAGTCTTAATTAGGCTATGACTCGGTGGTGTTTGCATAATTATCCCTAATAACTTACAACTTTTAACGCAATCTTTAATGGGGAGTGTGTGCAAAAGGGGTGCAAATACAACTTTAGTGGGGTGGAAATGTCAACACTGTGTGTGTAGCTAATTGAATTCCAAAGCACACACACCCATCACAAACAACACACAGGTCAATGATAAGGAGGATGGAGAAAAAGAGGAAGAGCACGTGCTTGGATTTGATGAAGAGCAACCACCGACAGAGTGAGAGTGGTCTTCTTCTTCTTAAGTAATTTTTCAACAACTGATTCAATTTACAAATTGTAAAATAGACAACTAATTGTAAAAGACAAACATGACATTGTTTTCAAATTAGAACAGAACACGCCGACATTGAGTGAGCTGTTAGGTTTGGTTCAAAATTTTCCATGTGCCTGTTTTACAAATTATAACCGTTATGCAATTGCCGTCTTTTATTTTTATCTACAGAACTTTTCAATTTCTAACATTGAATTATGACTGTTATGAACCTCATCCCATTACAGCCATAATAACTTCAACACATTTATTTCCCTTTTTTCCTCCCCAATTCTTACCATTTTACTCTGCCAATTTGTTTGATTCACTATTCAACTCTCCTGTTTCTTGTTTTCTTGCTCCCAAAGTAAGAAACAATTTCTAGGTCATTTTTCATTCAAAAAATGCAATTCCCATTTGGTTACCGTTTCCATTCTACAGACACTGAACTTCTTGTTGGCTTTTACTTGTACAACAAAATTTTTCAACCTTCCTGAGGGAGAGATCTTAGATATCTATTTTGTGGATAAGAGGAAGAGGATGAGCTGCTCATGAAACTGCTTAAAGATTTACCATCCTTATTAGCAAATGCTTCGGATTTGGGTCCTGATCATGGTCTCCAACGACTTCGGTTATTGGATTCTTTTGTTGATGTTATCAGTGTTGAGACTGAAGAAAACTAATAAATGCCAACTAGAAAAGAAACAGTAACAAACAGACTAAGTTCTCTGCAGTGTTCCCCTTGCTTTATCTAACTAGAGGGTAAAGAGTTGCATTAAGAATAAGAAATAGAAAAATTAAAAAACCTAAAACACACTGGGTGTCACACCCGTCCCGAGTCTGGGTATATGAATAAAATAGTCAAATTAAATAGAAAAAGCAGGGAAAACAAGAATTCTCCACCTTCTAACTGATATTTTCAATGAAATTCATTGTTACAAAGAATTTCGGCAGAATTTCCACTAGTTCTAAAGTTCTCCAAAAATATTTTTCACCTGAACATATAATATCTAATATCCACAGATAGTATCCATCATAAAATTAAGACCCTGTCTTTCACAAAATATTTACAAAACATACCGGTTTCCGTAAACATAACTCTAAGAACATATATCCAAAGTTTGTAATATCAATAACTCTAAATCGAAGACAAAGATATATACATCTATAATCACATTTATATCCATCTTCGCTACCTGTAAACATAAGATCTCAAGTCCACAAAAAACTCAAACTGAATAACCTGTCACTGCAACCTAAGGGGAAAAGTACGGGTGAGCTTACAAAGCTTAGTAAGGAGTATTTTAATTCTAGATAATATTAAATCATTTAAAAAAATTTTATTGATAAGTATAAATCACATGTATAAACATAACAACATAGACATTTCAATGTTCAATCATGCACAATAATTTTTATATCATTCCAGTAAACATAAAATAAAACGTTCGTGTACAAAAGTAACAAATTGCATAATCCAATTATCACATCATATCTATGCATATTCATTTCCATACGAAATCCAAATCAATGCCAAACATATAATATGCACTCATCGAAAATCAAAACATTTATTAACCATGTCTATTAAATGTCTTTTAATTATCAAGTCGTGGCTCAGTAAACAAGTACCACAAATACAAGGGTACTAACCCACAAGCACCACAATGGAAGGGTGATACATCACCCTATCTAGCATGAGGAGTGTTGCAACTCCTTCTTTCGAGATCATTCCGGGTGGCACTAAGGATAAAACTTGACCACAACACTATGTGTTGCAACTCCCTCTTTTAAGGTTGTTCCCAAGGGCACCAAAGATAAAATTTTACAACAATACTATCATCACAATAGAACCACAACTTTATCTTTTCACTCGTCATTATTTCATAGTTTTCTTTATTTCACATAATAAGTTTTCCATAAACGCAATATATGGAAACATAATCATCAATTTCTCATGAACAGTAGCAATGTTTCCATGATGACATTTTCACAATTTCATGATATATGTTCAAATGTTCGATGATTCATAAGAACCATAGAGATCAAATTATATCACATTGGTATTTCCAGAAAGAAGAGTTGATTGAAAGTTTTGTTGTACGAGTAAAAGCCATGGAGTTCAAAGTCAAAAGGATGACCAATTGGGAATTGCATTTGGAGAGTGAAAACACTGAAGTCAAAGTGAAGATTTTGTTAACCCTATACTCGAGAGTCTTTCACCCCTCAAACTTTTAAACAATTATACACATTGTATTTTTTGCGATGGGCGTGCAAGTGTTATGCTACACAACTGATCGTTGTGCTACACAATTGATCAGAGTATGGGTTTCTGTAGCATTAGGGATACAGCCAGAAATCTATATTAAAGTAGGCTAGAATAAGAATTTTAAATGAATTTGATAGTATGAAAACATTTTATAAATTAAAAAAAATGGATATATATATATTTTTTTTGAAGTAAAAACATAGATATACTTAGTAGAAAAAATAACAAGTTTTTTTTTTTAAAAAAATATTATAAATAAAAAAAAAAAAAAAAAAAAAAAATTTAAAAAAATATGAAAGAAATATAAAATATAAGTAAAATTAAATATCAATCAAGCTATAACTAAAAATCATATATGAATCAAGCTATAACTAAAAATACTTTAAAATGATCAGATTTATCTAATATGAATTAGATCAATATAATATCATAGCATCAACAATCTTTCTTTAGACATAAATAATCTATATTTTGATAATCATAATTCATAATTACTATCACACTTTAAATTATGAAGTGCATTAGGAAAAAACACTAAATATATAAATTTAAATAATATATTATGCAACTAATATTATAATAAAAACAAAAAAACAATCTGTGAAAAATTTAAGTAACATTTCTAATATATGAAATAAAATTATTATACATGCAAAATTGAATAGAAATATAAATATAAACAAGAAAATACATGCAATAGGTTTAAAATAAATATGTATTTATTTTGATATCAACAAAATTAATAAATGAATATATATATGTGTATTTATTATTATAATTTTTTTTCCAACGTGGACTAGGGTAGGCTTGATCAGTCCCAGTGTATCAGTGTATATTATAGTAAGAGACTGAATTATGAATTTTTTTATGATTTTATATTTTATAGATAACAGTCTGGGTTTTGTTTGGTGCCCCATTGTGCCATTCATGGCCCATGCTGCCAATCGCAGTTTTACACAAAAGCCAAGACACAAATACTCTCACTCACACCTGCTTTTCCCATCAACAATTTCCTCAATAAAAAATGCAGCTCACCTTGTAACCAGTGAAAGCACTTCATTGATGTCACACACGCAACTCACTATTAACCATTACATTTAATCATTACATTGCCTTATCTATTTACTTTCAATAGTTCTTTTTATAAACAATTGCTTGATTTAAGTTGAGATATATTTTTGTCCTATATGAATGGAGTCATGCTACCTAAAAGCCATGCTATGAGTTAAAAATAGGAATGTCCAATTTTGTCATTCCTTACTTTATGGAACATTTGAAGAAATGAAATTGAAACGCATAGGCACTATTCAATCATGTAACAATTTTGTAATTAGGGGAAGTCGTATCAAAAATACATAAAGAATTAAAGAGTGTCACTCATGACTCACCTCTTTAATAACTTTTCCATAAAGTTAATTTCTTGATGTCTAATCAATTTTTCTCGTACCTATGCAACAACTTTCTGTGAAAAACGTTCTAAGCTTTATTTACAGCATTTACAATCACCTATATGGAAGCACAAAAGGGCAGTGTCAGTTCAAAAGATCATCTAATCAAGTTAAAATCAATAAACATTACACTAATATTCTTTCATCAATGAATTCCTTGTCAAATAGAAATTAACATTTATACTTGTAAAAAGAAAGTAATTACAATTACCAGATCTTGAAAACCTTAGTGCACGTTGTCAGAGATCCTTCTAGATAATATGGACTAGTCCCCCGGCTTAAGTTCGTGCATGGCCTTGCAACCGATCAAAAAGTTTCTCAACTCAAAACAAGGTCTTTTGGTAGCATGACTCCCCATTCATATAGAACCAAAATGCATCTCAACTCAATAAAGTCTTATTATAAAAAGACCATGGATTTTTCTCTGTAATGATACAGATAGATATTTATAGAAGATCCAAGAATAAGCTGAAAGAGATTATTATTTTCCAACGAAAGATAATATTATGGAAGAAGTAGATGAAGCCTTTGATGATGATGAAGTTTATCACAATCTAGATATTTGAAATATAGAGAAGACAATGTTACAATCATTAGAGTGTTAATAGATGATAAAATTGAAGTTATTAAAGTGTCGACAGAAGACAATAAATAATGAATATTTACTGTTCACCAAAAATTTTAAAAGTGATTGTCCTTCTTATAATGGACTTTTGTAATTTTCCTATTTTCAAATTTTCAACTATTTTTTGTATCCTTTGTAATTATCTTGTACTAAGCATTGTAATTATCTTGTTCCGAGCTTATCCCAAACCTCCAACCTCGTGTGTGTGTGTATATGGAAAAGACCTAAGACTTGCATAGAGGGTGTGATATTTACTTTACAGGACTCAAGATTGGTAAGCATTTAAATCTTTCACTTACCTGGATTTACTTAAACCTGAATAAAACAAATTTAGGATCTGTAATCTCAAGTTCAATCTTGTGTTGGCATCAAAGCTGTCAGATTCCATCAATTTAGAATCTTATCAAAAATGTACCAGGTATGGGAATGGCATTATCTGTTTTAAATCTCCCAGCTCACGTAGTCTTCAATTTTGCAAGAGGCGATGGTGTTGGCCAGCCAATTAAAATCACCGACTTGTGGATCCTTCAGTCTCTAAAAATCCGCGTAGATGGTAAACGTAGGACCCACGTTTGGGACCACATAAAATCTTGCAAGTCTTTCACTGGTCGGTCAGTCTTTCGAAAATTGCAACTGCAATTGCCATCCATATTTAATATCCAATGCGTAATATCTGGTGAAATAACAACGCTCTGACGCATGAGTTGTAAGTACAGGCAAGTGTGCGCGCGCGCTCCCACACCCAAATTGCACCTCTTAGACCCATTAAAAATTTGCCAAGTTGAGTTGACTGGAGATTATATTTTAAACAAAAGGGATAATTCTAATTTCCGCAGGTAGTTTGGTATAATAGCCAATAAACACCAGGGTTTTCTAAAATCACTAAAACTGAGAACCCCCCCATTGATTTATAAAATATATAAAAAAAAAAAAAACCCTTGTAGCATATGAAAATGGACCAAAAAACCCTCTACTGTCAATTTGAATATTAAAAATCAATTTTTGATTGTTAAACTAGAAGGGTAAAATGGTCTTTTAACCTTATTTTTCATTTTTCTTTTAAAATTTAAGAATTTTGATCTCCACCGTCCATGTGGATGGTGGAGATTAAATACAATTAAATAATAATAAAATAATTTCATAGAAATCGAATACAATAAAAAAAAATGAAAAAATCATTTTAATTTTTACTTCTTCCACTTCTTCTTCCCCATCCAATTCTTCTTCTTTTTTTTCCTGATGAAGCTCCTCTTCATGTTTCACCATTGTCGCCGCTAGGTGAACACCCCCAATAGCTTGAGCAACCTCTTCCGATGAATCCGAGTTGGGTTGACTTGGGACTAGGCTTGTCGTGACGAAGAAATCGTGCCTCCAATGGCCCAAACAAGGGCAACAATTCAAAGGTGGTTATGGTGGATAGTGGGGAGATCAAAGGCGTTGAGAGACCCAAATCGTGTTTGACAATCTGAGTTGTCTTATGTTTGTGGTGATAGAAATAGGTCCTCCATCTCCATTTCTGTCGGATTTTTATTGTTACAAGGTGTTTGGAAAGGGGTTTGTGGTGGCTGGAGATTTGGAATCGAGTGGAAAGAGGTTTGCAATACAATGTCGATGGTTAGGGGACTGAAGATCTGAGTTCGAAAACCAGATCTTCAACTTTTGTGTTTTTCATTTTTTTTTTTTTTTTTCTGTTTCAAAAAATTTAAATTTTGATCTATCTAGGTGTAGTGGGTGTTTAATCTTACATCTCCATTAAGATGGAGATCTTTATTTTTCTCGGTTGATGACATGGGATTTTCACCCTTCAATTTTCTAGGTTGATGAATTGATGATGTTTTCTTGGTTTCCAAGACTGAAAACCCAGAATCCAGCTATTGAAAACCTTGAGTTTCAGGTACTGGATTTTGTTTTTTCATTTTAAGTTTTTTTTTTTTAAATCATTTTGAATTTAATTTGAACAGTCCATTATAAATGATGGACGGTGGAGATTAAAAAAGTTGTTAATAATTTTTTTATTTTTTTAAATTGAGGGGCAATTTCGTCTTTTCATATGTTGTTAATATTATAATTTACTTTTCATTAACAGAGATAACAAAAGGGGTAAAATGGGATTTATTAAATTAGAGGAGGGTCCTTAGTGATTAGATCAAACAATAGGGGGATAATAGAATTATCTCTAAACAAAAACATAAAAACTGGATGTACAACAAGTAATTATACGGAAAATCCTGCACAAAGAAAAGGAGATTTGGTTGAGATTCATGGGAACATGCAATGATCCAAATTTCACATGACAGGATTTTTCAGATCTCGACACGTATTTGTGGTGGTGTACTTGTTTTACAAAACATGTATTCTGGCAGTATGTTTCCCAGTCTCTCACTGTCTCTCATTACTGCTTTGATTTTCGAGAGCTGCAATTGATATTTTGTGTATGTTCACGTTTCATTAGTTTGATTTTGTACAGGATTCTTGAATCCAAATAGTTATTCTTGAAAAGAATATGAGATTATTCTTGCAATCCAAAAGTTTCACTTGAAAAGATTATGACATGATTCTTGCGATTTAAATAGTTTCAGTTGAAAAGATCATGAGATGATTCGTGTAATTCAAATGAAAAGTATAGGATTCATCGAATATGCACATATTATATAGTGCATGACAAGTTGAAATTTAGGAGGTTATTACTCTTTTTTAGTGTTGAGGTCTGTACCACTTGTTTTGTAAGTCGGAGTCAACCTATCAAATGAAATGAAAAATAAATAATCAACTCAACTTAAAGTTTATATATAAAAAGATTTAAAATATTCAACTCCGTCGTAGTTTTAGAAAACTAAGGTCCTGCGTAATATTATTTCAGGGAAGTTTTAATCTGATTATGTAATAATTTTAACATTAGAAAGAAGTTTGGTAAGATTTTTAATAGTGATGATTTGATAATTATCTAATAAAAACGGATGGGGTTTATTTAATGATCTAGTGTGATCATTCTCTTGCTAAGTTTGCTTTGTCTATTTCTAACGATCCTGTTTGGATTGGGGATTGTCCTTGGGTGAAGGCCTTGGTGCTGAGTGAGAGTTCAATTCAGCTGTAAATCCTTCTTTGGGGATCATTCTTTAAAAATAGTTTTAACAGCAATATTAATCAAACGGTAGCTTGATTTACTTTACAGTTCTTATTATTTTAAAAGCTATAATAATATCAAACTTGACTCTAATTCCATATTAACTAGCATTTTGATATAACCATATTCATGTGGTAATCAAGTTACAGTTATAACTATCATTATGATATATATATATATATACTTTTAGATTGTTTTTCGTCCCATTTTCTTGGTTAAAAATAAATCTCTACTACTAAGGTAGATAAGAAAGTGTATAATCATATGTTCTACGAAAGGGTATGACACCAAATAAATATCCATAAGTTATACTTCGTAAAACTTAAATTCCCATCACTAAGATGGATGAAAATATACATAATCACAAATATTAAGAGAGAATGTGCTTCTTTATATATCCTCTCATTTGTAGTAATTTGATTTTGAAAATGTATTTAATAAGATAGGTTTGAAAAGCATAAATTTTATTGTTAAATTTAATTAAAACCAAGAGATAATCATATGTTTCTTCTTTAATAAAATTTTGAAATATGAACAAAACTTCTCTTTTGGGTCATGTTTGTTGGACTAGGATAGAATTGTTTTTTGGTTCAAACCCACGCTTGGTGCGTGCCATGACCCTTCACTAAGTTAATTCATCACAAATTTTATCCCATTAGAGTGAGATAAAACCAACCCATCGAACAAATGGATTAAAATACTCTCAGGTGGTTCTCTTCTAACTCCAACTCACCACTGCCTTGCTTGCCGCTACCTGCATTTGCTTCCCACCTCCATCGCCTCCCTTTCCCTCTCCCTCCATGCACGTGTACTAATCCTCCCTCTCCCTCACCTATCTGTCCTTCCGCTTTGTCTTTGTCACGCTCTTCTACACTCACCAATCTCTTATCTTCTTCAGTGTCATCAACATCTTTTTTGACGTCCCCGATCATCCATCTTCTTCGGTACCGTCGCTCACCCATCTTCTTTGCATTGTCGATCACAAGAGGGTGGTGGTGTAGAAGGTCAACAATGATGGTCCAACAATTTTTTTTAACCCACAAATCAATGAAATATGAAATTTGTGAAGAGTTCCTGAAAAATTGCTTTAAAATCTAAATTTATATCCATTATTTTTAATCATATCTTACATTTTATCAAATATGGGATATCAATAAATCCAATCTTATCTCATCTCATCCAATACATTCCAATCCAATCTCATATAAATAATTTAATTTTATCTCGCGCCCCAAATGAGCACCCTTATACTCTTGTCAAGTGAACAGTAATACATTGTTTAATAATTTACATATATGAGTTGATTGGTTAATTTATAATTATCATATTATTTTATAATTAATATGATTGTTATAAATTATCCTATCACACCATTTAAACAAATTTTTTAACAATAAAAGGTTAATTATTATAAAGTATATGGAATTGATTTATCTCACTATATAACATTTAGAATGCATTAGTAAGGACTATGCTACTATACTATTACAGAAAAGGCATAATATTTTAAAACTCTTGCATTTTTAATCTTTACAACTTTTAGTTTTATGAATTTTTATATTAGAAACTATTTGGTAATTAATTAAATAGGTTTTATATGACAGCACAATATCATAATTTATTTTTCCCTTTTAAATATTACAATTTAAGTGTTGAAAAAGAGGAGCCACTCAAAATCATTCTCAGTTATATGAATATAAAATGGTTGCTACTAGATTATTTGAACTTCCATCCGATGGACCTCTTTTTTTTTGTTAACGTCCATCCATTTTTTTCTTTTTAGAGGACTAAGATTAATCTAACTATCGAGATCAATCGAGATAAGAATATTGTAACGCGGCTTTGGTATCACTCCCAAATGAAAGATATTCATCCACATAAAGAGGGAGAAGAGATCCACGTGAAGATGAAAGGGTAATCCACATATAATAACGAAAGAGTTGTTATTTTGGACTATTTGGGTGTCAATCCTATGCCACTAAAGGCATGGAGCAGCTGGCGCCTAAATTTAATATTTATTTTTTGTATCTTCTAGAGCTATATTTTCAAACATACTTCCATACAACGTTTCTAGTCCATAATTGACCGACTGAGAATATTTATTTTGTGTTGACATTGTTCTGTCATTTTTTTTACTCAACAAGTGATGAGTCACGAATCATGAGACAGGCAGTGCCTACCAATTCC
Organism: Litchi chinensis; assembly: GCA_019925255.1. Classification (NCBI taxonomy): domain Eukaryota; kingdom Viridiplantae; phylum Streptophyta; class Magnoliopsida; order Sapindales; family Sapindaceae; genus Litchi; species Litchi chinensis. Next base: position 21,596,189 of record CM034467.1, on the reverse strand, counting down.
CATGTTGACGTCTTTTAAAAGTCAATACGTAGACATCACCAACAAAAGAAAAATAGTCATGCGGTGCACATAAGTCAACACAAACTTATATTTAATTATATGTTGAGGAAATTTAAAAAGTCAATTGACAAACTTGCATCTCAATACAGTCATTATTTTAATTATTTATACAATTCCATTGACGAATTTCCAAGGCAAAATACAAATTATTTAATTATTTATGATAGTTGCTATATATGTTTAGTCGGTTAAGAGAATCAATTTTGAGCCGGCGCCAATCGTTCAAGCTTTTAATTCTGGCCAATGCAAGAGAGAAGTTAGCAGATGTGATTGATGGTTGCTTTGAAAGGACACCAACTAATTTGACTTTATCAAGTCTTTTTTTAACAGAAAAACAGTCAGTCGTTAATTTGAGAGGCTGTTTTGAGTCTGGAGGCCAAATTTGGAGCAAATTTGTTTACTTAAAACACAAAATATATGTAAATCTCCACAGCTATTGTATTTTGCCCCTAACTGTCCTGTTTAGATCACGCCTCCTTTCAATTAGCCTTGAAAAATGTAAAATTAGACACATTTTCTTATTTTAAAGATACCTTTCGTTATTATACAAGATGATTAAGACTTCAAATTTTTTAATCTTTAAATAAAAATTGATAGGTACTAACTCTTCGATTACTGTACATATTTTCTATAAGGACTTGGATCCTCTCTTTAAAGAATTTAAAATAAATTAATGGGTAAAATGTTCAATAAAACCAATTACACTTCCATATAAACGTTTTTGTTTCATCAAATACCATAAAATTTAGCTACTATATATTATTTATATTATTAATGAATAGTTTTTGAAAGAGATCCATTTTTTGTTCGGTTCTAATTTTTTTTTATTTTTATGGATCAGTTGATTAAATTTCAATTACTAGTAACCGCTCCAAGAACTATACAAATTTTACAAAACGCCTTGAGCCAAATACAAATTTCCCTCCATTTTCACATATCATATATATTTATAAATATACAAAATTGTCTTAGAAACTGATAAATTTTTAAGAGCATCAAATATATTTGCTAAGTAAGGTAACCCAACAGCAGACATCAAATTGTATGAAAATAATCCAATTAATGTTACTATTAGAAAAAAAGAAAATGAAGTAAATAAAACATGAAGAATAGCTAATGTAAAGGACTTTCTAGTAGGTTTAGTTACTACAAAAGAATAGTATAGTTAGTGAATACAGTTATAAAACGATTAATTCTTTCCTTTTTTCTAATTTCTTTTCCTTTTCTTTTGATTTCCTATTTTTATTTTCAACTTCGATTTAATAGACTTTAAATTGAAATAAATTAAAGCGTTTCACAACTTTTGTGGTAGGTTTTTTTTTTTTTTTTTTTTTTAATATGGAGAGAAAAACCAAAAAAAAAAAAAAAAAATTGTGATGAAGGAAGATACATGGCTCTGGGAGATGGTTAGGGGCCAATGGCATCTCATAATAAAATCCCAAAAGACAAGGAAGATCCCCATGCTTTTGATTTGTATTCCTTCCTCAATAATTATCGCCACCCCTTCATTTATTCATCCTTAACCTATCTTCCATTAATTAATTGATTAATTCTAACTCCATCCATAAAATAATATTATTCCTTTATTTCTGATTTCTATATGTTTCCATGTGATGATGTGTCCAAAACATAACACTTAAATAATGTTGACATTGTTTCTGCTATAAATAGTTGGTGTTTGAGTATGTTTAGAGACCATCAACATATTCAGCCATTATCTATCTGTGTTGTTGTGGTGTACAAACAGACATACACAATCAACAATCAAAAATCAAAATGAGGAGTAACCAAATACGATTGAATTGTGGAATAACAATACCAGTTCTTGGACTGGGCACGTATTCTTTTCTCAATGACAGGCACGCTACTGAACAAGCTGTCCATATGGCCCTCCAGGTACATTCCCCTTCTCTCCTTTGTTTTTCTTCTTTTGCTTTCAAAGAAACTCTTTTACAGGCATTCAAATGGTGCATGTTTTTGTTCTTGTATTTTGTTTCTTTTTTCCTTCTGTGAACCACACCACCACTGCATCAAGCTCTTCTACAGACACTGTCATGGTGTTTATTCCTTTTTAAACTTACATGATTCACTGCAATGCATAGCCAAAACTGAAAAGACTGTTATATTAAAGATTCACTGGTTTACTTCATAAAATTGTAAAGCTTAGTGAGATATTGGTTCAACACATTAATTTGGCAAGTTTTGTAATATTATTTCTTTTTTTTTTTTCAAGATGATTTACTGCATGCTGGTAGCTAATAACAATAATGGTTATATTCTTCTGAGTGCAGGTGGGTTACAGGCATTTTGACACAGCAAAAATATATGGGTCAGAGCCAGCACTTGGAAGTGCTTTAGCAAAAGCATTTCTTGATGGGACTGTGAAGAGAGAGGATGTCTTTGTGACATCCAAACTGTGGGGAAGTGATCACCATGATCCTGTCTCAGCACTGCAACAAACTCTCAAGTAAGACAATTAAATTTCTTTTGCATTAAAAGCACGCCTAAAAAAATTTTGGTTTATGGCTGCATGTGGGTGCCGTTGCTTTTTGTTGACTCGCAAGCACGACTTTATAGTTTACCAAGATCTTTATGTGAGATCTTGGAGTTCATATATAGTTAGTGTCCAAGACAATACTAACACAATAAGGGATTACCAATGCTACAAAATCTTTATTCTTGGAAACTGAAGTCCTCGAAAACTCTGCCAATCTTTTGGAATTGCCACAAATATCGTTATGTTTGTCTTTAACCATGAAGATTTGTGCAGCAATTATCCAATAGATTTTCATTTTAGTGACTTGCATATAAATTAAGGACGAATTCTTAACCCTTCCTAAATATTAATAAAATAAAAAGACACTTTTACAATAAACTAAAACCACACGTTTTTAATTTGAGAGGTGTATAGTGTATTTTTCGAATTTGATCAAAATCATTTTTGACATTAGAATTAAAGATGAAAGGGAATTTCATTTTGCAGGAACTTGGGAATGGAATATGTAGACATGTACTTGGTGCATTGGCCAGTGAAATTGAAGCCATGGTCATGTTATGCTGTACCCAATGAAGAAGACTTTGTGCAGCTGGATCTTGAGGCCACGTGGGCTGGCATGGAGAAATGCTTGGATAGTGGTTTGTGTAGAGGTATTGGTGTGAGCAATTTCTCCAGCAAGAAGATCAAACGGCTGTTAGATTATGCTTCGGTACCTCCTGCCATCAATCAGGTACTTTCCTATATTTTAAACTAATTTTCAATTCATGCCTGCCACGTGCATGATAAACAATAAATTTTTGGTTTTCATCGGTAGAAAAAAGTTTATTTGGGAGAGGGGAAATTTTTGGCATCTTTAAATTTATAATGTTGAAACTTAATATAAGTGGGCTACGGTGATAAGAATCTATTGAAATATAATATTTTGTTTATATATATAAAATTTCACCTTACTTTTCAATTTACTTTATACATCAAGAAATGATATTCATATATGTCAAATAAGTAATAGTTTATAAATCTTCAAATAATAAATTTCAGTAAAGAAAAGTATAGATCAGAATGAATAAGTTTATCATTTTAATATAAAAATATTAATATAAAATTTACTTGCTTATTCAATTGATTATGCATATGTTATAATAAGACTTTAATATAAATAAGTTGTCAATCTAAAATTCAATATTTTAGAAAAATATAAAAATAAAAGTCAACTGAAATGGAGTAATATTTACAGGTGGAAATGCATCCGATCTGGAGGCAAGCCAAGCTTCGCGAGGTTTGTGCAGAAAACAAAATCCACGTCAGCGCATATTCACCGCTTGGTGGGCCTGGCAACTCCTGGGGATCAACGGCTGTGGTTGAAAACCCTGTCATCCAGTCCATTGCTCGAAAACACAAAGCTACTCCAGCGCAGGTATATCATTCTCTTCATTATTTACGGTTTTACATCACCTTTTGCATGAAATTTAATTACAAAAATTAAATATTTATAATATTTTTATATTAGTATTTTAGGTAGTCATACTAGATATGTTCACAAATATTCTCCAAACTTTTTAAGAATATTGATGAGATTCATATTTTTTTATAAATATTTTACGAAAATGGATATTTATTTTCTTTATTAATTTAAATTTATAGCATAAACCTCTTTGTGGTTCCACAAATTTGAAATTTCATTTATGATTATAAAATAGATTTAAAAATTATGGTGTCATTTGTAGTTATAAAAATGTTTAGGATTTCATTATATAATAGAAAGCATAGCATTCCTATTCACATTTAGTGTCTGATTTACTATTACAATAGTAACAAAAACATGTCTAATTAAATTTATAATGAATTTTATGAAGGTTGCTTTAAAATGGGGGTTATCAAAGGGATCAAGTGTGATAGTGAAGAGTTTCAATCAAGAAAGGATGAGGGAAAACATGGCATCTTTCAATTTAAAATTGGATGATGAAGATGTGATTCAGATTGACAAGTTGGAAGAGTGGAAGATCATGAGAGGAGAGTTTCTTGTCAATAAAACCACTAGTCCATACAAGACAATTGAAGATCTATGGGATGATGAAATCTGACAAATCTTTATCTATTCTATTAATAGCAAGAATCTGTACTACTGTACTTGTGTCCTCTTCAGATTTTTCTTTTTTTTTTTGTTTTACATTTTTTAATGAAGTCCATTATCGACACCAGAATGGGTGAAGACGCATAAGGACACCGCAGCCTGTAGAGGTTGGGTTGTCTTTCTTGGCCAAAAAAATGTCAAAAGTAGCTAGCTTGACGTGCTTCACCTCATATATAATTGTACAAATTTGCATGTTCTGTTAGTTTCATTTTATTTTATGTTCATATTTGCAGTCAACTATAATCTACAAATAACATAAATCAGATTTACTATCTAATAAATCTCTCACATCTAAAGCAATGAAATCAACTTCTTCCTCCAAATCCAAAAATTTATAATAGTCAATTAAAAAAAAAAAACTACAAGTACAATTGTGGATCCAGATATTTATTATATTAGTGAGGACACTTTCTAATAAAGTAAGATAAAAAAATAATAATAATTAAGATAAAACTCTACATATTATATTATAGTTCATATAAGTTTTTTAATTTGTGAAATTTATCATATATAGAGGGAGAAACCTCTCTAGACAATTATAATTCACATGAGTTTTTTTATTTATGAAATTTATCATATAAAGAGAGAGAATTTTCTATATATATTGTTAAATATATATTATGGAACTCAAACTTCAATCACGAATGTAAAAGGAAAGTGTATTAACTACTTAAATTATAAATTGATATATAATTCATACATAGTTAAACATATTTTTATTTTTAGAATTTGATCAGGCTAATCTTGATTGTTTTAATAAATAAACCTTATAGAATAGCACTAAAACACTAGCAAGTTTATATACTAGCACTAAAGAACGGAAATAATATGAAAAAAAAAAAAACCAAAAGATTGAAAAATTGAAGGAAAATTAGTTAATAGTTCATATAAATATGATATAGTTTGTAAAAAAAAAAAAAAAATAGTTTCTGATAATTTTTCATAAATATAAAAAAAAAATTGTTTTAATTCGTGGTAGGTTATAAAATTTTTTGAAATCAAACTACTTCAACTTTGAAGATTTACTCAGTTAATAAATGTCTATATTATTTGTTTTTATAACACAGTTCAAACCCACAAATACTATTCGTTATCTTTTTTTTTTTTTTTAAAAAAAAAAAAAAGGAGTTACATTGACACAACAAGCCCACACATAATATTCATTATCTTTAAAACAAATTACAATTTAGTTACCCAGTTCAAATTTAATTCAAGTGAAGCAACATTATCAGTGTTATTGCAATTTACCCCCACCATTAGCAACTCTCCATTAAAATTAATTGAGTGAGGGATAAATTGGTCTTTTGACCTTATCTTAAAAATTAAATCATTGAAAAAATTATAAAAAATTTAAAATTTAAATTTAAATTTAAAAAATCATCAGATTTTCATCGTCCATCGTTAGATAAATGATGGAGATCAACTGATTAAAGTAGGAAAAAAAATTCTCTCATTTCTTCCCTCTAAATTCAGCAACCCTCTCTCTCTCTCTTTCTCTCACTATTAACCTCCACTTTTTCTTCTTCCGTATCGCTGACCTCCTCCTTTTCTTTTTCCCCATTTCCACCGTTTGATGTACGTGTTTGATGGGTGGGTGTGGTGGGTCACCGCCAATGGATTTGTTTAGGGTTTTTGGTTGTCATCAATTGATGGGTTTCCAGTTTCTAGTTCTAGGTTTCCACCGGAAAACCATCGATTGACAATTTTGGGTTTCCACTGGAAACCCAGAACTAGGTGTTTAAAATTTTTTTTCTTTATTTTTTTTTTAATTCTGGTAAAGTTTAAAGGGAGAGAGCTTGAAGATGAAATTTTTTTAGAGGATTTTTGTTTTTTTTTGTTTTTAATTTGTGCTTTAGGGTATTTTTGGTGATTGAACACAAGTTTTGAGATTTTTTTGTTGATGATGATTTTGGTTGAAGATGAGAGAGAGGTGATGATTTTGGTTGATGATTTTTTGGTTAATCTCCACCGTTGACAGAATAAAATTTTTGGTTGATGATAGTTTCCGAGTTGATGATAATTTAGTTGAAGATGACAAGGAGGAGATGATTTTGGTTGCAAATGATTTTGGTTAATGATTTTTTGATTAATCTCCACCATTGACCAAATAAAATTTTTTATTTAATTTTTAGTTTTCAATTTTTTAATAATTTTTTTCTATTTTTTATTCGATTAATTTGATCAACTTCAACCACTAATGGTAATTTCGTCTTTTCGTCGCTTTAACACTATTTACTGTTAAATGTAACAAAATCTTACTAACGACAGGAAGGTAAATTGCAATAACATAGAAAATGTTGTTCCATTCAAATTAGAGCTTGAAGTGGATAGCTAAATAGTAATTTGCTCTTATCATTAGAAAAAGAAAATTAGAAGGAGCACATGTAAGAAGGTAAATTGTAATAACACAAAAAGTGTTATTTCGTTTGAATTAGAACTTGAAGTAGATAGTTAAATTGTAATTTGTTCTTATCTTTAAGAAAAAAAAAATGAAAAGGAGCACGTGTGTAAGTGAACAGAACCACAAACCTTGCCTATAAACCGACAGATATGCCTCCTACCATCAAACCATTCAACACTTGCTGATCAGACTTACTTTGAAATTATATATATCAATTCACTTATATAATTAAATATCTAATAATTAATATCATATATCTATTAAATTTTCATAAAATTTCAAAGGGTGGGCATGTGTCCTTTCAAGCCCTATACTAGGTCCGCCCCTATACAAGTAACACATTAATTATATTCATTCTTGAATTTTCAAGTCTAAATTTAAAATATATAAGCTTCTACTCTTGATAGGAAGATCTCCAACACTACAAACCTAGCCTTCGTAATTGTACTTCTAGCATAATAATACGCTTACGCTTGCAGTTAAGTTTTGTCCAATTCCCAGTCTTCCGAAATTTGACAGTATAACTAAAGAAATTTCAATGTCCAAATTCAAAACCAAACTTATATATATATATATATATATATTGATTTTATCATCAGTACCTCCTAACTTTAAAAAGTGATTAAATTCATCTATTACATTTAAATTAAATAGGAGAGATAATTTGTTTTAGAAAAGATAATGTCATTGATAAATTTGAGTAATTCATCCCAATTTTTTAAAAATATGAGGCACTATAGTAAAATCATTATATATACATATATATATGAGTAATGTTAGGCTTTTCCAAATATTTTATTCAAATTCATATATAAATAATGTGACATATGAGTTGTCAAGATCTCATCTCATGATTCACAAAATCTTGATAAATCACATGTCACATAATTTGAACATAGATTTAAGCAAAACATTTGAAAAATCTAACATTATATGTATATATATGTGTGTGTGTGTGTGTGTGTGTGTTATATATATATATCACCAAAAACAAAAGAAAAAATTTGTTTTTGCCTTTTTTTTTGTAAAAATTGTTTTTAACACCTCAACCAAACTATTTTCATTTTATACCCAAATTTATCAAACTAACCTTAAATTTAAAATTTAAAAAACACAGAATTTAAATCCGGTATCAAGTTTTATGGAGCCATAAAACTCCGCAAAACTCAAATTCGGTCATCGTCTTCATTGCTACTCTCATCAGAAATCTCCATTTTCAAGCCAAATCCAATCAAATCTAACTCTAAACATCAATACCCAATATCGAAAAAAAAAAAAAAAAAAAAAAAAAAAAAAACCCTAACAAAACTCAAACAATCAACAAAGAAAGTCGAAAATCTTATATCATGAGCAATAGAGGAAGATAACAAGATAGGTAGGGATAATTGGGGTAAACTGGATATATGATATAATTAATTTGTTTGAAAGAATGAAAATGAACATCTTAAAAAATGTAACTAAAACAAATTTTAACATTCGTATCTCTCTCTCTCTCTCTCTCTCACTCTCCACACACACACACACATACATATATAATAACAACGAAAAAAAAAAAAGAAAAAAAAATCAATCAATAAATAACATCATTCCAATAAAGTATGATGAGGAATAAAAAAATGTCTTTGAAATCTTCACTAGTAGATGTCCATAGAAGAGCCAAATAATAAACTTTATTCCCTAAAATACTCTCCTTGTCAACTTCATAGAAAAAATCATTTGTTTCTTTGTTCCCAAACAACTCATAAAATCTTCATAAACATGAAGTATTCTAGCTTTCTTTCCTCCTCCAAAAACTTTGAAATCTTTCACAGAGAAAGAAAACAAAGATTCACAAGCAGTCCATTTTAAATCAACCACTTACAACAATTTACTCTAAAGTTAAATTTTCCTCATAACTTTTGCACATCACATGCCAGGAGAGAAGAAGACAATAATTATGACATCTCTTTTGACACATAATCCACAAAGATTCAAGAGTAGTCCATTTCAAATCAATCACTTACAACAATTTCCTCCAAAGGTTACCAACCATTGGACAATGAAAAAAAAGTTTATTCAAAATTTTTCATAACTCTTGCACATAACACACCGAAAGGGAAGAAGACAAGAATTAAGATATCTCTTTTCACATATAATCCTCTACCAACCACTATTACAATGAAGAAAGTTTATTCAAATTTTCTCATTACTCTTGCACATGACACACCAAGAGGGAAAAAGACAAGAACTAGGATATCTCTTTGACATATAATCCTCTTTTCATATATATATATATATGGATTTGTCAACAAATGAAATTGTCATGTAGATGATAATTAAGCAGTCAAATGAAGCAGCTGTATTAAGGTTCTTAGCTAGGATGGGAATTGGTTACATATTACAATGAAAATTTTACTTACATGTATTCCTTTTTTTTTTTAAATAAATAAACATATGACAATTCAGATGTAACCACATCTTCGAAAAACCCTGATTTGATCAACAGACCTCTTAATAACTAAAGATCTCATCAATTAAGTTAGTTGATCTTGGAGACATGTGAGAGTGAACTTCAGTCTGGAAATACGTTTTCCAGTGCTTGAAACTCCTTGCA
>CM034467.1:21263884-21586007 GCA_019925255.1 Litchi chinensis | reverse complement strand
TCATATAAACATGTCAATAATACAAGAAGAGGCTCAACGAAGTCTTTGAAGAACTTATGGATCCATTTGCTCTCCAACGATGGATCTTTAAGATTACAGCTGCTTTACTGATTCATTCCTTCCTCCTCCCAGGGCTGACAATGATGTCAAAAGGGCTACATACTAAGAAAGTGAAAAGAGGAGAATATCACTGAAGAGAAAAAGGACGATACGTAGACAGCATTATGGACTCAAACTCGTAATGATAACCCATAAATCAATCAGACTGAAAAGAGAGGACTGTAAAAAATATACATATGTGATATGATGTCTTAACTAAGATAATTAAATTAATCCAAGGTTGGCTGGGCATTACTGCCAAGTGACCTGTTATGGCAATCCCATTAAAATTTCGAGGAGGATCAAGGACCCATAACGACATAAATCTAGCGTCTTAAGAACACAACGTATTTTCTCAAGCTCTTTTTACACATCCCAACTTTGCAGTCTGACGTTTCTGTCCCAACTACGATGCCAATTGTCTTTCTTGCATTGAAATGTGAATGCATACTAATTATGGCATCATCTCCCAGTCCACATGTCAATGCAATTCAATCACCATCTCAGTAGGAATGCCCAGCATTACTCTTCTATTATACATAAAGCCTTCGTTATTAATTTTAGTATTTCCAATTTCTAACCTTGTAATTTCTCTCTTTCAATCTGTTTTCAAATAAAAGTGTCCATATTTTGTCAATGTGAATATGTGATGATTGCATAATACTATAACCAATCAAATCAAGTTGATATGATGTAACTTTCTCAAATAGAGGCAATTACATAATTGACCAAAAGGTCATTAACGTATTAGGCTGGAAAATTTAGATTAGATATAATTAGGACATATTGACAAAAAGATATTATGCAGTATAAAAATTCAAAATTATGGAAGAGTGATTCATACGAATCATACCTGTGACAACTTGAACTAAAATCTGCAGCTTATCTAACTTTCAACTGCCTGCCGACCATTTTCTTCCTTGGACACTGATGAAATGCCTTGCTCAATACACTGCATAATATAATAATTGTCAATAAAGGAGCTACATGGTATATACTGATTAGAAAACAGGAAAATCAGGTGATAATGATGCAAAATATTTTTAAGATATAACGGAAGGTTCAAAAAGACACCAAAGCAACTGATGCTGGTAACTGAATCTGGGTTATCAATGAAAACTAAAAGGAGAAATTTTCTTTTAAAGGAAAAAACAAAACAAAACAAAAATCTTCAAAAAGAAAAAGAAAATAAGATTAAAACATCTGAGTAGAGACAAATTCAATATGACTAAAGATTTTAATCACAGAAGTCACGTTTCTAGTAAAGGGAGAAATTCCAAACTCTACCTCCACCACTCCATCTATTATATAAACACCTGTCTTTTTACATGAGCAATTATAAATCAAATCCCTATCAAAAATAATATTTGTCTAGTTCACGTTTGTATTTGGTTTCTTTATTATGAAATAAAGTCTTTGTTTCCTATCAAAAACAAATCAAATTCCAATCGTTCCTTACCTCACTCTTAACTATAGCCAGAATCTGATATCTGAGCTAAGATTCTATTATAAACAACTAAATGCTAACTATAACTCATTGCAACATTCTTTCTAATTACAGGAGACATAAAAGCAATTGCCAGACACGCCCATGTTATTGACAAGAAATCAATTATGGCATAAGCTTTGAAAGCAAAAAGGAAGCATTTTGCAATAGACTATAAAACAACTATACCTGTAGAAGATATCCATGCAGCCAATCCAAGGTTTGTGGGAAAGTTGTAGCAGATATATTGACAACTTTGAGACCCTGTTCCACGAAAAATGAATAAGAATTATACAAAAGAACAAAGAATAGACATATTGAAAACACTTGATAATTTTCAAATGAGCCAGCCACATGTTCAGGAAAGTACCACTGCACTGGCACTCATGATGCGCATTCTTAGAATCAAAGAAAATGAGTAAAATGTCCAGGTGGTGGGCACTTCATAACACCAAAAAACTAAGATTTGATTGATGCAGAAGGAGTTTTATGGACACTCCCTAACACCATGAAACTAAGATTTGATCGATGCAAGAGTTCATGCATATGACTCATAGTAAAGGGTTCTATGGTTTTGCAATGCTGCCTTCTGTCTTTAGTCACTTTATGGACCATGGTAAAGCATTAGACTTTTCCTAAACACCAAAGACTAGAAACCGAGTTCAGTTGAACCTGGAATCTTAATAATTCAAAAGTGCACCTGTTGGTTATCAAATAGCTATGATTGCTGTGTTGCTCTAGGCCTAGCATAAAAATAATAAAAAACAGTAATTAGGAATCCTTTATAGACAGCCCTTTACTATGATTTCAGAAAGCAGATTTATTGTTATTTTAATTCCAACTTCCAACTTCAGATTTCTAGTTTTGCTCCAATGCTAATACTTCACTCTTGAAAATTCCTCAGTTCTGGTATAGTAAGCCACCCATCATTTGCAACAAACAAATCAAAAGAAATTTAGTTATTCATTTAAGTTGAAGTTTTCTAAAGAAACAAAATTTGGAAGTGGAGAGGTATCATGACTTAGGGATATTCAGATTTGACTAAAGAAGCTATAAAGAAATCCAAAGTCCTTGAACCAAGCATAAGATAGTATCTACTAACCCACAACATCCGGTAAAATAAGGATCTACTTACCCACAACTATTTCCTGCCTTCTTAGTCCTTAATGAACAAACCTAAAGCTAGATCCTAAGACAAGTATACAAAAAAAAAATTACCCGTAACCTTTCCTTCGAAAAATAATAATACAACTAAAGGGCATAGGAAAATTGTTATTACAAAGTTCAAACAGAAAAGGACCAAAGAAAAATGATTTGCCCTGTTTATTTGCCTCCACCCTTCATTTTACAGAAAGTCAGAAACCACTTACATACTCCAGACTGAATCAAAAATTAAGATGCTTAATGCTAGATAATAATGCAATGAGTTCCACATACAAGAATCTAGCATTACAAGCATTTCCAAAAGACATTCCCTCACTTTACTTATTTTAATGACACTAATAAACTATCAAGAATTCCATGATTGAATGAACGCTTTCAGGTCAACCTGCTATCCATATGAATGTGCGGTGTAGTGCAATGTAACAATATGAACCATAATATAAGTGGCTTCAATCTCCATATATATATATGTGGTGAATTGTAAGAAAAGAATATTATTCACACTTTGAAATAGAATACAACTCTAGGTTATATACACTAGGTTATGTAATAGAAAAGGAAAACTATCCTAAATCAAATCCCTATAAATTAGGAGTTGTATTGGCTAAAAATAATTCCTTAGCTGTACACTAATTAAAGAATTAAAATCTCCCAAGATAGGAAATCTCCTAAGAATAGAAAACCTCCTAAGAATAGAAATTTTGTGTTTCTCCACACACACACAAACACACACACATGTATAACTGCTTAATAAATGTAATTGAGCATACCAGTGAATTGAAGGAGCACAGATATTCCTGAATGGTTCTTAAGTTGCTAATAAGGTCATCTTTATCCTGTATCAAAGTATTATATCAGTATCAACTTGGATCTCAATATATAATCAATACTTAAATATTTACTTAAGGGATGCTGTTAACAATGTATACTCAAAACATGTGTCAAGAAAGTCATTTAAATTTTAGAAAAGGAAAACAATATTTAATTTCTCAAGACACCAGTTGCAATTATATCATGTGCTGGAAGAATAGATATTAATTTTCAGTCAGCAAAAATCCCATTAACAAATGCCCTTAAAGCACACATTAACACGATCCTTGTTTATAGTAACAAACAATCAACTAATAAATATAGAAAGAGAACATCCTAACAAGGAAAACATTCATTCAAGTCATCAACAGATTTTAAGAATAATTCAATGAATTACAATAAGTTGAAATATCCTAAAATTATTTTAAAACTATCTTATTACAGTAATCCTATAGTTCTACTTATGCTTTCTTATATTATATATACTGCATTTTCCCCACTTAACCTCATTCTATAATGTTGACAATCTTTTTGTCTTAAACCTTGTAATAATCTGTCCCACTGTCCACCACCCTTTACAATAAAGTTGCGTTCTCTAATAATTTAACCATCTCCTGAACTATGTTATCCTTTACCAATATTTAACCATGTTCACCAACAAGAACAAGTTAACTAAAAACCTGGAACACACATTCATAAACAACAATAAAAGATTAGCAACTACTAACCAAATTCTCATCACTAAACGTATGAGTTGAGATCCACTCCTCTAGTAACGCCTGCACAAGACATGAAGATATTTTTTGAAAATTGTTAAATTGAGTATAAAAATAGTATAAACGTGAAAAATTAAAGTGTGTGTATGCCAAACTCTTAAGTGAAACAAAGTAACCACACCTTATGATCAAAATCAGCCATCTTCAGGACTATTGGTATTATTATTGGTTCAGCATTAGCTTTTTCTTTCCGAAGAGATATACTTCTATCCACAGGTGGACCTTTGAGTTTTTCACCTGCAAGACCAAACACGTCACTAACTCTACAAAATTGATAAATACACGACCAAGATTTAAGTACACGTCTTTCCTTTCAAAGGTCAGGCTAGACGAACTTTAAACAAGCCAGCAAAAACTATAATCTGAACCTTGACTTTCAGAAATAAGGCTAGATAAAAAATTAAACTTGTCAGAAAATCTAGAATCAGGATTAACCTTTATTCTCAGAAACGCTTCCTCCTAGGGCAACAGATTCCAGAGAATCTGCAACTTTGTTCACCTGTTCAGTAGATGTCTTTTCTCCTGAGCTCATATGCTCTGCATTATTGCTACTTTCAGAACAACCTCCAGAAGCACTTGCAGTAATCTTTTCCACTTGTGCCGTATGATCATTACTAGATGAAACTGATTCAGGATTTGTCTTTTCTTGTGTGGTAGCCGGTGCTTTACTATCTTCATCCATTAAATAAATGCTTGGATCCAAATGTAGTCCCTATCATTATTACAAAAACAACATAAAAGCTTAACTTCAAAAGTGCAACAACTTTCCTCTAAAGCTTGACAATTTTAATTGCTGAGAAAATGTTAGAAGCAGTGAACCAAAAGTCCTCTGCCTAACCATAATTTTAGTACTGTGAAAACTTATAAGAGCCCAAAGTAAGTGTGCATGAGTGGGTGTGTGTGTGAGGAAGAGAGAGAGAGACACATCATTGGATACCCAAAGGTGGCCAGATCATCATGATTAACCATTCACTAAAATGTGGTTGAGAACAAACCAGATCAATTTAACTAATCAGGCCACAAGTAAATCTGAGAACCGAACAAAATCAATTTCCCAACAAAACAAGTAGGTCAAATGTTTCTGCCTTGTTGCTAATGACTTGGATTAAGACAGAAGTATAATTATGTTACATGTGAGTGCACAAGAATGACAATCACATGACAATAATTTCTCAATAATTTTACTATCTGAAAACATAGTTATCACGCTACTTTCAATATCATAATGTAGACTAAGACTCATATGTGCTTAGCCCATTTATGAACGATACCAGCCACAAATGCAAACCATCCATCTTTAATGCCAGAAGTATTATACACAACATAGTATTAAGTGATCATGAGTCATGAATTTCGATAAATTGTTTGAAGAAATAATTCAATCAAGTAGCGGCAGCAGGTGACAAAAAGGATAGAAATTAATGTGAATGTAAGAAGCAATGTACTTTTGGTTCACATAATCATAACCATTAACCATACCTCAATTATAATCGGTTTTCCATCTTTCATTGCTTTCCTCAAATCACCATTCAAACCTATGAAAAATGTTGATAAAAAGTTGACTATTAATCCATGACATGCTTCCACAAGGGTCACAAAATCTTACTCATGCAATGATAATTCAGGATACCTTTACGAACAATTCTGCACTCCCTAACGAATTCAGTTATTAACTCCTCCTGGGAACTAAATTTCCGTGCCCATACAGGAGCAGATGCCAATGGAGCACTAAATCAGACACAATAAGGAAGTAAGCATTTTAATGTAACCCATAAAGATAAACACTCCAGCAATGATGATTAACAATTTTCACTTTAGGAAACTTTATGGAAAGTAAGGGACAGTTGAAGGTCTAAATTTCTCCAAGGAATAAATGTCTAATGCTAGAATAAAATGCAAAATTTGTAATAAACATTTCCATGACATACTCTGTTGATGTGCGTAGCAATTCATAAACCATTTCTGTCTGCAATCGGAAACACATGTCAAAAGCATTCGTAGCGTAAAAAGAGTTGGTGTATAAAAAGGAAATAGAATGAGAGAAGCAGAACAGTTTCAAAGACATAAGAAATGCTGAACCTGTAAGACATTTGGCAAATTTAGCCTTTGTGCAATTTGGGTGGCTATAGTAGACTTCCCAACACATGCAGTTCCACAAACAAGAATTACTAACGGCACCCTTTGATGGTGAAATCTAAAATGAAGAGACAAACAAAGTAGTATTACTACAATGAAGCACCTTCCAGCATTCATTTTGAATATTTCTTTTCTTCAATCTTCAACTGATGATAAACATATCCTACTGTCAACAGAATATCAAGCCTAAAGCAATTTTATAGTTGCTAACTATGCATTTCACAATTAAAACAATTGTATAACACAATCACCAAAATCTTTCAGTATGGTAATCTATGAGACTGGCCCTTCTATAAGAAAAACACTTTGCTAGCATTGGAAATTCCTTTTCCTCCTTTGGACAATTCTGCGCAGATACCCCAATTCACACATAATGAAGTCCATGAAACAAATACCAATTTCATAATGTCCATGTAGTAATAATTCCACTACTAACAAGAAGTTTAACAAGATATATCCATTGATGTACAACTATCCTGATCAAAATCAATGAAAGATGTCATTGCTAAAAATGGATCATTCACAATAAGAAATTACACAGAAAGTAGATAATTGTCAAGTAAAATCAAAACAGAATTCCAAGAAGTGAACATGACAGTTATTAATCATTAGAAACCAGAGAACTATTCCATTGAAAAATTTTACTGACCTAGTCATCATCTTGTAACGATTAATATACTCTTCTCCATAACCCCTACGCTCCATAAGCTGTAAAATAGAGTCTCATGAGAAGGTTTCATGACATGTGTTTTAACAATGCCTCAAGACATAAACTTCTAATTACAAGAACAATCTAATTGTTAGCTCACTAATCAATGTATTCTTTTCTCTCTACAGATCAAACATAAACAGCAGTGATAATCAAAAGTCCCAACAAAAATATTCAACAACAAAAAAAAAAAAAAAAATAAAAAAAAAAAAAATCCATAATTATCACATACCTTAAACAGATTGGCTTCCAAATCAGATTGAGAGCTGCAAAATATAATAAATTATCAAAACAACAAACACCATAATCACCTAAGCAAAACTTTCAGTATCTTTCTTGCTTTCCTACTCATCAAAAAACAGAACAAAGGCAAGGGCATACACATCCAGAAGGCTGTTGTCTACAAGTAACTTCTTGAGTTCAAGAGCGATTTTGAGAGCTACATGATTCCTAATCTGAAATTATCAAAAGTCATCATGAAACAAACCTCTGTTATGCGTTGTTATGTAATCATCAATACGAAAAACGAATGTAATCCCTACTATACTATACACATTTTGTACAGTTACAAGACAATTTATATCCATCTGAATCCAATGGTTCATGAAACTTCACATTCTAATAACAAAAATTGAAAAGGTCCTCTCATAAGTAGAGTAACAAAATCCGCTTCAAACACAAATAGAACATGTGTGTAAAGTAAACAAGTGCATTGATAAAATTCAGTAGCTTCACTTATCTAATTCTAACTTGATATGTTTTCAATTGAAAGCAAATGGACACCTTGGTGACGGTTAACATTCTGCTGAGAAGGAATCTGGAGAAGACATAGTAGTGATCAGCGTGATCACCAAGCCACACCTTTACCTATAAAACGATCAACAATCAAATCAATGATGTTATACAACTAACTAAAAAATCAAAATTTGAAACCTTGACGAAGTCGTATTTGGAGGACGGGTTGCGGAAACAATTGAATCTGATGTTCGAGAAAGAATATTCCTCTTTATCATCGACGTCGTCGCCGCTGCCGCCGTCGCTCTTCGTTGTCGCCGCCTTCTTGTCCTTCTTCAACTTCTCCATGGATTCAAGTATCTGACTGCAGTGAAGCAGATGATTTATCACGATTTTTTTTAACTTATTTATATTTCGAATTCTGGATTTTTGGTGTCGATTAATCGAGTAGATTCGTGCACTTGCCTCATTTATTTATATTTCCACTGTCGTTACTGGTTTTTCTACTGTTAGAATAGAAAATGTGATTTTGTGTAGGATTTGTTTTTCATTTTTTTTTAATCTAAAAATATGTCTGGAATTAAATGTTTTATCAAGTGACTGTCAATTTATAAGAGAGATAAAATTGGACACTGCCAACGACACGTCAGCAATCAAATAGGGCAGACCCGACATGCCAGGATCAGGCAAGTCCACCGTGACACGTCGTGATTATAGGCCTTAGCCAGTGGCGACGCGGCGGCATGGGCTTGGCCAGAGCCAATTTAAAAGTTAAAATTCCTTTCACTTACATGATGTGGCAACTACCAGTCTACAAGTTTAATTTTCTTTGTCTATGAAAAATCTAATGGTTTTCTCAAAGAAAATAAAAAAGAAAAGAAAAAGAAAATCTTAAGCTTATTGGATCATAAAGTAGGTTTTCTCATCAATGGGATCACTGTTCTACCGACATTTATGAAGCTTCCATCAAGACAGAAAAGAATTTCATAAATACTTATAAAATGTATAATGAAATATAAATCACTATCAAAATCATAAAATGCTTAAATTTATCAAAATTAATTACTACACAACCGAAACATATCATCAAGATTAAATTTTACAAACATAAAGGATGGAACCAAAACATTCCACCACGATCAAAATCTTACAAGCCCATAGGGATGGAACGAGACGACTATAACCGGAACAAATTAATTTTTAAAAGAGTATCATCTATTTCACTTTTAAATTACAGTTTTAAATAATAAATATATATATATGTATTCAAAATTTCTTGCTCAAAGGCTCTACCAATGCATACGCGTTATCTTGGCACGTATATTTTTGCTATTACCCTGGCCGTCAAAGGCTCCCCCAGCGCATACGGTCTCTGATAGTCTGATAAAAATTTTCGCAACTGCAAAGTGTTACTTTCCAAAAATATTGGTAGACTCATATAATCCATGCCATAAATGTAAAAGTAGACCTCACAAGCAAGAAAGCATATTAGTTTAATTACTTCTATCTGCTATTTCAAGTGATAAGTTTGAATCTCCCTAATCTCACCCTTTGTGTTAATATTCACAACGATATGCATAAACCTCTCCTAATATTGTGTTATTAAAGTCTCATCTGAACTGATCTCGTTAATTTTAATACTATGTTACTAGAATCTTATCTGAACTAATCTCGTTAGTCTTCTAACCCATTAAGATATCAGCTAAAAAAAATAAAAGTGAAAGTAGAAATGTACAACAAGAGATTAATGATATGAGAAAAACAGAAGATAATGTAATTATGGTATTTGCATTGGGAAGAATATTAAATAGACTTCAAATGTGCGCTATATATTTTTGACAGTCAGATGATAACCTTATTTTACTACTTCCTTCTAACTACAGCCAGGAAAACAAACTGGCTATTACAACATTCTTCGTAGTAGTATATTCTAAGCATATGGTAACACCTAAAAAAACCTCCTCTAGACATGTTTGCACTTGAATCTCACATGAACAGGCCATCCGTGATCCAATGCAGATGAACAGGCCATCCGTGATCCAATGTGCGACGACAAAAGGCCGAAGAGGGTCGGCAAATTTTCCAGGTCGAATAGGGAGAGAGCATAGGTACAATCTGCCTCTGTCAACATATACATCAACAGGCTAATAAACCAACGAGAGGATGATTACATTACAGTGGATCATTACAGTTTTGCACAATGAAACCATTATATAGTGGCCATGTGGAAAAAGTGCAAATTCTAATATCAGTAGGTGACTATCAGTAGGTGACTATCAAGTTGGCCTTCATGTCTTCTTGAAAAATTTACCGCCTCTCTTTCCCATGCCAGTTCCCACAAGATTTGATGCAAGAAGAGATTTGGTGTCTGGCCTCCATTTCAGCTCTTTAAGGGTGGAAAACAATGTTGAAAGTGTGGGAGAGGCTTCACCGTCCTTTATGTTCTTACATGATACTACTCTTAGATCTTGAAGCTCTGTCCACAAAAGAATCACAGATTCCAGGCCTTCCGTAGTTACCAGCGAGCATCCTTCTAAAGATAGAAACTTTACCCTCCTGTGAAGCAAGTAACATCCATAAATTTTCCAATCAATCCACATAGCTATGTAGATTTGTACAATTGTACTTATAGTATAATGTTCTTTAAATCATTATAAATAAATTGATGCTTGACAACTGGCTATAAAGAGTAATGTGCTCTCCATATTTACAAATTCTAATTTGCTTATGAAGTCCAATCAATGATAGTAATACAAACTGAATCTTAACCAATATTAGTTGCAACTGCTACCTTCAGGTACAATTGAGACATACCATTACTACAAGATGTTTATTTGGCAACGTTTGCCGTATAGTACACAAGCACATGTATCATCTGGTTCCTAAACTCATCTCCATGTGTGTGTGCCACAGTGCAGTTACAAAGTAATAGGCTAATAAGTAATAATTCATTATTATCATTTTGTATCTCTGTAACTAAATGTAACTGTAAGCAAAAACATCAAATCTGCAGTAAGTACAGTATTCATAATTCTTAAAGTTTATCATACTAGTAATAATATCCAGCTGAACACACCAATTTTTTATAACATTTTGAGTGTACAAGTGTGGAATGTGAGTACAAGTGCATGTGTACCATTATACAAGATTACACACACCATCACAGAACGAAGATCACAAACATATGAACTTTTCATTTACCTTGCACGTATTATTAAACAAAATATCACAAAGTGGTCATGTAGATACATAAAACATCTCCTACCTACTAACTATTAACAAAAGATCATTCGATGGAAAAATATCAATATCCAAAAAGTTTGAAGCATATAAAAAAGAGGTAAACAAAAACGATAGAATAAATCCACTACCTGCAAACACTTGCCAAGCCGAACATATCATTATCCAATCCCCAACAATCCTGAACCACAACCTCCCTCACAGCTTCACACACCCTGAACATCGCTCTAACGCTCTTCCTATCCCTCAACTGACACTTCTGCAAATGCAACCGTTCAAGCGTCAAACACGAACCCAAATACTCATCCGGCCCAGGACTTGGATCAATCCTCTTACAAGACACGAACCTCAAAGTCTTCAAATTCTCACAATACGAAAGGGCGGCCAACCACCCACCATCCATCCTGTGATCGCAAAACATCAACTCCTCAAGCATCTGACAGCACTGCCCAATGGCCTTAACCCCATCAAAACTACCCTCGCAGCAACTAAGCTCCAACTTCACCAACCTCTTACACCCCTGAGCCAAAATCGTCAACCCAATATCCGAAACCAGCGAGTGATAAAACCCCTCCATGCTCCCAACCAATTTCAAGATTTGCAGATTTTCACAAGCAGCAATGCCGCGTAACACATTGTCACTACACCTATGCAATTCAAGCTCCTGCAAAGTCAAGCACTCCTCGGCCACACTCAACAGCCCCAATTCACTAGCACCAATCACCACAAGCCTACGCAGATTGGGGCACCCACTAGCCAACGTTTTGAGGCCTCTATCAACCATGTCGGTACTCAACAACAAGTAGTCATGATCATAAAAGCTCGAAAACCACGAATCGACATGCAAAGACACCACCTTGTTACTCAACAAAACAACGGAATCTCTAGAGGAGACCAAACAGCCATTAATCAAATCGACGTTAGAAAGATTGGGGAAGCGCGAAATCAACCTACCGGATTCGAGAAAGCCCCAGTCGAGGACCTTGAGGGAGCGCACGAGGCGGCCTTGGAGGTTGAGCCAGCGCTTGCAGACGAGCGAGTTGGCGTTTCGCTGCGAAACGGGGAGTTTCGAGAGGATTCGGAGGAGGATTTCGTCATTTAACAAAAGGGTACGATCGAGATTGGGAGTCAGGGTTTTGTGGTTTTGGTTGTCGGATTTGGGCAGATGGACATTAAGGACGACGTGTTTCAACGGCGTTGTTTTGTTGAGCCAGACTTCGGACCAGCTAGGTTTGCTCGTCTTTTTCTTCAAAGGATGGTCTAGACTTGCTGTGTTTTGCTCCAAAAACGACATCGTTTTCTTCGTCTTCTTCTTCTTCTTCTTCTTCTCTCTCTACCATTCCACACACACTCAAAAAAACACTCTCGTTTTCTCTCTCTAACACCCAGCTAACAATCCTTAAAGAGAACCATGTTTAACAAAAACAAGTAAATAAACGATTTTGAAATTTGAAGAAAGTGGTTGGTTTGGGTTCTCTCTCACTGCAAACAGAGCGTGCCTGTGCGTTTTGGTTTCTGGTTAACGGATTTCTAGAAGGATGGGTCATGGTCTCATGAGCCTCATGTGTCATTTTTCGACATACTTTTGCACTATTTTGTATGAGGTGCTTTTTGTCTTATGTGAGATTTTGAAATGAATAGGATATGATTATGGTAGGGTTTGAATTATTATTATTTTTTTTTTTAAATATTGGGATTTTTTTTTTTTGAAAAGTTAACGGTAAAAGGAATCTTTGGTGGTCCTCCTGTTTAAAGCATCAAAATTTTATCCAAGGTGTTAGAAATATTTGGTTAAAGGATAAAAATTTGTCTTTTATGTGTCAATTTTACTCTTGAAAATTGAGTGAGAAAAAATTGTGTTTAATGGGTTGTCAGAAAATTAACATATGTGGAAGGAAAGAATTATCTTCATATGGAAATGGAATCATGCTCTCTTTGTCATATATGCAAGGTGCAAACTGGATTTTGTTTCTTAATTCATTTTTACCAACAACAGTTTTGACAATTAAAAATCTTTGTACTAATTATTTAGGTAGAAGGAAAGTTACACATCATTGTACACCCATCCTATCATATATGCATGATTTTTTATTTCCTTAATGCATTAATTTCTGTAAAATTACTGCTTGTAGTATTGATTTTAAATCATATTTATACCTTTATATAAAATGATATACAAATTATATAATTTGATTGGATGAATGAAGTATATTTTAAACACTAATTAATATGATTATGAAATGTAGTTTAATGATAAAATGTAGATTCATTCAATAATATCTTAGGTTCATAATTTAATGATGAAAGTTATTAATTCAACTCAATAAATATCGTAAGTTTATAATTTAATGGTAAATTGTATTAATTTAATTTGATAATATTTGAGATTTGAGTTGCTATTGATGATGTTTTATAATTTTATCCCAATTATGTTTTTAATTTTAATTCTAATTTATCTACAAATTTAGAGTGGAGGGCATAGTTGCCCCTCCGTCATCATGGAAGCGGCTTGTGTCTATCTATGTCCCACCAAAATATAGCCGTTATAAATAGTTATTCGTAGTTCAAAATCTCTCTTTTTATGACAATGGGGTCACTAACGACGAAAACAATATCTTAAGTCTTAAAACAACTTATTATTAAATGAAATCCATCAATTTCTATCTCATCGCAAGTCGTTAACCCAACTACAGATCCGGCTTAAGTTTAACTTTTTCACATTAGACTTCTAAACCTAATTAGGTAAGGCGAGCAAGAGTTCTGCATAGTTAATTTGATGATTATTGAGTATTAATTTAAATTTAATAGAATATTATTCGAAAAATTAAAAAAAAAAAATGTAAAGTAAAAAACAGTAAATTCTTCTTGGAATTATACTGCATTAGTAAAATTTCTATTTATTAAGAAAAATTCCCATTACATAAATATATTTATCCTCATTGTAACATGGTAGATTGAATCAAATTCATTTGAATTAGAAGGGTATAATTTTTAAAAAGCAGAGAGACATCTGGAAAATTAAAAAAAAAATATATGATAAATTTTATACAGCTTTTTTTTGTATGTAATATTATATAATAGAATGTGTATCATACTAACAATACATATTATCATAAATTTCTTTTCCATATTTAGGGACATAAGCAATTTTTTTTTTTTAATGCACCTATAATGTTATCAATTTTTTTTGTTTTTCAAATGTGATCCCTATATCACCTTAGAGGAGATTTTTAACACTTGTAAATAAAGTTCATTATAACTTTCAAAATTTTAGAAGAATTTTCTAACATTTTCAAATTTAAGTCAAATCTTTTATAAAACAATAAAACTTTGCCTTCCTTTTGCAACTACTATGAAATTTTAAACCCTAGTTGTTGCGCAAGATTGGATGTGGTAGAATTGAATAAGATTAGATAAAATACGATTGAATAAAATTGGATGTAATTTATTAAGTATTGTAAAGTAAAGTTGGGCTTGGATTGAATTCAATAAATTATTTTTATTTTTATTTTTTTGACAAAGATTCAACTAAATTAATTTAAAATATTAAATTTTTTTAAATAAAGATATTTGAATTATTTTTATATTTAATATAAATAATAAAAAAAATAGAAATGAATTAAACATAATATATTTTTAAATTAATATTAAAAGTTTTTACTTTATAAAACTGTTTTAAATAAACTTATAATTTTAAATATATTTAATATTATGATTATTAATTTATTATATTTAGTAAAATATAAAATAACATAAGATATTAAAAAAAAAAAAAAAATCCTACATGAGCGGGATTCAGTTTCAAAAATCCCGCTCATGTAGGATTCATTGTGGGGCCCACTTGGGCTTGGGAAGGAAAACATCCCTTTCCTTACCAGGCCCAAATGGTGGACTTTGTGGGAAGGGTAATTTCTTCTTCCATCCCACAAAAATGGCTGTCTACCTAACGCGGGCCCTTAGACATAAAGATAGAGAGTGCAACCATGTTCACATAACATAGTTCATAATCAAATCTAATAAATTAGCAAATAGAGAAAGCTTAGAAAACAGAAGAAGACTAAAACAAGAATAGATTTGTTGTCCACGTTCTGTATTAGATTTGATGGCAACACTAAAACAAGAATAGATCTGTTGAGAAAAGCTGTGTGGAAGTTGTTGCGATCTCAAAAAAGATATAACTTGTAATGAACTATGCCAGAGGAATCAAGCATTATTACAATTAAATAGCCAACTAAAAAAAAAAAAAAAAAGCCGCTGTTTCAGGTTTTGACAATTTTATTATTCGTGGCAAGACCTAAGCCCATGCTTTACCAAACTGAACAAGTCCTTTTTTTTTTATAGTTGGTAATTAAGAGCTCACATGCCTCTGCTAGGCTGTTTAATATATGATATAATCTTAGATGCAACCAGGCCTATTATTTTATGGTGTTATGACCAAATTTAAGGAAATTTTCAGTTCTACCACTTCTATTCTCACTAGTTTAATTTCAAGCATGGACTTTCTGCTCCTAAGAAGGAAACAAGGACTATTGAATCACAGATCTAAGTGATAAATTATCTGTACTGTTCTATCCAAGGATACAATATGACTAGCTCCACCAATCTTTTCCTTAAAAGAATGAAAACAAAATATATTATCTGCGACCAGGTCCAGGCTCGTGTTAAACTGTATGCAATGGATCACAGTCGAAGTGCATTCAGACCAGCCTGTCTGACCCATTCTATACGAAGTTCAATTGTGGATAGATGTGTGGGTGCGCAAGAGAGCACATGTACAAAATAGAATAAAACATTATGTGTCTTGTATAAAAGATCAAACTATACATGCTTAGTGTCTGTGAGGATCCAAAATGTCAGAAACCTCTAACTCAGAGCAAGAGATGATCAAGGAAAAAAGGTCCATGTTAACTGAATAACAGGGACCGATAGGGAAATTGTACCTAAAATTAACACATTGTTAATCCATGGGTAATAAAGATGGACTCATAAATAGGTGCAGTAAAAAATGCCATTCAAATATTGACAGAAGCAAAAGCTGTGGACAAAAGATAATCAAGGACGAGGAGCTGCCATCTGTTGCTTCTTTATCCTCTCCCCTTGCTTTACCAAACTGTATCAAGACCACCATCGATAGAAGTTAATTGAGTACTAGATGTATGACAGTTATTCTGCTTCAGTACTTTGACATTTTATTTAGTTGAATCATACACAAGATCTCTAATATAAAGCAATGCAGGCATATTGAAATGGCACGGAAATTAACTTTTGTTGAATTATAATGGATTCAGCTGCCAGCGAACGGTCCACAAACACATGGTTAATGACATCTTATCGAACATTACCCTGAGAGTTGAAGAATATAACAATGTGATTCAAAGACAGAAGAGCAGTGACACCACATTTTGCACCAGAAAATCAATCAGCTGGTTAAGCAATTATAGATCATTTAAGGGTCTTCTTATAGGGTACATGTTACGAATCTAGAAACTAAAAGAACTCATTGACTGCCTAATTTGATACCATTCAAATAACTGGAATCAAGAACTTCAAAGAACCAGAGGCCTATTTACATAGGATTAACCATGAAAATATCAAAAAGACAAACCGAAACGTCAGAAAAACACAGAAAATCATGGATGCCAAACCTACAAAAGTAACAAAGAAATATCAAGGAATTATATGGCCTGAAAATGCTACATGAGGTGAATCAGCCAGGGATTAACTTCTGAGAGTGAAAAGCACAAGCTCCAAGAATTGCTATAATTTTTTGTTCAAATTTGCGGGTCTTCCAAAACTATTCAATTTCCTGTTATGTGTATTTTAGAAATTTCATGAGGCAAATAAATATCAATACAGTCCTCATGCTGAGATATGTCACTTAGATCTAATACATACGAAACGAAATGAAAAATTGGCTAGCCAAAATTTACCAATGTATCATTTAAGCAGGTTGGTCTCTTAGGCAACATTGTGCCAGTAGCTTTTCTACAACAAAGTAGGAAAACATTAAGTGTCAGAAGGCTCAGTTCACAGATCGTCGAACATTGTGATGTCATAGGAAGTGTTAATTCATAGTACGAATTTATATCCAGCGCACATTCGTTTTTGGTATTACATTCAAAGATAGGAAGGATGCCTCAGTAAATTGCATGTAGTCAAATGTCATTCTGTTATATATTTCCCTTGGAGAATCCATGGTTAACTTAAAAAACTCAATACAGTTTGTTAGTTTCTCAATAGTCCCAAGTATATGTAAACCTAGGACAATAAGAAGCCTGATTGTTGAATCAATACTCTTAATTACAGTGAAGATTAGATTAATAAAAATTTAAGACACTAGAGTTCTGTTGGAAGATGTATGTGATACAATCAAATCCTGGTGAGATGCCTAAGGGTCTTCATACATTATACCTAATAAACTCTTGTTTAATGTCTAAACTCTTTTGTGTGGGATTGGATTAGATTAATTTTAAAAGATGAGATTAGATTAGATAGAATAGAATTGGACTAAACTAAATTAGTACTGTGAAGTGTTTGGTGGTGTTAGGATTGAATTATTAATAAAATATATTAAATTAATTTTTGAATAAAATAAATATTTGAAATATAAATTATTTATAAAATAAATAAAAAAATGAAATAAAAAAATAATAAAAAAGGGGACATGAGAGGGGATTGACTAGTCCCACAATTTTGGATGGGACTAATTTATCCCACTCTAATGGGAGGGATTGGACAAAAAAACAATGCTGGCCTACAAACAGGCCCTTATTCTCTGAATATCTGAACTCTTGCAGCAATGTAAACACAAATCAGATTATATTTCTACTCTATCAAACCATACCATCAGCTTCAAAACTTCAAATTAAACCCTCATCAATTACCACAGCCAACGTACCGTTTACAGATACTGTTGACAGTAAAAGTAACCTATCTAATTATCTTTTTCTAATTTGCAGCTCTTGATCTTTTTACTGCAACATAACCCGAAGTACCAGTATTCCAACCTGGTTCTTTGTTATACTGGGAATTTAAAGCAGCTGTATCTCGTATTTTGCTTGATTTTAAATTTTTAATTCAATCCAGCCTGTAATCCTAAGCCAGTATTTCAATTTTATGGAGGTTATACTGCTAAGTTTCAAAAAATTGGAAATAAACCCAGATTAAATTGCCTTAACCACATTGCCTTCCCAAAAAAAAGGTATAGATTTATGATTGATGGAAATCAACAACTCCAATCATGCCAACCATAGAAAATATCAGTCCATACTCCAAGAACATACATGTGTAACTTCTTGAGCAAGGAAAGCCCACAAGCTCTTTGAGCAAGACCAAAATCCTCTTCAGCTAAGATCATGCAATGGTCAATCAACTATTGCTGATTTGGCTTTGACCATGCACAATCGGAGCAGAGGAGTAAGCTGAACAGTTATATGAAAGATGGAAGGGCAGTGTATCATCTATGCAGCAACATGATCCCAAATATCTTCCACAACATAATTAAGCACAGATCATTACCTGATATCATGAGGGGTGATAAATATCCACTGGGATCCTTGTCCCAATGCAAAATCCACTAATGTGTCTAAGCTGATTTTTCGGCTAACTGCATCCTGTAGATAAAATGCAAGGCATGAAAATGCAGAAAATATCAACCCTTTTGAACTTTGAAAGGAACACCTAGACACTTACTTATCAAGATATCTGCCATGTCAAACATGAGATTTTGCACCCACAGAAAAGAATGAAGGGAAAAAACAAAAAAAAAAGCACAGTTTTACAAAAAACTTACCATAAACACATCAAACTCATCCATAGCTCGAAATGGAGCTTCTGTCATTTCATGCAGTGCCAAGGCAAAGCATAATGTTGAAAATGAGCGTTCCCCACCTAATAAATAAGCAACCACAACCATAAATGAAAAATAAACAGATCCAAGCGGGAAGAGTTTAAGCTGATATATGAGAAGCTCAACCATTATAGCAATAGTGGCATCAAATGTACACCTACTAATGAGGGATGCTTAAAAAACTATCATGAGCATTTCCAATTTTTGAAGTAGTTCTGAGTTATACCTTAGTTTATGACTCAAAAAAGCAAGTGAAATTTCCCATGTAAAGCCAACAATTTCAGAATTATGGGGAAAAAGGCTCTTAAGGAACCATTAATTCCAATATTTAAGCTTTTACGGGAAAGAGACAACAACAGTGTTTAAATCCAGAACGTTCTGTGCAATTCCACTCCAAAACATTCTGTATAACTAAAAAAACTACCTGTAAAAAGCCTAAGATGCCAATCTAGTGCAATATTATGACAGAAAACTATTTTATATGCAAGTGTAGACAGAAA
The DNA here is from genome assembly GCA_019925255.1 of Litchi chinensis. Classification (NCBI taxonomy): domain Eukaryota; kingdom Viridiplantae; phylum Streptophyta; class Magnoliopsida; order Sapindales; family Sapindaceae; genus Litchi; species Litchi chinensis. The sequence continues at coordinate 21,566,503 of CM034467.1, read as the reverse complement.
ACCTGAAAGCCCTCTTGTGTCACGGACAGCACTGCTCGAAGAATCCTGAGGCATCTTTACCTGATAAACAAAATGCAAAGCACCAAGAATATAAGTGAAATTGTACACAACACAGAGGAACAAAGTGGCACAGCATAATAACTCCTACTGTCTAGGTAACCAAGATAGAGGAATACATTAGTCTTATGAGACTACATACAACTAATCACAAAACTTTGCTAATATTAAATATATAACTTACCTCTATCGAAAGTGTCTTTTCATCATAATTAATTCTAATGTGTCCGCTGATTCCCTTCTTTCCCAGATGGCCATTAAATCTAATTGCAAAATTAAATTAGTACAAAAACATTCAAAACTTACATAAATATATCCTTCAAGTTAGATAAAAGAAAATTGACTGTATCAGATGCAATCCAGTATGAAGAGAAATTTGTACTGCCAAGTCAACTGACGCCTCAAAAGACTTTCATTCCTTGCAAACTTACTCCTTCGCAAGTTTAGTGCTTTTCGGCAAGCCTATAAACAACAAACAATGACAGAAAAACAATATAAGTAATTTAAGCAACTAATATATATTCTGACATGGACAAAGTATGTGATACACAGCAAAAACAAGGATAAGAAAAAGGAAACAGAAAGAGAGGGAACCAAGTAAATATGACTGCCATGTGAACTGCTATGATTAAATATGAACACTATGAGAATTGCTATAATTTTGAACTTACATTATAATATTAAAGAAACCTAAGAGAGCTATCATAAGAATTGTTAGTAAATTTGATCAGTGCAGTAACAATGCCCAAGAAAAGTTGCACACTTTGGCTCCCTTAGGAGAAATATTACCCCAACTTCCTTTCAGGAAAGCTACGTTGGAAAACTTACACCTGTTATGCAATAATTTCCAAAATTATATTGATAAAAGGGAATATGAAGTTGCAAACAAAAAGGGTATAAGCCTTAAAAGGAACTGAAAAAAGAGATGCCAAAGGCTCCTAGACGAGTATGTAGCCACATAGAACTAAGGGAACAAAGCTAATAACCTCCAGACAAATCATTCTCTCGTACCAAGCTGAAAGCTGATTACATTTCCATACAGGCATGATCTCAGCAAGACTTTAAACATAAAAAAATAATAATAATAATAATAAAAAATAAAAAATGTCACAATTAGACATAAAATCAAATAAATGACTTACATGCAATTTTTCTCGAAAAGCTTTGTAATTTTGCTGCTTCCTTGAAATTTTACGCTCTTTTTTCTCATACATCATCTTTAAATCATCAATAGATTCAGAATATCTGCCAAAAAAATACTTATTCAGAACCAACGGTTGATTTGTTCAAATGACATAGTAAAGACAAATTGTACTCATACTGCTGACTCTCTTGCCGAAGCCTCTGATTCAGTTTGTTCAAATGGGCACTAAGCTGTTCAGGAGTGCTGCCATCGCAACATCCTAAAGTTTCAATTTCACTCTCAGGACATATAATAGAGGCCTTTCTGCAGCTCTCCTGCAGTTTCACCAAGAGTACAATATTGGAAACAGATTGACGCAAAACAATTAGTTTTATTTTATTTTTAAGAAAAACAGAACATAAGAAACAATACTGCTAACATAAGGATTTCTGCTATATCTTAAATACTCTAATAATTATTACCTTGCGGTGCAGTTCAAGCTCCTTTTGCTGCGCCTCTGCCTCTTTGATTTCAGGAATAACCTTGTTGTTCATTATAGTTTCATAATGAGTCTTCTCCTGAAATAAAACTCTGAGTTCTGAATATTTAAAGACCTAAGGAAACAAAATTGTGAAAACTGCAGAGAACACTAAAGCAAAAAGCAGGAAAAAATAGAAGGAAACCGCTTCTGAAGACTGTAGATCCTTTTCAATCTCCATTAGCTCCTTCTCTGCATCCTCGAAGGCATTGATTTCTTCTTTTGCTGACTCTACATGAATTGTTATGGCTAAGCGAAAACACGTGTAACTGAAAATGAGCATACTATAAATAACATAAAAACAATATTACGAACCACATAAACTCTCAAATGATAACTTAAGATCCTTGACTTTTGCTTGTGCTTCATTCATGCTGACCTGGAGTTTTTCAAGCAAGATTTCCTTTTCTTGTATTTCCTCTTGAACTTTCTACAAAACATCCACAATACAAACAGGATTATTGGAGACAATGCAAATTATATACTACACAATCAAGGATTAACTATATTCTAAGGTGCTAGTCTTGTGCAACATACTGAAATGTCTTGACAAAGCTCATCAACTGTTGATGCAGATGATGAACTGGGTTCAGGAAAAGATAATTTCTCTGCATCACGCAATTCTAGATCCTTCGAAACAAATATTCGATCTGCAGCAGTGCGCTTCCTCTGAAAACAAAAAAAAAAACAGAAGAAACCATTGATAATGTATGTGTTAGTCAAAATTGAGTAAATTGCCATAAAAATCAATGATAAGAAAATTTGTCTCAAAGTTCAGTAATTGGAAGATGATTTCCACTTTTTTTTTTTTTTCATTTTTTCAGTAAGACACAGAAACTTTGTATTACTCACAGAGAAGAGGAAGATACAAAAGGTGGACAAGCCATCCACAAGAAATATCTCTCGGTAAAGTAGAACTCAAAAGTGTACAAATGTGGACTAACAAGATTTCCTACAGTTAAGCTCCATATTCATTCATTTAATCTGCTTCCCAAAATTAATTGTACTTGTATTCCATTCTGGACAAAAACTCTTAATCATTTTCAAATCTTACTGCTTACTATGCACCATTGAAAAATTTAGAAAAACGTTCTAAACCAGAACCATATCTACATAACATAGATGAGGTAGATCAGTCAAAATGCAGGGTCAATGTCAAAAAATGTGCTGTAGCATCACCCTTCACTTCAGTAAGCAATTATGCATACAGCCAGAGGACAGTAAGCAATCGGCATGGCATGCCAATCAAACAAATACAGTTTCCACTCAGTTATTACCTTTACACTTTGTAGATGATGCTGAACTTCTTCAAGTCTTTCCTCGGAATCTCTTTTCCTCTTCCTGCACCGTTGAGTTTCTTCCCATACAATTAGTGCATCTTTTTCCAGATCCTTAATTTTTTCATCATAAGAACTACAAAGGCGGCCAGTTCTCAGCTTCTGGTTCAATGGCAAAATTGTCTGGACCGATCCACGAGAAAACCTGTGAAACAAATCAGTGATAAGTCTTGTCCACATTCTGTACCAGTTTCCCCATTTATGAACCTTTTTTTTCTCCTATCCAAGAAACAATTAGTGATAAGCCTTGTCCTAGTAACTGATAAATATATTTCACCGGAAAATTAAAAAGATTATATTGCCTTGGAACCTGCTTGGGCATACGATACATCATACAATTAACAAATACATTCACTGGAAAATAAAAAGATTATGGTCTGTGGAAACTGCTTAGGCATCCAATATTCAATAGCAACTACAGATGCCTAAATGAGCAGATGAAGAATATCACACTTCAAATAATGCTACCCAAGGCCCAAACTCATTATCTATCATCTATGATGTATGCAGTAATTTTAGGATTTAACATCAGAATTACCACATTGGCTTATGCAACCAGCAAGTTCTTATAATTGTTGTTTTAACACCACGTCTATTGATCTCCCTCGTTATATTAAAATGGCAACATATAATCCACAATTTAATATGTATCACCTGTTTTATCTATATTAGCGTTTTACTTATTAATATGGGGCACTTGCACTCGGGCAGTTAACTCACTTTATCCACCTATTTTTGCATGGTTTGTCATAACTCATGAGAACTGTCAAACAAAACCAATTAATGCTGTCCGAGGTACCCCTTCCTTGCACTAGTCCCAAATCAGAAGGAACCAATGATGCCACTACATCCACAGTCACTGAGAAGAACAAAAAACCACTTCAACTCATACATTGTTATCCAGTTCTCCAAAAGGTTGTAATTTCTTATGAGAACCTAATATTGTAACTGTTAGGTAACTATTACACCCAAAGGCTTAAATTTAGGTATGAACTTAAACAATAGAATTTAAACACTCTGACAGAGTAGATAGACATCATACATCTAACCCAAACACAAACTCTAAACAATTTTCGATAAGAAACACACATATAATCAAGTGGGGGACTCGAAGCTAAACACTTTTTTAAAATTGAGGGGGAAGGGGAAAAAAAAAAAAAAAACCTTAACTTTGTAATCATGTTAAGTTACCATTAACCCAAAAAATTAAGCTTGTAATGACCTAAACAATAGAATTCAGCACTTTAACAATAATTTTGGGGGTATTACTGCATTCAAGAGCTGGAGCATATAATCATTCAACTGAAGAACACTTAAAGCCCTACACATTTAAAAAAAAAAAAAAAAAAAAAAAGGAAGACTTAAATTTTATAATAAGTATGCTCCTAGCCCTACGTGGCATTTAATTCCCTCAAAAAAAAAAAAAAAAAGAAAGAAAAAAATGCACACAGAAGATAAGTACAATTCAAGATGTAACTTACATTCTATGTCCATCCAGAGTATACACCTCCTTAAGATTTGAAACTCTTTGCTCAAAAGCAACAGCTTTTCCCATATCATAATCTCTAACAAGAACTTGCCTCTCAACATTGCCCTGAATATATAGCCATTATCAGAAGATATTGAAAGGCCAAACAAAAAAGGAGCAAGTGAAAAATGCTATGGTGAAAGCTGTCACATTACCATATCAACCAAAACATTTATTACTGTAGGATTATCTGAATGTAAAAGAGAAAGAATAGTAGGGTGCTTTGTTTGAGGAAGCATGTGATTTGGTAAGTTCAACCTACAAAAAGCATGAGAACAAAATATCAAGATGAAAATTATCATCACACATAAGACATTAGGCACCCTCAAAGAGTGCTATGTAACATAAATTGACTTTCTACCTTGGTCTTGAAAAGTCGTATATAAAAATCTGAAGATTGTTATAATGTGCTTGTCTTGCACATCCTCGCAGAAGAAGAGAATCTTTATGATCGGTAACAATGAAAGCATTGAGTAGCTTTCCAATTGCTTGCTCAACCGCAGAAGCCCATCTATCTCCATTGACCAAGGTCTGCAGTAAATGATTGCAAAACTAAGATATATTAGGAACTGCTTTTGTAAACATCATAACAGCTGTACATGGCAATGGAAATGATGCTTGACCATATAACTAGAACCTAGATAAAACCAATTACATCATATATATCTTTATCCCACAATTGTTTAATCTTATATATCAGATTTCAGAAGAGGGTAGAAAAAATTCAACTAGCACCACAAGGATCAGATTGAAAAAGAAAAAAACAGTCCCATAAAACAGAAGCTTTTAGAATAAAAAATGTCAAAATCTGATTTACTTCACCAGCTACAACTTAGACAACTTTATTCTTAAAACTTGCAACATCAAACAATGATAAAGTAATAGCATTGAGCTCGTAAACCACAAACAAGCCCATTAACATCACATGCCAAAGCCAATTTAAAGAAATAATGATAATGACAATTGTGATTTAAGAATTTTGGATTCACCAATTATAAAGAAGCAAATTACAAATAAACCCCTAGGCAAACATCTTTAACCTGTAGCAAAAATCTTATACTACTAGTTTTGTCCCATAAAATGAAGGGAAATAACCAAATACTAGCTAAGGATAACGTTTTTGGATCTATACCAACCATTACATATAAGTTCATATACGTAATCAGTAAAGGTAATTGATACAAGTATCTACACAAAATTTTAAGTAACAAAAAAGGGATAGGAAGTAGAATACCAGTGACAAAAACCAAGCATCTATAACCAGCTATATACAATTTCCAAAATAAATTAACTACTAAGAGCTTACAGCATAAAACCTCTTAATAAATAAAGATGATGATAACTGAAATGCCCAATTCTTCCAAAGACCAGAAAATGAGGTGATACTTTTTAATTTATTATAATAAGATTTTTGGACCATGTACTTTTTTTTTATAGGAAATGAAAACTTTATCTAAGAATAAAAAAATGGAGTACAAAAGTGAACTAATAGTCCACCAAAATAATGAACAAAACAAGAACAAAATACAAAATAGAAAAAATTCAATCAACAAACAACAGCCTTTCAATAAAGCATAACGAGAAATAAAAATGTCTTTAAAATCTTCACTAGTAGATGCTCATAGAGAAGCCAAATAATAAGTTTTATCCCTTAAAAAACTCTCCTTTTGAACTTCATCAAAAGGTTTTTTGTTTCTTTCTTCCCAAATAACAACTCATAAAATGGTAAAGACTTCACCGTACCAAAATATTATGGCTTTCTTTCTTCCTCCAAAAACTTTAAAATCTTCCAAAAGGAGAGAAAACAAAGATTCAAGAGCAGACCACTTCAAACCAACCAATGACAACAATTTGCTCCAAAAATATTAACCATCGGACAATAAAGAAAAAGATGATTCAAATTTTCCCCATAACTCTTGCACATGACACACCAAGAGGGAAGAAGACAACAATTATGACATCTCTTTTGAATAACATCACAAGTATTTATTTTCCCATGAGCAATTAACCAAACTAAGGACTTAATCTTGTTAGGAGCCCTTGACTTCCAAATTAGACTAGCAAGGTCAAACCTTAAATGAGATTCATCATGAATAACCATTCAAAAAAAGACTTGCAAAAAAATATTCCATTGGAATTCAAACTCCAAACCTTTTTTATCTTCCATTCCTATATTGAAAGAAACACCATAAAGCAATGAAGAGTAGAAAATTTCTTGATTTCCTTATCATTCAAATTCCTCCTAAAATCAACAAACCATTCTCTAGGTTGAGAAGATCTATCCAATCTACTTTGAAGTAAAGCACTTTGTGAGAAAACATGCTTATATAATCTTGGAAACCTTAAGCAGAAAGAAGTATAATCAAACCAACACTCCTCCCAAAAATGAATCCCAACACCATTTCCAACCAGAAACTTCAAGTTACAAGAGAAATCATCGAAACCTTGCATAATAAATTTCCAAAGACAACGACTAAAGTCTGTAAAAACCACATTGGAATCTCATCCATTTCCTTGGAGACCATACTTTTAATAACTTTATGTCCCAATGAATTAGGATCTAAAGGAAACCTCCACATTCATTTACCAAGCAAAGCCAATTCTTTCTTAACAATATTTCCAATTCCTAAATTGCTTTTATCTCAAGAACGAAAATCAATATCCCAACTAATTAAAAGAGCCTTTTTTCCCTTGCCAATGCCATTTCACAAAAAATTCCTCATAATCTTTTCAACTCTCTTTGCCACCCCAATAGGAATTCTAAACAAGGAAAGGTAACATGAAGGTATGCAATGCAACATAGCTTGAATCAAAACCAATCTTCCTCCCCTAGATATGAAAGCATTTTTCCACCCCTCTAATCTCCTTTGTACTTTCTCAACAATCAGAGCCCAAAACTCTGAAAATCTTGGATTACCTCCTAAAGGCAAATCTAAGTGTTTTAAAGACCAACAACCTACATCACACCCAATAGAATTGGACAAATCAACTATATTTACATCACACCCAATAGAAATTTAGGCAAACCTAAGTATTTCAATCATGCTTCAAATTTATAACGAATGTTGTCATCGCAACAAGGCAATATAGATTTAACTGTTTTAGGTGCTAAATTTACCTAAACCTTGGCTAGGTAATGACGAAGAAAGAAAAGCGTAGGTAATACATAGAAACTGATATTGAACAAGTCACAAAATTTATAGCGATATTTGACCAAATCAGGAGATGACCTTTATCAAGGAAAGAATTGAAGGGATTGATAGTAACACTTTGAAACGAAATCTAAGGGAAAAAAATATAAAAAATAATAAATCTTAATATCTAAAAAGAAGATAAATAAAACTTCAATACATCATTGATTTACAATGTATGGAATATACAAATAGAATATGTAAATAAAGAGAGAAATTGACAAGGTGCACACATCCAATCATAGATATACACAATTTTCTACCACTGACCAAATGGACGCCAATAGGACCAATGGGTGGCCTTTTAAATCTAGCGTGGTTCCTCTCAATTGCACGTAAAAGATTAATCACTCTTTCTCCTCCAAAGGCTGTAACCTGTTTGAGGAAAAATGTCAAGATGAAAAGGGTAAGTAATTACAATTAAATGTTTAAGCACAACTGACTGTCTTGCACTCAAGTCCTCTATCATCATTCTATAAATCTAAGATAACAAAACTATAGAGAGGCACAAACCTTGTTGGTTTGATTCTGCTTAAGCTCGAGAATATGAGATCTTATCTCACTATACTTCTTTTCATAATCTTCAATCTAGAAATCAAAATCAGTTAAAATATAATCATAAAAGGGAAACTTTAACTTAGAAAAAGCATATTTTAATTTTTTATAACTTTTTCATATAAATACACTTAAGCTACTAGGTGCAAAAACAATATTTGTACGAAACATAGCACAAGTCAGTGTCAAAACACACGACAAGTCCAGCAAAGACTGCCGATGTCAAAAGCAATCAAATAAAAAGATCAAACCAGAAAAAACTCAATTATGTTGGGTAAAATCTTTTGTTGTCTAAATTATAGCAACCAATTATCTTATATGGTGTCCATTTCCATGGCATCTAGGCATCCCTTCTTAAAACTGGTATTTCTGGCCAATACAAACATAATCGAGACATTTAAGTCAATCCAATACAAATACAAGTCAAAAGCAATCATAATAAAATAAATAAAAATAAAATCATACCAGAAAAACCTCACGTATGTTGGGTAAAATTTTTTATTGTCTAAACTAACCAATTATGTTCTATCATGCTCATCTCCACGGATTCGATCATGACTGTTACTTGTTCACAAGCATAAAAGCATCCTTACAAAACTGGTATTTCTAGCCAATACGAATACAAGTCAAGATATTTAAGCCAGTTCAACTGACCTAGAGATTATTATAATACATCCTTAGAATTCAAGCCCGCTTTTTTTCCAGTAACTTTTTGCTACAACAAAAGTTTGTTTCAAAATCAAAACAAACAAATAGTAAAGAAACGATAAAACTAAAACATAAATTTTATTATCACTCAAGAAAATCATTAACATACTAAACTTAAACAAACCAAATCTTTTATAATGATTCTAGTTCTAAAACTACAAGAATTAGGAATCCTAATTGACTCTTAACTTCATAATTTAAAACTAATTAAAAGTAGACAACTTAACCTTAGGGAAATTTAAATTCTATTCCTACAAAAACTCTATTAATTCTTGAAAAAACTCGCCCTCGAGTTTTGACTCAGCTATGTCATAACTCCTAACAAACAACCGCTTCCCCTTCATCTCTTGCAGTAAACTCAACCGCTTCGTAAAAATCATCATCTCCCATAGAATAGCCCATCGTTTTCTCTTCTTCAACAAAATTATTAGTCCTTCGATTAGGGCAGTTATTCGAAAGATGTCTAGGTTGATTACATCTAAAACGTTTGCCCAAATTAAGACGTGCGTAGGGGTTAGGATTGGTACGATGCAACTATTGATTTGGTATTGTTGCTCGATTAGGGATAACACTTGAACATCGTCCTTGTTCTAGAGTTTAAGGCGCAAGAGTGAGTAGACTCCCTTGGAGTGGTTGAAATATTTGGAACGTATGTTCGAAAATTACTCAGACTCCTGTTAACTGGCCGGTTTAATTGAGCTTCAACTTTCAAGACCAAATTGACTGCGTTAGATAATGTCCGGATGTTGTGGAGAGCCAACTTATCCAGAATATCCAATCTCAAACCTTCGATATATCTAACCACTTGTTAATTTATAGTTTTCATCAAATTACAACTAGTACTTAGTCGATAGAACTCTTCAGTGTATTCTGTAACTTTCCTATTCAACTGTCGACAATTCTGGAATTGTTGATATAGGAATTGCTCGTAGTCAGGAAGAAGAGATCGTTGTTTAAGCAATCACTTCATCTTCGCTCATGTTTGAATACGTTGCTTCCCTTGTCTTTGACGATTGAATTGCAATTGTTCCCACCAAACTGCAGCTCCTCCTTTTAACTTGTACGCCACTGTCTTAACTTGTCGCTCCTCCGGGATTTCTTAATAGTCAAAAAATTGTTCAACGCTATACACCAAATCAAGGAAGTCCTAAATGTATAATCGACCATCAAAAGTAGGTAAGTCCATCTTCATCTTGTAATCTTGCCATCTTAACGATAATGAACATTCTTCAAGACATTGCGTTCATTCCTAAAAGTGTTGTTAGTTGTATTGACATTATCGTCTTCTTCTGAATAATAACAAAGCCTCCAATGAATGCAAATCCCCTCTCACTGTGCCTGTGGACTGCTTGGCGATCTCCTTAGGCGACATATCCATCTAAAAACAGCCTGATTACCCCTTTGGTACACATGAACCAGGTCGGGTCGGTATGGGTATGGTCGATCTCTTCGATTCTTCCTCTTCCGTCGTCGTACGAACCTCTGTCGCCACCAATCTAGGGTCGTCGGCCTTCATCGTCGTCATTCCAGCACTGGTTAGGTCCAATCTAGGCCAAGTAACACAGATCTACGTGCCTAAGTTTACGAAATGGGTCACGGCTGTGCGGATCTACATATGGGTCATATAGATGAGGATCAAGATGTGAAGTGGTGTGCGAACCTCGCCGGTCTGGTGGGTAAGACGGTTCGGCAGCGTGCGAGTAGGGAAGATGAGATCGCGGGTCGAGTGGGAAGACGGGTTGCGTAGGTTCTTTGTGCTGTTCCGGGTCGCTCGCAGGTTTCCTGTTCTGATCTGAGTCGCACAGGTCCTGGTCTTCCGAATTCCGGCTTCCTTGCCGTCTGCAGTCATCTCCGACATCCTCGCCGATGGTCGCCATCGAGGCACCTAGCAAGTCAGGTTGCTGGTCACTGACAATGCGTCTAACTTGGAGAGTCAACGCAACAAGAGTCTACTAAAGACTTCGAAGCGTTTCATCCACTCCATTAAGTCATTGCTCGATCATCGCAAACCGCAGTTCGTTGTCGGGGTTCGTTGTCCACTTGAACCAATTTCAGCTATCAGTCTCGACAGACCACACTCTAATACCAATTTTGGTGCAACGAAAGTTTGTTTCAAAATCGAAACGAATAAACAGTAAAGAAACAATAAAACTAAAACATAAACTTTATTATCACTCAAGAAAATAATCATTAACATACTAAATTCAAACAAACCAAATCTTTTTATAATGATTCTATTTCTAAAACTATGAGAATTAGAAATCCTAATTAACTCTTAACTTCCTAATTTAAAATTAATTAAAACTAGACAACTTAACTTTAGGAAAATTTAAATTCTATTCCTACAAAAACTCTATTTCCCATTCTTGTCCCACATCACTTTTATAAGATAACATAAAAATAAAAAAATTATGACAATTGGGAGTGCAGTAGATTCAGCAAGATTACGCCTCAAAAAACAACCAAGTTCAGAATGCCATCTTATTCAGACATACAAAATTAACTAAATAAATCTCCCTCTACCAACTCAGCCACTATCAGCAAAAATTAGTGCATCAACAATTCGGTTACAATATCAAACCAAATGAAATCACTACTACATTCAAGCAATAAACAGAAAACTCAAACAAAGAATCAGAACTAAGCAGTACAATCCTCATTTTCCATAAAGTTATATGAATGTCTTAAACATCTTATACCTCATCAGCAATCCTTTTTATCTCACTCTTTCCATCGTATAGGTTCTCAGACAAGGCACTTTCCTCTTCCTTCAACCTGAAATTTCAGGACTTACCAAATAAGCAATATCTAACTTAATACTAAGGTAGCATGAGTACACAAACAGATCTAATGAATAAACATATGACCTTGCAAGAGTTGATTTAGCAGCATCAACCTCATTTTCAAGTTCCTTCAGCTTTTCCCTCATTTCAAACGCTTCAGCCTATAGCAATACCAAATTAATAAATCTACATTTCAATGATGACTGGTTAAAATAACCATTCCATTATCTGCCACTCCAAACTGGCTAAAATAGCAATTAAGAGATGAGAAAAAATAATATTAAACTAGTTTAAACTATACACCCTAATGATCAAGCAACAAATAACAGAATTTATTTTGACAGAAAATAGACCACCATAACACAAGTGCGATGATTTCTCAGTCCAACATCAACATTCTATAATTATGAAAATTTGCAATATCAGGTATCCAGGATATGCACGAATCTTATAAACAACACTACTTTTCCTTTGTTTTTTTTTTAAAAAAAAATAAAAATAAAAAAATAAAAAAAATAGAGCCTTTTATATAATTATTGAGTCTATATCACATTAAAATCCCTTTTGAAGGTTCTCATGTAAACATCTGACATTTATTTTGAAGAAACTGAAAGCAAGGAAGATCATACTCATAGCATGTCACGTTTTTAAAATAACTTTGACAAAAGAAAGGCTAGATACCAGAGGCATGTTACTGTGGAAGCAATATCACAACATTAATCAAGAACTATCTAAAAGGAAATGAACATTATCCATATCAAGGCAAATGAAAATGACCTGTGTATTTCTAGCATCTTGCTCCTGAATATCCTGAACTTGTTGTTCAAGAAATTTGAGACGTTTGACCTGCTTCTTGACATAATTAATTTTACGATCATACTCGCCTTCCAGCTCAACTTTCTCTTTCGTTGCCTATGATTAATATTTCCAGTTAACAAGGGATTCAACCAGAAATTTCAAAAATTAAAACTAAAAGACCTTGATCAGAGTAAGGAAGACCATTAAGGAGCACATCAAAACAAGTACAAAAATTTAAGAATTTAAAGAAAATGAAAACAAGATAACGACAATTATAAAAAAAAAAGAACACATTAAGGTAAAAGTCTTCCAAATAAATCAATCAATTCTGCATAATTAAAAGTTACTTGTAGATAACATCAAACTGAAAAGCTGCAATAATTTTAAAGAAAAAGTAAATAAATATAAGACTGGGATACAAAAAATAATAATAATAATAATAATAATAGTAACACATTAAGGCAAACATCTGCAAAATAAACAAACCAGTTCTGTACTGTCAAAACTACTTCCCAAAGACATCACATGGAAAATTTGACCACTTCCTAAACTATTAGAGAAAAAAATGCTAATATGAGTGAAATGAAAAAATAAAAAGTCAAAGGTTAAAATGATCAAATATAAAATTATAAAATTATAAAATTTATTTATTAAAAAAAAAAAAAGAGCAACATCTTCTAGTGCTACTGCATAGTTTGAAGTATTTTGCGATAAATTTCCAAAATTTTAAATAGAAAACTGAAAAAATGACTGATATATATTTTAAAGAACACTATAACTCTAGTATCTGCACTTCTTTAATATCTATTAATACGTACATCACAAGAGAAACAGGCTAGGAAATATAAAATAAAAGAATTCACCACACGCATTACAACCACCTTTAAAATCATCTGACTTCCAATTATAAAAAAGATAACAAAACAAATTCAACACACCAAGGAAATATAATGATTTAATTCATCCTTCCTTCTTTTAACTTCTGATGTCTTTTCCACCATCACTGCAATTTGAGCTTTCTTCTCCATTAAATGATCCCTCAATTTCTCTAGTGTTCTCTGCGAATAGATTAAACAATATGCTTTAACACAATTAGCATAGCAATTTATGATCTAGCTTTCAATAAAATAGATGGAGAAAAGATTAAAAAATTCCCCATAACAAGAACTGATAATGCAAAACAGAGTTTCTCTATGCAACCAAGTGAAAAAGATCCAATAGAAACAAAGCATACATCAAAAGCACTTTGTTATTGAATTCATCATTATAACAACATAGACAAGAGCTTCTAATATTGAAAAACTTGGAAATTTGAAAGCCACCATAATAATACAAAGTATATTCAGATTCTACTAATCAAAATTTACAAAATAATAATAATAATAATTTAAGAAGAAGATTTATCAATACACAGTATGCTTTACAAAAAAATTAAAGCACAAAGAGATTGCTTTTAGGAGTTGAGACAAACACAACTACCCAATGACCTAGTCCTCTTTTCTTTACAGGAATCAAGTTATATTTTCACAAATTATACTCCCTTCCATCTAAAGACTTTGCAAACATTTTCATATCAACAACATATCTCTCCAAACATTTCAAATAGTAAAATTTATATAATTCTTGGCTTGATACAAAACAGTTTGCACTGGTTTTCTTTCATTTGCACCATTCAAATTGACACTTTGTTTCTTTACAAAAAACATTAATTAACATTATAAGCAGCCAAAGAAAGGAACAAAATAAACTAATATACATAAAAGTCCCATCGAAATTATACTGTGACAACAAAAAACTTTGATAAGCCATCATGTACTTACAGCAAGCGACCTGATTCTGGACATTTTAACTCATCTGACAAAATCTAATTAGAAAGAAAATAGATACGACTTGAGCATTCAACTGCTCTATACTCCTAGTAAGGTTGCCCAAAGAAAATTACTTAGCAAAATATCACCATAGAGCACATCCAAAGAGTATTTACTTCAAACACAGATGGGATGAATAAATTGAGTATGATTTACCCAAAAAATATATATATTTAGTAAAATATCACTATACAGCACATTTAAAGAACATTCACTTCAAACACAGAGGGGATGAATAAAACGTAAATGATTTATAATATACACAACTATGAGGTCACCCAATGTTCAAAACTCACTTGTTTAAAGTCAATTTTAGCTTGGCAAGCAGGGATACGATCTTTAAGCTTTCCAATCTTCACATTTTGATCCTCGAGTTGCCTGTCCACATCATACACCCACGACCATGCAAGCTTTTTTTTCAATTGTTGTACCTGTTGAGAAATCTCTTCTACATGCTCCATGTATTTAATCTTCCGTTGCAATTCTGTAAGTTCATCCTGTATGGGCTTTATTGATTTCTCCAATTCAACAACAAGAGCATCTGCATTATCCAAGTGGCCTCCAATGCTATGTAAAAGATCACCGACTTGCTGGAGAAGTGTGGCCTTATAAAAGAACTGAATAATAATGGAAATGTCAATATAGCATCCACATTAGTCATTTAAGATTAAATGACTGCCTCTAAATATCAATACCTTGAATTTATCTTTGTCATTCCCAGAATGCAGAAACTCTCTGCTTTTGTCTTGGCTCATTATCACGCATGGATTCTCAACATCAATCTGTAAATATAAAGTACAACAGTTTAAATATCCATGAACAAGAATAATTTTAATACAAAAAAGAAAAATCAATCCCAGAAAAGTTCAATGCTTGTCTAGATTGTTTGTAGGAAAGAGCAAAGAGGCAAAGGTGGAGAATCTTAAGGAGTGTTTGACAAGAAATCTGAATACAATTTATTGCTCCCATTAATGGAATTGGGCTATTACAAATATTTGTAAAAGAAATTGTTTGGTTGATGTTTTTGGATGCTACATGAAACACATTGTTGGATGTTAATGATAATAAGAATAAGGCCTCGTTTAATGTTGCTTTTGAAAAGTTCAAAATCAGCTTATTTAATAACTTCCAAGAGTAGTTACTTGATAATTTGGGTTGAGTTGCCAAAATTTTAAGAAACAGTTAGGGGCTTACTTTGATAAAGTGATTATGAAATAATTTGTTGTGAAATTTCATAATTTTTTTAAATAACCAAATCATCCTCGTTAACCATAACATAAAAGCACTCATATTTGAACCTTAATGAAATAAAAATCTATTCTAATAAAAATAGATATTTTAAATTTATTTATTTTATATTAAATATAATTAAATAAAAGTTTATTGGTTTTTAACTTGAAATATTTGTATTAACGATTAATTTGATTTGAATAACACATAAAAATTTAAAATTTTATTTTTATGTCCAATTTTGACATTATATAAATTCACAACAATTAACATAAAATTAATCAAACAATTAACATAAAATTTACTAATTGCATACATGTAGCATTAAAGTTAATAACAGTTTTAAAAACATAATTAATCGAACAATCACTAATTAACTTTTCAACAAATTATTCCTTCAACACCAATACCAAACTGGCCCTAAAAAGCCATGTTCATCCTAATTTTGCAAAATGTTTTGAATTAAGAATCAAACAACCCCTTATAATTTCCACCATGGGAATGGGAGCAAAGATGCAAAGAGAAACGCAAAAAGCACATATAAATGATCATAGCATCTCCTAGCGGAAGATTACCATTTACTTTTTCAGGGAATCATTTGGACATAAGATTCTATAAAATTAAGTCTGTCCATTTTAATTTGGAAAGAATCATCGATGAAGTTGAAGAAGAGGAGAATTTTTTAGGAGATAAAACGTATTATTTGACTTCTCTATGGGCATCTACTTGTGAAAATTTTAAAGACTTTTCTTTGTCTTTCAATATGCTTGGTTGGAAGGTTGTTATTTGTTGATGGTTTTTTCCAATCTTTGTAGTTTGTTCTTGTTTTTTATTGTAATGTTGGTGAACTTCCAGTTCACATTTGCAAGTTCTATAGTTATTTTTAAATAAAGTCTCTATTTCCTATCCACAGAAAAAAAAAAGGTATATCTATTTTAAGATCATTTGAGGATGGCAGCTATTATGGGATCTTAATTTTGCTCAAATTCAGTCAGTTTGGAAGGCATTTGGCCCTCGGTGTAGCTTGCTACTTTCCAAGCAACAACAAATGACAAAATTTTGTAAGAAATTCAAAGAAAAAATTATATATGGCTATGTGAACATACTCAAGAATTTGTTCAAAAACTTGATATTCAAAAAAACCTAATACTTGAAACTGATGCTGTCCGCTTTTATACCAAATCATGCAAAAGCCTATTCAGAGGCTAGCAATTATCTTTGCCATTACAATAATAAGAGGATCATCCCTAGTAGTCCGAAATATTTAGCAAAGCTACTTGAAAAATACAAGAAAGAAACCATATATAAATAAAATCAAGAATTTTTCTTCTGAACCCAAAAATTTCTCAATGAAAGACATTGATTAGCACCTTAAAAACCTATATGTTACTTTCTTCTATATATTTTTTTATCGATCTTATTTGATGTCAGGTTCATGCCACTTAATTTGCATGTACCAGCATGTCACAACTTAAGTAGAGGTGGGCATTCTCAGTCACATAAGAAACCTAAGCATGCAACAACTTTGTTCAAAATATGCTTCAAACTACCATGTTCTGAGGATTGACAAGCTTACAATACACAAATTACGAAGTACTCCTTTCTTGTCACTAACTCAGATACCAACAAGAATCCACAAACATGAAGAATCGAAGAGCAGAAAACGCTGATGGAAATCAGTATAAACAAGTAACTGGCAAATGAAAACAATAAAGAAATTACTCACATTAAAATGATCGATTAGTTCATTAAGCTCCTGTTTTCGACTGGCAACTCTTTTCCCTGTCACATATTTCAATTATAAAACAAGATCAGTCAATCAACACAACCTCTCACACTAATCATTTATCTTTTCAATGGAGTCAAAACAGATTACTATAAAAAATTCATGTAGAACAATATTAGACAAAGTTAAAATAAATAAATGCAAGCATCTGATATAAACCTTGATGATCCTTTAGAACAGTGGGGCTAGAAGTTTCAGTAATTCTGCGTTCTATAGTTATAGAACCACCATAAATTTCTGGCTTAAATGCATCCTCTCCTTGGTTTTTCAATTCCACTTGAACCATAGCATAGCTGAAAACAAACTAAAAGTTAATAAAAACCAATCCCACAACAAACAAGTATTGTTTTATACCAAACATTGCAAACCTGCAACCAGTTTTCATAAAATCCTTCAAAGTAGCAGCCCTTTGAGTCCCTTTAGCCCGGCAACCAAATGCAATACATAGAGCAGTCAGTATTGCACTCTTACCACCTGTAACCAACAAAACCATAACATTCAACATTCAAATAACTTATTTTTTTCATAAACTAAACTACTCTAATAAATTAATACATTCACTACCTTTAAAATGACTGCTAAATAGAGTTGTACAACTACATCACCCATGCAGTACAACCATATCAAGCACGCGCCACAACTATATCACACTCACGCTACAAACCATATCAAGCACCCGCTACAACTATATCAAGCACGTGCTACAACTCTATCACGCACGAGCTACAATATCAAACTCGTGCTACAACCATATCAAGCACACACTACAACTATATCACGCACATTATATCAAGCACGCGCTACAATTATATCACACGCGTGCTTGTGCTACAACCATATCAAGCACGCACTACAACTATATCAACCATGCACTAGGTTTACATGCATTTCAGATAAATAAAATTATTTATTTAAAAAAAAAAAAAAAAAGGATCATGTTTAAATCAAACAGGTGGCATAATTGTGAATAGTTACAAAGCTTTTCACTTAACCTAATATTTCTTGAATTCAATTTACAAGCAAACCACAAAAAGGGCGCCGAAAACGAAAATCGATGGTTTTTACAGGCATAATCGAACTATAATGTAGAGAGAGTGTGAGAGTGATTACTTCCGTTTTGACCGGTGATGAAATTGACCCACTCGCCGAGCTCGATTTGGAGACTACTGTGGCACATGAAGTTTTCAAGTCGGATCCGGGTGATGGTACCCGCTCCGGATCGTTGAGAGGCGTAAGAGGATTCGGAGTAAACCCTAGAACTGGTCGCCATGGCTCGGCCTCCAGTCCAGAGTTCGTTCTCTGCGAATGAGAGACAGTGAGGGAGAGAGAGAGTGTTTATGGCGGGAAGGGAAGAGTGATTTGTGTGAGTGTAGTGTATGTGAGACAGTGGATTATATTTATGGTTGTGACTTATCATCTAAAATAAAACGTGGGTATATTGATATCGGACGGCCCATATTATGTTTTGTGATTTATATTGGGAAACGGATGAATTAGGGCCGACGGCTCAAGTTAGTCTCTGCTCCACAGCATTGATGAAGACAGCACTTTTTCAATTTTCGGCCTTTAATTTGGGGAAATTATGCTTCAAAAAAAATGTTGGGAAATTATCATTTTTTTCACCCCGCTTTGAAAAATATTATCCATTTTGCACCCGTATTGAAAATGACCAACATTCACCCTCTATTATAGATGTAGAAATCTATTCTACCCTCAACTATTTCTAAAATAATATGATTAAATAGTAAATATATAAAACAAAAATTTAAAACTTAAAAGAAAAAAGTTTTTGACTTCATCAGAGATAGAGTGGCTTTAATCTTTCGAATCTTGATTGCATTGGCCATGGACTCCTCTTGTACCCTAATAATCCTCCTACTTTTCCTTGATATTACCTTTTTTTCAACTTTCATTTATTTTTTATAGGTTCTTTGGATAAAACGAACTATAGGTGTCAGCATTTGTGACTTTGTCATTACAAAGTACTTTGAGTTTCAATATCACTAAAATATGTGTACGGACATACTCTTGCACCACCTTGATTTTCAAGCGAGAGATAAGTTCTCTATTCAAGAGATAAATACTTCATTCTAGAGATAATTTATTCCTTTGAGAGAGAAATCATTATTTCGATAGATGATCCCTTCATGAGATATTTCATTTTATTTTATAAGTCCTTCTTTCAATAAATAATTCTTTCTATCAAAAGATAATTCCTTCTTTCAATAGAGAAGTTTGGCTTTTGATAAATAAATCATTCTTTTGAGAGATAAATCATTTTTTTAAGAAATAAATTCTTTTTTTTTATAGATAAATTAGAGGTTGTTATTTTTTTATCTGAAGACTAAATAGTATTTCTAAAAACTTAAAACTGAATAGTGACTGAAACCTGAAATCTGAATAAAATATTTGTTTTTTTTCTTACATCTAAATGTATAATAATATTGTTTACTTTTTAATGTTAAAATTATCTTAAAGCTAGCAATTTTTTACTATTAGTTGCTATGTAATATCATTTATTATAATACAAATAATCATAATAAATTATTTAACAAATATCAATACACTTATATATATGATTAACATTTTTATTCATAATAAAAATATGATTACTTATTATAGTAAAGTAATTTTTTAATTATATATACGTGAATAAATTATTATAGTAAAATAAATTAAATTTATATATTTAAATAAAATTTAAAAAAAAATCTTAACTTAAATTACTATTGCAACAAAAGTTGAAATTATAAAGTGATATATATTTTAGTCATTATAATATTTCATTAAATACATTTAAAAGGAATCTAATGTAAAATTAGAACGAATTTAGAAATATATTATTTGAGAAATAAAAATTTGGAATAATATATTTAAAAAAGTAAAAAAAAAAAAATCATTAAGTGATTTGATATTTAATAAAAAGTTAAAAATTGTAACTTTTTATTTTCAATGATTTTAAATGATTTGACCACTTAAAAAAAAAAACAAAATCGCTTAATATGTGTAATTCAGATTCATTAAGTGAAAAGTGATAAAAATAAATGACCCCTTATTCTTTTAATAGATAAGTAATACTTTCAAGAGATGAGTCCCTCCTTTAAAAAATAAGTCATTCAAGAAATATTTTTTCTTACGATAGATAAGTTATTCTTTCAAGAAATAAGGCATTCATTCGAAAGATATGTTTTTATTTTCCTTTTCTTTTTACTTTTTTTTTATTTTAGAATTTCAATTTATTCTTCCAAATTCAAGTTTTCTTCTTATTTTCGACTTCTTGTTTTTTAAATCTTCAAGTTATTCTTCTAGATTCGAGTAATCTTCCAGATTGTTCATATAAGAATTGATATATAAAAATGGTGAGAGAAAAAGAAAAATGAAAGAAAAAAAAAAAAAAAAAAGAGAAAAGATAAAAGAGAGATGAAAGAGAAGACTCATTAAAGGCATTTTTGCTAGTACACATATTCTAGTGATATTGAAACTCAAGTTAATAATATAGTAACAAAGTCACAAATTTTGATTTAAACGGTGTCACATTATACCATTTTCACTATTTTCATTATTTTACTCATCAACTTTATATAACACATCTCGGTACCAATACTAGCAACCATATTAGCAATATTGCCATTAAAATCCCATATTCTAATCTTGCCAAACCCTTAAGGTTACATTTGGAAGACCGGTTATAACACCAAAATGTGTTTAAGATAGGATATAACTATAAAAAAATGGTGTTTGGGCTGTGCAACAGATTGGTTATAAGATATACAAACTATGTCTTCATGTCCCAACGTCACTAGTCATGTGTAACACATTCTTCATATGAGTTTTACTGCATCTAGCAAATACAAAATTGAAAAGTGGAAATGTTATGGTGTTTGGATATGTCTTCAACAATGGTTTTTCATTTTAAAATGGGCTTATACGTGTTTGGCGATGTTTTTTTTTAAAATATGTTTTTGAAAATTGAAAACATCATTTTTCAATTACAATTAAAAAGTGAAAAACAATTCTTTTATGTCTTTCACCATTTCCATATATGTTTTCAAAAGAAGTTATTACTTTTCCATTCAAACAACTATTTACTCATTTTCAAAAACAATAACAAACACATTTTCTATTTCAAAAAATATTTTAAACAAAACTTGTCAAACACATTGCATTTTTAAAAATATTAAACATATTTTTCATTTTCAAAAGTAATTTTTCGAAAACATCATTTTAAATGAAACCAAACACACACTAAGCTTCTCTCTCTTCTTAAATACCTCACTATTTTTTAATTGTGCATTTATTTCGATTGAAAAAATCAAAATGGGAATCAAAGTAATCTAGAATTGGAATAATGTATCAAAATCAGAATAAGTTATTTACTTCAATTGCAGGAATCATAATTGGAATTAGCAGTATTCTAACTGAGCTATTTACTTTACTTTGAAATCGAAATGGATTAATTACAAGTTGTAAAAATGTCATTGATTAAAATTATGGATTATTACAATATGTAAAATAATATTTAAAATATAGTGCAATATTTTTGTCATGTAACTTGTCATAATGGGCTAAAAAAAAGAGAGAGAGAACTTTCTTAAAAATATTATCATAAGTATATTTTGTGTCTTTTTTTATTTTATTTTTTTTAAAAAAAGAATATATTGTGTATCTATATTATATATCAAGTCATAATTTTTTTTTAATACATAAAATGTTACTTAAATTTGTTATGCTTCTATAAATGTGGTAACCTAGCAACCATAGCAATGGTAGTAACAACTATTGCCAATATGTAACATTCTTTAATTCATCATAAAATTTGAGTGCTAACTACAAATCATTGAATAAAATATAACACTTTGTACTAGCACATTTTTTTATAAAGCTTTTAGTATATGTAAATAATCATATTTATAAAAGTAAAAACAACCAAATGTTATGAAAGCCTTTAGCATATGTAAATATTCATATTTAGTAAAATCAGATTTATCAAAATAGGTTTTTTTTTTTTTAAAAAAAAAAAGAAAAGGTATAAAAGACATTTTACATTGAATTTAGGAATGAAAACGAGATTTCCAAATAAGTTGGGCGAAATTAGACTCTTACTCTACAACCCCAAATTAATGTAGGACTCACACTTTCATTCCTATTACGAAATAAATTTTAAGTAAGTAAATATTATCAATCAATCTCATCATTCATTTTCATTTTTTAATCAATGAAGTAAACACACTATAACTTTAAGTATTACTTCAATCAATATTATTATTTTAAAAGAAATTGCACAAAGGCCCTGAAGTTTGATGAAATTGCATTAATATAGCAACTTTGACCATAATAACAGCAACTTCCTCTTTACTTTCAAAAGTGGAACAAAAACACCCTCTACCATTAGTTAACTACTATCGAGTAACAAATGATAATGATCAAAGGTGTAAAACAACTAAAATACCCTTTAATTTCATGTATTAAATTCAAAACTCAATATTTTAATTTCAAAAATTAATGATTATTAATATTTGTAGGTTTAATTGAATATATATTAGTACCTATTCAAATTGATATAGTCGAAATAAAGAAGATCTAATAGTTTGAATATATTCGGACCTATATTATACAATTGAAACTTTTAATTTTTATTAGTTTGAATAATATTATATTATCTTCATCTAAAAAACAAAAAACAAAAAGGAAAAAGAAAAGAAAAAATTGACAGATCTCTATCCAATTGGAGGAGATCTACAAATTTTTTAGAAACTTTTTTTTTTCTGTTTTAATGAATTGAAAATAATTGTTTGGTTTATTTTTGGAGTTTTGAGTTGGATTGATGAGCTTGCTTTGGAGTTTTGGTTGGATTAATGAAATTAATTAATATAGAGATCAATTGAACTCATGGGTTTTTCAAAAAATAAAAAATTTACTGATGGGTATGAAGGGAATGTGATTGAAGATTATGATGACGATGAATTGATTTTAATTTTTTTATTTTTTAATTGAATTTGAACCATGGGTAATGAAGAGAATGTTATTGAAGACGGTAACGATGATGAACTGATTTTATGTTTTTTTTTTTTAAATTGTGTTTTTGTTGTTTAAAAATAACTACTATATTAATTAAAATTTATTATTAAAATATTTATCACTTCTAAATTGACCATTTTACCCTTGATATTATTGACATAACTGTGGCTTCTTAATGGCTCTTTAACAGTCAGGGGTGTTTGTGTTTTACTTTTGAAAATTCAAGAGAAATTGTTGTTATTATAACCAAAGTTGTCATTGGTATAATTTTATGAAACTTCAAAGAGACGTTTGTGTAGTTTTCTTTATAATTGTAAGCTAATCACATCAATGGTCTATTAAAACCTATCGAGTTTAAGCGGTAAATGTACCATTACAAATTTAACACTTATAGCATTGTGAGACTCTCACAATAAAGGAAGAAAACTCTCCGCATGTACTTATAAATATATTTGATAAGACTCAAACCTTATCACAAATGTAAATAGGAAGTGCATTAATCACTTGAGTTATAAGTGAATGTGAATTTCTAATGAATGAATAAATTATATCACATTTGAGTTCTATAGTATTACTATTTACTGCAATAATAATTATAACCAATATCATAACATAATATATATGATTTTTATATCAAAATAATTGAATGAGAAAGTTTAATTCAAATCAAAATAACAAATATGATCAATGAACTTGGATAATATTACACTTATATTGTAATTAAAATTTTAAGCTATGAGTGAATATGAAAATCTAATAAATGAATCAAAACCCAAAACCTTGAAAATGCCAAAGCAATTCACAACTTCCCAAAGATCAATATAAATTTGAAACCCAAGGAAAAAAAAAAGAAGTTGAACCCAAAATCGTAACCCAAGAAAATAACACAATAGTACCTCTACCAATCTCTATCAAAGATGGGTCGACTCCTTCCAATAGAACTATCAACCTCCATCAGAGATGCAGTCACTCCATCGTTGATAAAGATTACCGGGTCATAATGGATAAACATCAAATTAATTCTTCAATTTTCTCTCAAAAATGATTAAAATAATAAAAATAAAAACTAACCTTGAAACCTCTCCCAAAGAGGAGCTTTGAGACCAAAATCCCTGAAAGCAGTGTTTATATCAAACCTTATCTTCAAGAAAGCCAATATTTCTTCTCTCTCGGCCATTGGTTTCTACATCACTCTTCCTTTCTCCTCCTCCGCCAGTTATCACTCTTGTTATTCTCATGCTTATTTGTCGCCTTCGATTCTTTATGATGGCGCTCTTCCTCAGCGATAATCACAATGGAGACCAATGCAAGTCTGCACGTAATGGGGACCCTTAGGTCACCATCGTTGGAGTCCCTCGACCTAGTTTTCGACAAAAGGGGACCCAAGGGTTTTCGTCATGTAAAGACCCGATTTGATAGGTTCATAGCTTTTTTTTTTTTAATTGTTTGATTTTTTTGGAGATTTGTATTGTGGATGTTGTAGGTTTTGATGATATTGATGAAGATATGTTGTTTTGGGTTTGGAGATTTGGATTATGTGTTTTGGTCCTTGATGATATTGATGATGAAGTGTTGATTATCAATAAGGGTCATGGCTCCAAGTTTTTGAAGAAGAAGAAGGAGGAGAAAGAAGTGGAAGAAAATAATGTTATTGAAGAATAAGGGATAGCAATGGTTCAAGGAAAAAGTAGAGCAGCCAACCATGAAAGAAGAAGAGAAACATTTTCCAGATGAGTGTTTGGTCGGAAAACTAGTGGGTTTCCAATTCGAAACCCAAAAATAGGTTTCATGACGTTGACCTCTACCACCGACAATATGAGGGAGGATGGCAACTAGATGGATCTTGAAGATCATCATAATTTTCCTCTAACAATTCTCCTCTAACTACAGGAGAATTGTTTATCTTCCACTATTATTTAGGGGTGTGCATTTTCAGGTTCGGGTTGGATTGGGTTGAAAATCTCCCAACTCAATGTAGGTTGGGTTAAAATTTTTTCAACTTAACCTAACCCAATGAATTTTTTAACCCAACTCAATACAACCAAACCTAATAATAGTTTGGTTAGGTTGGATTGAATTGATCAAGTTAGATTTAATTCACCACAAAGGTACAAATTGTGTAATTAATAACTTTTATAGTCTTAATAATTTGATTATAAATAAAATGAGTACAAAAAAATATTCAATGATTATAAATAAATTATTCAACTCACTGTAAAAGTTTGCTTTAATCTTCATCCCTAGCCAATGTTATTCTAGAGGGAGAAAAAAATTTTGGATTTAAAACTAATGAAAGGTGTTTATCGCATTCAGTTTGGGTTGAGTTAACCTAACCCAATTTAATTTTCAACCCAACTCATCTTATTTTTTTTAAAAAATTTAACCCAACCTAACTCACTGAAAAATGATCGGGTTAGATCGGGTTAAGTTGGGTCTGACAGGTTTGGGTTGGAGATGCCCACCTCTACTATTATTTTTTTATTTAAAGTTGTTAGGATTTTCCAAAAAAAGAAAAAAAAGAAACTAAAATATAACAATTTATTATTCTTAATTTTTAAAAGTTAAAATAATACAATGATTAACTTTTTAAATTTGACCAAAATAAAAAGCATTTTAGTCTTTTGACACCTTTCACCATTTGACCGTTAGCTCTCTAAGAGCACATATTATTGAGTTGGATTTTTGAAATCTCTAGTATGTTCCGTATAATTATGGCAAAAAATATTGTATATATGCAATTTCACTAAAAGTCATGGAAGGTTTGTACAATTTTCCATAAAAAGTTTAGACGTCACTAATTTGTACCATAAAAACATAAATAAATTATTGTATAGACAAAAATGGATAATAGAAACTAATGTATAATTAAAAAATTATTAAATAAGTAAAAAAAAATATGGTTTTTATACATTAAGCTTTTAATTTTTAAAAACAAATTTAGCTTAGTATTATTATTATTTTCTATATTTGGTGTTGGGCACATCCCTACATGGGCCCCATATGAACCGCTACTAATGTTAGTATGCTTTTTCAATATCTTATATGCAAAAGCATTGTGGTTGCTGCCTGCATGCTTGAAAATATTTGTTTGTTGTAGACTACCTAATTTTTACCAATGTTAGGATTACTTAATGTCATGATTTAATATATTATGTTGTATCTCTAGTTAAAGGTCAAAACATATAAGTTGCATGCTGTAACAAATTTAATGCAGAAAAAAAAAACAACGGTAAAATAAAATCAACACAAAAAAATTTTTAACGTGGTTTGATATTGCCCTATATCCATAAGACCTTATCAAAAGAAATCAACTATTAATTAACTTAAATAAGTACAACCTACTTGACTTATTCAATCTAATACTCCCTCTTAGAATCGACACAAGATGAATTGCACATTCATTAGTGTTGTTTCAACAAGCTCCCCTTGCCTTCATAGGTGATAGCAGCTTGAACTCCCTTCAACCTATGAACTTGTCTTCTCTCTCTATGGCCAAATGTCTTGTTATCCCAACAAGCACTTATTCTAGACTTAACAGCTTTACCAACCTAAATCTAGTACATAAACTTAGAGACAATACCTCTTTAAATGTTGTAAATAATATCACTTAATCTTTCAATATATATGTATTGTTTTCTGTACAACTCTTACACACATAAAACTACCTAGAGTCAAAAAACTCTAAGTCACAAATACATGTAGTTTAACAAGATAAAATCTCTCTCATTCTACACTCGAAACTACATATAAAACTATTAGCTCTCTGCCTGATGGTCACATGAAAGGCACTAAAAGGAAAAAACAACAATTGTTTTTATAATAATGAAAAATATGCGGAACAGTAAGTTTAAAACTTTTTATAAAACTCAAGAACCCTAGATCTATAAAACAATGAAATAAAATAATATGTAAAAATAAAGATCAAATATTGTACTTTTTATATTGATCTCTGTAGATTGTTCACCACCTTACCTTCTTTGATATGTCTCTACACCAAAAAACAAGTGAGTGGACACAATTATATAGAACTGTGCTCACTTACTTTTGATTTTTTTTCTAAAAAGAAAATCAAATCAATGTTTATAAGAGATGAGTGTTTGTTTTTGGTTATACAAAGAACAAAAACACTAATTTTTGTTATCTGTTTTTCTTTCTGTTTCTCAAACAAACATATAACCAAAAGCTCTATTGAAAAGAAAACTATTTTTTTTCGATTTATAGAAAACCAATTAGGATTTTAATTAATCAAAATTAATATTAAACCCCAAGTTTATTAAAATTAAACTTTTACCCTATACAACTTCATTAATTCAAAATTAATTCATGTTATATTTTGAAATCGAACTTGTGACCTCTAATTAATTCATAATTAATTTATATCCGATCACTGCTAAAAATCAAATTCAAAACCTCTTATAAAATTAATTAAATAATTATTAATTATTAATTAACTAATTAATAATTTGAATAATCAATATTATTCAAATACCAAGTAAACACATATTTTGTTACTTATGTAACAACTATAATTGGATAATCCAATTACAATATTCTATATACACATTTCTTATAGTGAAATGAGTTATCAAGGGGACCCGATGGACCTACAGTTTTGAGCTCCAATAATATCAGAATTATTAATTAAACTCTTTAATTAAATAATTTACTATTATTAATCTTAGAGTTACTCCACTAAAAACCTAAGATTACACTCTCAAAATTGTAGATATTTTTATACAATCTTAAATTTTTAATGTCCATTAATATAATCACTACATATGATTTGACTCTCTACAAATAGTTCATAATTAAAGCTAGGTCAGAATGTCCGTTGTACCCCTTTAATTATATCTTAATCCTTAAGTACCATTAATTCTCTAATAAACAATATATTTATAACAACTTATGAATTTTTCTTTCTATTCACATATGAACAGAAAGTTGAGCGCTCTTATTGTTCAAGACCTTAATCAACATTTTAAGGGAACTATTTCTCTACTTCTCATAAGAATGAGTGGATTCTATTATTGTATAGAATGTTCCTAACTACTTACTAAATCATATCCCCAATGTACAAAGTTATTAATTGAACATCTATATATCAATCTCACCCATGTAAATCAAAGGATATAACTCAATAAGCAGGAGTCCATAATACATTCAGGATTAAGATTAATTCATATATGATCATCTGGTCGATAAATATAAGTCTTTAATGTTAATGGATATTAATTAGGGACTCATATTTATCATGATCTAGTCCTATATAATCTTTATTATATAAGGTGTCTCCATTTCCATGTCACTACATGAATAGTCTCGAATAAAACTATTGTACTGAATACGAAATGGACCGCAACTATAGATTAACCACAAACAAAGTATCCAACTTCGTTTGCTTTCTATGAACTCTTTAGATTACTTATCTCAAACTAAATCTACTTGTATATAATACTTATATACTTAGTTTGAAATTACATCAATAATCAATGATGTTTCTCATGATATATACAATTTTTGCAAAATATATAAATTGAATAAAATGAATACTTTGTTATTTATTAAAACCGTTTACATAATTACAAGCTCTTAGGACACAAAACCCAACAGGCACAACTTGTTTTCTCTCCAAAAATCCACACCGCAACCTTCATTCTCCGTCTACTTTATACACCATATGCACCGTACATTTTCTACCAAGAAAATAACCTAGAAGTTATTTCTAGAAGTTAATTGATGCAGAATGAAATTTACATTAATGAAAATCAAAGTTAAGGAAGAAAACTTCCTTATTTTGTCTCTTGTGACCAAATGTACAAGAAAATTATTTCTCTGCTCATCCAAACCTGAAAATTAGGGAAAGAATAAAGTTTTCTGCAATATAAAATTTTAGTTGATAGACAAAATACTTTCCATAATTATGAAAAAATATTTTCCAAATTTCACAAATCAACAATAAGAAAACTTCCTCATAAAAAGATATTTCATTTAATTCAAAACTACAAGGAAATTATGCACTTTATTTATGGTAATAATATTATTGAATAATCACAAAATCATTTAACAAGTCAAATAAGAATCATAAAATGAGAATAAAACTTCTGAAAATATTCAGAAAATCTGTACTAAAAACTATATTATGGACTGTCAGAAAAAACTTTATTATAACATCAAAACTGATATTGCAACATTAATTTGCATGTTATACCTCAAGCATTAATAGTATTGAATATAAACACACTATAGCCCATGTAAATACATGTTATCCATAAGTTTTGCTGAACACACAATGTCAATTATTAGTGTTTTACAATGAACCTCAATGTCATACAATCTTAATGTCATAAGATGCCAACTACAGTGCACCACACGCATGTGCACTAACAATGCTTAATTGTGTTCTTATTAGATTGATTTTTTCCATGTTGTATGAGTTATGGATGATTAAAAGAATCTAGTCTTACTCAATTGATCAGACCCCGTTAAGATCAATAGTTCTTTTTTGTTTTATTGTAAACAAGATGATGGAAATATGATTGAATGAATCATAAAATGTCATTGTTTTAAGGAATTAATTTCTTAGCAAAGTTGAAATTGATAAAAATGTTCAAATTTAAGGATTGGATGATTAAGGAATAGGTGTTACTTATGGATTTATAAATTTAGGTAAGTAATGTTTGCTTGCCATGTAGATATAGGTAATTAAGTTGATCCAACCACGTAAAATCGATCCTTTTTATCTTTCTCCCTTTAATTTGTTAATTAAGTTTATCCAACCACGTAAAATCGATCCTTTTTACCCTTCTCTATTTAATTTGTTTATCGTTTGACAATATATTAATTGTTTATATAATATTAATTGTTTGACAAGCGTACACTCACTTTTAAAATTACATATTGTCACTAAGGAATGTTGTTTTGAAACACAATTCCAAATATATATTCATTGTTTATAAAGAAAAATTCAAAATTATCCAAATTAAAAAAAAAAAATCATTTTTGGCCCATTTTAAGAAAAAATTTGTTTTTACCCCCTCAAACAAATTAATTACATCAAGTACTTCCTATTGACCAAAATATCCTCGAGTGTCATGAGACGCTTGAGCGTGATGTGAGGTAAGCATGCGGGAGCTTCTCGTCATGCTTGAGCACGATGAGAGAGCCCCTCATCACAAGCTTCCCGTCACGCGCTAGATGGGAGAACAACGTGACCGAAAGCTCTTTCTATCACACTCCTACTGTCATGGCATTTTTGAAATTTTATTAACAAGGGCATTTTGGGAATTACAGGTTATTGGGTGTAATTTATTTGTTTTAAAGGTCAAAAACAAATTTTATTTTGAAAAAAGGTAAAAACGATTTTTGGTTTTGAAATGAGAGTTGTGCTTGAAATTTCCACTTGTTTATATTAATATTGATTATTTGACCTTTGCACTTACATTTTAGTATTAAACATTAACATTATTACAAACAGTTGTTGTTTTCTACATTTGAATAAAAGGCTAAGATAATAAATCCTTAACCATGGGTTATTTTTTATGTTCATGCATAAAAATGACCCAAATTCGTGACTTACAGGATGTAGGTGTGAAGAACATACCGTCTAGTCAATCTCATCTTATCAATTTCGACATATAATTTTAATATAAATATACATGAAAATGCATTCATTTTCAAGTTTCATATATATATATAGACTTTCTACAGTGCATCTGGGTAAGCATACTCTTGAAATTTTGGTTCTTTAATTTTTAATGAGTCAGATATAAGAGTATTAACTCATTAGTAGAAGATTAAGTTCCGGCTTTTAAATCTAACTCATTGAACATATAATTTTAATATAAATATACATAAAAAGGCATTCATTTTCAAGTTTCATATACATACATATATATGGCATAGTTTATAATGCACTTGAGTATGTATGTAAGCCCATTTTTTGTAATTTCGTATTTCTTAGTGGTATTAATTAACTTATGGGGTGAGAATACTAAATTTCATAAATATTACCCTTATAAGTGATATTAAAATATTAGTAGAGATTTAGAAATTAATTAAACCAAATAGTAAGTTAAATGTTAATAAAGGGCAAAACGGTTATTTATCCATATAAGAACTCTATATATAGGAGTGTTAGATTCCAACACTTAGTGAAAATGTGAAGCAAAAATAGAGAGAAGGAGAGAATGAGGGACGATCACCAAGGGAGGAAGAAGAACCAAGAATTTTCGAGCCCAAATGAAGATCCAAACAAGAAATTAGTCTTATTCAAGTTAGAAAATCCAAGTTTGAGCAAGATCAAAGTAAGTTATCCTCACTTTTACTAAGTTGATGTTAGTTAAGCTTATGTCATGGATTGATGGTCGAGTTTGTTGTTTGTTGTGAATTTGATGGAGGCTTTGGTAGGAATCAAGATTAGAATCATACTAAATAGAAAGTGAGTCTTAGTATGAGAAAACTCACTCAAGAAATGAAAGTTAGGGTTTATGTAGTAGAAACCCTAGAAATTGATTTAAACTTGGGTTAAGTGAATTGAGCGTAGATAAGATGTTTGATGAAATGTCTGAGAGCATGACAATGTAAAAATCTTAAAAGTTGAAAGAAGCAATGTATTGTGTGTGAGTGTGTAGTTCACGGCCACTAAGAGAGATATGTGATTCCATTGAGTTTTGATGAATTTAAGTTTGAATTCATGCAAGTGAGAAGCTAGAATATCACATAGAAGTGTTAAAATTGAAAAAGGAAATGAATTGAGACAATGTGTTGTTTTAGCTAGATGAAGGGCATTGATGGTCCCCATGCAATGCCACTTCCTCTTTGCATTTGTATGTCATATACGATCCTAATTGAGTATATATAAGTCTAAGAACTCTAATGGAAAGAGAATTGATTGGAGAATGTATAAAGGATAGATTTTGACATGAAAAAGTAGTGAAAAAAGGGTTTTTGGCTAGGAACCTCCACCCAACGGTTGTTTCTTTTCGAATTTGCTTCTGGGCTGACCTAAATGAGAGATAGGGAGATGATTAGAGTGAAAACAGAATAAAGAAAAGTTAGGGATTGCTCCCTAGCATGTATTCGACCAAAGGGGATCTAATAATGTGATTTTTCGTTTCGAGCTTTAGAAAATTATTCCGAGTGTGTGGGGGTGTTCCTAGGTGATAATAAATGAGGTTCATGGAAAGAAATCGAAATTTTAAAGCTTTGGTTAAGCTAGAACCTAAATGGGAAGGTTGTGGTCTAAAGGATTTTCAATAGAGTTAATTATGTTGAAAGTTTTAATTGTAGCTTTGAGTAGTTTATTTTAGTGGAAATTGAATAAGAATATGATGTATAGGTGAAACTCAAGCAAGTGGAGCGAGGGAGGCCCATTAGAGCTCCTTAGCAAGCTTGGACTCAAGGTGAATGTCACTAACTCACATTATGAATATCTATATCGCAAATGAAATTTTGTTTGTTATTAAAAAGTTTATGAATGCTTTTAATATATGTTCAAGGTAATCTCGAAAGTAAAATAAATTTTTATAAAGGTTGAGCTTAAAAGTTTTAAAAGAAAAGCTATTTTGTGCTTATAACATTTAGTAGAAAAAGGTTTTCAAAGGTCATGCGTATACCCTTATAATCAGAAATTTTCTTGGGTTACAATATGCGATGCAGAAAATTTCGCAATATAGTTGCCAAGATTATATATAGTAACTCGCGCTACGATTTGCGATGTAGAGAATTCCGCACATAATCGCTAAGATGTATAGATAACCTCACACTACGGTTTGCAATGCAGAAAATTTCGCACGTAGTTACCGAGGAGTCTCAGTAGCGTCACGGTTGGTATCAGTTGAAAATCGTCACGTGACATAGCAGTTAGGGGTATGCATGGTGCTTTTAGAAATAAAATAGTTATGTAGTATTTCATGCATAACTAAATAGGTTTATAATTGTTTAGTTAACAATTGTTAAATTTCTTTAATTGCTTTGAGATTTTATTTTTTCCATGTTGTATTGTATAAACCATCTTTAGGTACTCGCGCAGGCGATAGGAGCAAACGAATTTCTTCATCAATAGGCGGGCATATATTTGAAGAATGTATTATATAGTTGTATTGCATCTTCTTTAACATTTTGCATCTTGAGACACCCATATGGAAACTTGTATTAATAAATTTTGTAATGTAAATTGCTTGTAAATATTTCCATGATATGGAAGTTTAACTATCACTTATGATTTTGCGAAAATGATGGAATGATTATTGAGATGCATGTTTGTGAAAAGAAGTTGGGTTGTGGTTGAAAAGATTTGGGAGTGTAATTTTTTTGTAGGAAAAAATTTGGTAATCTTATAATTGCAGCTGTTATGCTGCCGATTTTCCGTTAAAATATTTTTAAATTTTGAAAATAAAAATGATCACTTTTATGGTTTTAGTTCGATTTCTAAATCAATAATTTGAATCTAAAATAAAATCATCCCAACCAGTTCCAAACAACGAAATCAAATGAGATTCGAAGCAAAGTTTAAACGGGCAAGTTCAGGGTTCGCTCTGCGAATTTCTTTTAGCCGACTAAGAGGGTTTAAAAAATGTTTGTTGGGGTGTTAGACGAGGCCTATCAGATACTAGCCTAGAGGGAATCTGGTTTGGGTCTCGTCAATGTATATACTTGAAATTTTGGCTCTTTAATTTTCAATAAGTCAGATATACGGGTATTAACTCATTAGCAGAAGATTAAGTTCCAATACTTAAATCTGACTCATTGAAAATTGAAAAATCAAAATTATAAGTGCATTCATACTGACGAGCCTTGTCCTTATACTACTATTTTCGTACCTTCGGCAGCCCGCCAACAACCCTACGGTGACCCTCCAGTTGGTATCTAATCCAGCTGAAAGGTTCACATGAAATGCACCAATATAGTTGCATATTTCTAAAATTACATTTAGTTACAAATAGAAGTTACTATATAGGTTTTCAAAAGTATTTTTAACAACAAACATAAACACAGCTATACACGACATAATCTGTCTACTCTTGGGTCGGAGTCCCCACTACTGAAGCACATGTACCTGCCTCTGGGGAGATTTGGTTTATAAAACATGAAATTAAAGTGAGCTAAACGAGTTAGTGAGTGTCTTAAGTTTTTATTCAAACTATAACTTTCGTAAATAAACCTCCCTAAAATTTTAAAATCACTTCATAACTGTTTCCATAAATCTAAAATAAACTTCCTGAAAACCTTATCTAAAATAAATGCATGAATGAGCATTTAGTATAAATATAAATCATGCATCGTGAAAACTAAATTTTCAGTAACACTTTGAAAAGCGAGTTTTTTTATTTCAGAAAACTATTTTGAAATGTTTTTCAAATTTGAATTATGTAAAATATCATTATGCATGATTTTATTTTTTTGTTGTAAAATATAGATAGTGATGGTAATAAAGCTTTAAAAAAACAAAATTGTGAGAGAAATACGCCAACCACTAACAGTTCGTACCACATAGCACCCTAGGTATGGAGCGGAATTTACCATCGCTCAGGTCTTTACAGAATTTACCCTCGCTCAAGTCATCTGACTGGTTTTACGTAGTGGAATTTACCATCGCTCACATAGGAGCTAGTCGTTATATATCTAGTTCATGCATGGATAACATACTAAACTAGACTAACAGACACAGTCCCTTCCGCTGTTAGTGACAGACACCTCTGACACTGTCATGTACCTGTATGGTACTCTAACTGATACATTTATCTGAGATACCTATTCTGGGCGGGATGAACAACCATCACCAGTGGGTAACAATTGGTACTATAGGCTTATAAAATATTTTCATACATGCTATTTTTCATCATATAATCCATAATTCACATAAACTTTCTAAAATTCATACAAAAGGTTTTCATGTTGAATATAATTATTTTGAATCAATTTTTCAATATTTCAAGTATGAATTTAAAAATAACATATAACTTTATTGAATAGAAATTAATCATATCAAAGTGTTTGAAAGGACATTAATCTATTGTTAACTCGCGATAAGACATGATTTAGAGTTCCCTCGTTTCCACTTCACCGACACATGATCACATTCTACTTTTAGCTGACGTCACAACCGAATTTATTTGTATATATTCCTTATTCAAATTTCCTAATATCTAAGCATGTAAAGCCCTTCAAACGATGTTTAACTTCACATCAAACGAAATTTTGTATCATTCTAGCTCATGTTGGCCACATATTCCCTAAACTTTTACACAATTCATTTCATTAAATTTTCTTATAATAATCATGTTCCAACACATTCAAAATGATACCAAATCCAATCAAACTCATAAAGCTCACAATCTAGCAACATAGCATGGTTTGGCCATGAGATGCATCATTTTGTATCCAATGGACTTCTTTTCAATTTCATGCTAATTCCATCATCAACATAGCTCATAAAATTATTCAACACATCATAGAACAATTGTTCATCATTCTTAATTCCTTATGGTCGAATACCTACCATATTGTTATACCAACTTTTGCTTCACATTCAACATCCTAACTTAATATTTCAACACTTTTACATGCATAAAACCTACTTAAATACATCAAACACATTTTGATCCCTAAAATCCCTTTCTTGGTTGTGTAACACATCTAATATAACACCAAGATTTCTTCAAGTTTTTCACATGAAATTACATGCAAATCATATCAAATTTTATGATAAGGAAGCTAGTATCCTAAACAACACCAATTTAACTTTAAATCAAAAAGTCATCTTCACTAGTAACTTACCCACTTCTCTTGGATCCCTAGCTTTGCTTTCCTACCAAATTTGAAGTCTCAATTCTCTAAATTCATACATAAAAAATTCATTAAAATTACATACAACTCATTAGGAAACCTTGATCCAATAATTCACACACAAAAGTCAATAAAACTTGAATCTTACCACTTAAAAACAACTTGATATTGCTAGATATCACTCCTAAGCTTGTACATACACTTTATATGGCTTGAAAACCACTCAAAATTGCTTTAAATTGATCAATTGCAGCAAGCTGTCTTTGGTTATGCTCTTGGTCGAAACCTCCTCTTCTCTCTTGCAATTTTTCTTTTGTTTTTCTCTTTTAATTTCCACCACAAGTCCACTTTATATAGCCTTAGTTTGCCTTAACAATTGCCCCCAAACTAACCTTAAATTTATAAGTTTGCCATTGGTTTGTATTAAAGACATTTGATTGGTTGAAACCTAAAAATCAATTCAATCATAACTAATTCTATTTCATTTCAACCAAATGTTAACTAGTTGGTTATGTTGTCTCCAAAATTACCATTATGTCATCCTTATCTCTACATCACATGCCACTCATATGCACTTTTTCATATTTTTAAATTTTCCAAAATGCCTTATATGTATCTTTTACTAATTTATTTAGTCATATCCCTTTTTGGTAATTTATTTGTCACCAACTTCATGTTAAACCCTAATCAATCATCATATCACTTCTCAAATTTGAATTTATCTTCGGTAATTCGAAAATTTTACTAGAATTTAGTTACACATTTGGGTACTTCAAATTACTTTATTATTCCATAAATAAGGGCAAAATTTATACAGTACTAAAATCGGAAGAGTACATTACACATATCCAAGTGCATTATAGACTATGCCCCATATATATAGATATAACTATGCCATATATATATACATACACACATACACACACACACACACACTCATGTCTCCTCAATACTATATAATAAATTTAGTATCTTAATTATCAACTATTACTTGCTTTGACTTGATCAACAACCATTTAAGCATAATTAACGACCAACATCTAATACACTGACTTTATTAATTTTAGTGTGCACTGAGTAAATATATAGATATATTCTATGATACATTTGAATATCTATACACTTGACAACCACAAATGAGTGATTGCATTCTAAAATTACTGATTGTATTTTACTATATTTGATTACAACTAAATGAGTTAAATCACATTTACAACAATCAATCATGTTTAGTTGTAATTATATATAATAAAATATAATCAGTAATTTTATAATATAATCAATTTATGTGTATCGATACCCAAGTGTTTTATAAACAACCCTATATATATATGGAAAAAAATCATTTTGGCCCTTATACTTTGGGAATGTGTCAAATTTTTAACTATATTTTAGAAATGACAAAATCAATCATAATATTTCGAAAAAGTGTCAAATTAATCCATAAAGTCAGTCAACTGACAATCAAACCTAAAGGATAACATGATGGGTAGGGGTAATTTTATCATTTTGAATCGTAACCTAGAATCTTGACACGTGCACATACATGATAATTTGAAAATGAAAATTAGAAATGAGGAAAATTAAAAGGTGAAATGATAGATATAACCCTTAACCATTTGATAGTCAAATAGCCCTTACTCCTCCCACTTCTCTCTCAAACCTTCTTCTTCTCCATCTCTTCTCTCATCTTCTCCTCTAAGCTCCTATCTTCCTCTCTCTCTCTCTCTCAAACCCTTCTACTCCACATGCACTGTCGCTAGCGATAACGACATCCACACCTTGAATTTCGACATGTTAAAGGTTGGTGGCGCTAGCAGCTATGTAACACGAAACGAAAACAAGAGCGACGATGGTGGCAGTGCGAGGAAGGATTTCCATTTTTTCCGATTAGTGGTGGTGGAGCAAAACCAGACTACGAGGGTCAATGATCTAAAAGCTGAATCGATCTTTCGTTTGATAGATAATAGTAAAGACATATTGCAAATGACGGAGAAGAGGTTCGGGTTTTGCAGTTGCCGCCATCGACAGTGGTGAAGAAGAGCCTTTTAGAGGCTTTTCAATGACTTTTCAATGTGCACATTTCACCTTTGAAGAATAAATTATATAAGTGAGATATTCAAGAGTCTTTTAAGGGCTTTTCAATGACTTTCTAATGAATAAATTTACCCAGAAAATAGCAAACCTTTTTGGTCAATAATGGTGTAAAAATATTTTCCAGTTTCCACACCTTTAAGACTTAACTCTACTTGGTTGGTGAAATCATAAAGCAAAACTTATATTGACTTTATTGTTATATAGACCGACACCATCGAAATAACCAAACAAAGTAATTATTAGCCTCTTTTTTTGGGGAGGAGAGGGGCGCGAGAGGGGGGGAAGGGGTGTGAAAGAATTATTAGTGTTAATAATACTAAAATATGGATATTATGATTAAATACTTAACATACCTCGTTTAAATGTTAAATGAGACATCCTAAATATTTGATCATATTTTTGCAAACACTACTTGAAAACTATCAAGGGTATTTTCGTAATTAAATATTATTATAATATTTAACTTTGCGTCGAGATATAACAATGTTTTTGTTCGTTTTAACTGAGTCTAAGGGTCAATAGTCTTTTCACGTTTTTCATTAGGTTTGACTGTCAGTTGAATAATGAAAATGACTAATTTGACTTCTTTTTTAAAGTGAAAAATACCAAAAATAACATTTTCAATAACATAAAATTCATTTATACCTACCAATTATTAGAAATTCTACTTTAACCTCCCAAACAAATGAATTGCATTCCATACCCAAGATACCCAAATTGTCCCTAACCTAAAATTACGAAATTGCCACTCGATTTCAAAATTCAAAAAAAAAAACAGAAAGCCGAAATTACGGAAATACCCTTGCTATTTAACATATCTCGATCGGTTAGAATGGGTGACAAACACAACCCGATGAAAAACCAAACTCGGTGTCTGTCAAGCCACGAACCCCGACGCCGACTTTGCACAATGGCCGTCCATCTCACGCCTTCGCCGTCGCCGTCGCCGTTGTCGTCGCTCTGTAACTACTGCAAACCGTCGCCAAGCACATCCTCCTACTCCATTGGTGAAGGTACGCCGATTCGTGTATCATTTTGAGACTTTTTGAATTTCTTGCCATTTTGTAGAGTTGGTTTGTGTTTTTAAAGGTTGGGTTAGGATGATTATGGTGAGATTGTGCTGCATTTGGTTAGGATATGGTTGGATTTGTACTGAAATTGCAGGTTTAGAAGAGTTGTAGTGTGAGAAGCCGATCGGTTTTTGTGTGGCAACATAAACCGACGTCGGCTTATGTTGGATATCTTATACCGACGTCGGCTTATGTTGACAAACAAAAACCGATCAGCTTTATTTGATGGTTAGGGTCAGCTTGTGTTTGGAAACATAGGCCGACGTCAGTTCAAGTTGAAAATCGAATGCCAATTAGGCAGATGTTTGGAAAACGAAGACCGACGTCGATTTACGTTGACAAACACATGCCGATTCGGGTTGGATGGGTAACGTAAGCCGACGTCGGTTCAAACACTTCAACATAATCCGATTCGGCTTAGGTTTCACAAACTTAGCTCGGCGTCGGTTTATATTAGCAATCAAGACCGACGTCAGTAATGTTGGTAACTTAGCCCATCGTCGGTTTATGTTTGCCCTCACAAATCGATGTCGGTTTTTGTGTCTATATATGAACCGATTAGTTTATTTTGTCAGTTTTTTTGATTTATTTATTTTTGTTGCTTTTCTTCCTACAAATGCAATTCAATTATAGGTACCCGGTTCAGCATGTGCCAGAAGGAACAAATAGGAGTACACATAATAGTATGAAGCCTATCGGTTATCTAAATGGATTTCTTTCACAGAGACAGCTTCTGGATAGGTTTAAAGCTTCGAGTTCGATCGCGTATTTTATAAAACAATGCGGTCAACAGTTGCTGACTACTCCCCTTATGCTGACCATTCTTGCTAGAGAGTTAGTAGATTATCCTAACTCACGCCCTGATGAGATGTGGTTTGAGATTGGGGGAAAATCATATAGGTTTGGAAAGCAGGAGTTCTTACTAGTGACAGGACTCCAGTTCGGGTATGTTGACTTACATGTCCTTAAGTGGAAGCAAACAAATGAGGATAGTCTCTTGTGGCGACTTTTTAAAGGAATATCGCCGAGATTGGCTAAAATTATGCAAATGTTAAGGGTCCAAGGGGAAGATATAAGCGAT
The DNA here is from genome assembly GCA_019925255.1 of Litchi chinensis. Taxonomy (NCBI): domain Eukaryota; kingdom Viridiplantae; phylum Streptophyta; class Magnoliopsida; order Sapindales; family Sapindaceae; genus Litchi; species Litchi chinensis. The sequence continues at coordinate 21,525,949 of CM034467.1, read as the reverse complement.
GAGGACATCTTGAAGTTGAGTAATATAATCATCGCTTATGATTTATTCTACGGCTTTGATGATCGGTCTAGGGTGGAAGATTATCTGTGGGTCTTGATAGAGGATCTTGATATGTGGAATAAGTTCCCCTTTGGTACAGTCGCCTATAGTAGGTTGATAGAGGGCCTTCATCGGGCGCTTGATGAGGATCGGCTTATGACTGGACGTAACATTAATTTGTATGGTTTTATTTGGGCATTTGAGGTACGATATTTAATATATTATCTTTCTAAATAATAAAAATTGTTTAGTGTTTATATACTAACTAATTGTTTATCAAAATTACAGTGGTGGTTAGTGGAAATGTTTTCGTGGTTGGAAAACAGGGTAGGAAAGAGAGTCATAGGCGGCGATGTGGTGCTGCCAAAGTGTGTGAATTGGATGTGTAATAGTAGAAAAAAGATAAGGTGGTTTAATGAGCTTAATCGTGTAAGTTTCTAAATTAACTTACATTTATTTTCATTTATTGACTATTATCGTTTGTAATTATAATATTAAATATATTATAATATGTTATGCAATTAATAGGAGGGAGTAGCACCCTTGAGCCCACTGATGCAGAGAAAAAAAAAAGATTATTGGATTTCTTTCAACTCTGAGCATTTGGTTAAGAAAAATGCTTATAAAGTAGGCGGTGGAGGGGCTGTTGATGAAGCTACAAGTGATGGTTCAAATAATGAGGAGAGGGAGAGCGAGCCTAATAGAGAGGAGGAGGGTGTGATGGAGTCGAATAGGGAAGAGGAGAGTGAGACAGAGGCGACTAAGGAAGAGGAGGAAGAGGAGCAGCATCATTATCACATCCCAGACCCACGAGATGACTCAGATAGTGCATATTCAGAGGCAAGGACAAAAAGAGCACACGACCTGGTTCGAGGTGAGGATCAGCACGATGACACCGCAGTCCCACGAGGTCACACCGTGGCCCCTGGACCCTCTCAGCGTCAGGTGCGAATTTTGTATGATTATATTACTGTATTTTATTCTTACATAACTATCCATTTAATTATTATATTGTTATTTAATTAATTTTACAGGAGCCTCAGACGAAGGTGGGCAAGATTATGGCCTTGTTGGAGTCTATTTTAAAGACACAACAAGAGCAAAATGAGAGGTTAAGTAGGATTGAGAGGGTGCTGAAAATCCGTGTGCCTCCGGATGGCGGGAATGACCCGAATGATGATGATGATGATGATGATGATGATGACGATGAGCATGATACTGAGAGCTCTATCTGGAATGAGTACATCTATCGCTCTTTACCATAAAAAATAGCGTCACCATTGAAAACAACACCATCACCAAAAAGACAATGTTCAGTAGATGTTTCAGTACCCCGTCAGGACCCACCGCAGCAGGATGAGAGTGACCGGGTAAATTTGTGATTTAATTTTTGTTTTAATTTCGTTTGTCAAATCATCACAAACTTGTAATTACAACTTTTAATTTTCTGCAGATTGTAGAGGTCCAGGGGGTAGGATTGCAGCTACTGAGGGAGACCGATCAGATACTTCCCTATAAGGACCTACTGACCCATCAGGATCCACCGCAGCAGCATGAATTTGATCAGGTAAATTTTATGTTTGTTTAGTAATATAATTTTGTTTTGCTAATCATGATAAACTTGAGCAGATTGAGGAGGTTCAGGAGGTAGGATCGCAGCTGCTGGGGGAGGTCGATCGGATACCTCCCCGTGAGGACCTTCCAGCCGATCAGCATCCACCGCAGCAGGATGCAAGCGAGCAGGTAAATTTATAATTTAGTTTGTGTTTTAGTTCAGTTTTTCAAATAATGGTAAACTTGTAATTACAATTTTTAATTTTCTGCAGATTATAGAGGTCCAGGGGGTAGGATCACAGCTATTAGGGGAGGTCGATCGGATACCTCCCCATGAGGACCTTCCAACCGATCAGCATCCATCGCAGCAGGATGCGAGCGAGCAGGTAAATTTATAATTTAGTTTGTGTTTTAGTTCAGTTTTTCAAATAATGGTAAACTTGTAATTACAACTTTTAATTTTTTGCAGATTATAGAGGTCCAGGGGGTAAGATCATAGCTGCTAGGGGAGGTCGATCAGATACCTCCCCGTGAGGACCTTCCAGCCGATCAACATCCACCGCAGCAGGATGCGAGCGAGTAGGTAAATTTATAATTTAGTTTGTGTTTTAGTTCATTTTTTCAAATAATGGTAAACTTGTAATTACAACTTTTAATTTTCTGCAGATTATAGAGGTCCAGGGGGTAGGATCACAGCTGCTAGGGGAGGTCGATCAGATACCTCCCCATGAGGACCTTCCAGTCGATCAGGATCCACCGCAGCTGCATGAGTGTGATCAGGTAAATTTTGTGTTTGTTTTGTAATTTAGTTTGGTTTTGTTAATCATTATAAACTTGTAATTACAACTTTTGATTTTCTGCAGACTGTAGAGGTTCAGGAGTTAGGATCAGGGTCATTGGGGGAGGTCGAGGTCCCACTCCATCATGACCCACCATTTGAAGGGAAACCGACACGGCCTAAACGAAAAATTAAACCGTCGATATCTCTATTGTCACCATACACAGATCCTGAACGAGCGAAAAAGAAGAAAAAAATGTCAAAAGAGCAGGTGACAGAAACTGTATTGCTGGGGGATGATATGGTTGAAAAAGTGTACAAGCAATACAAAGCTTCCTCTTCTTTAGATCTCAGGTATTAATAAAAATATTCATTATCTTTGTTTAATTCTATTACTAATCTAATATAACTGGCTTTTAATCCTTGTTTTGATTTTAGGCGTTACGTCGACGGTTATCCGCTAGCATTCACCCTTGAAGACTTTTGTACTATTGAGAATGAGGATAGTTGGTTGACATCAGAGCATATCGATGGTTATTTACAGTGCCTACGGATCAAAGAAAGCGAGTGGTGGAATGAGGTTCCTGATGAGAGATATGTAGTGCATGGATCGGCCTTTTTTATGAGTGTTTACATTTTATAATTACTGAAATATTTTTTTCATCTTTTCATATCTGTTAAGTAATAAATAATTTTATCACTTGTAGGCGGACTTGTCATTAGTTATGAATAAGGAATATGTCAGTAAAGGAAAGACATTTGATCCTGCTACAGCTGTGATCCCCCCTCACTGGATAAGGTTTGCTAACGGTTTGGAGGACGCTAAAATCCCTTGGTGGTCTGTTAATTATGTAAGTGTCGTACAAATAAAAATAATTGTTTGATTGTTCGAATTCGAACTATATCACTGACGTTCTCAACATGCAGCTGTTGTTCCCATGTAGTTTATATCAGACCCATTGGATAGTCTGCCAGGTGTGCCTAAGAGAGCAGAAGATTGTCATATATGATCCAGCTAGTTCCATAGAGTTTGTCCACAGGAGAAATGCTATTGAGCCGTTGGTCTACTATATACCGTTGATCTTACGGTCGATTGATTACTACGGGAAGACCAACACAGAAATGCCACCTATAGAAAAAATATGGGATGTGGAGCATGTGGATAAACAAAAAGTGTCTCAGCAACCTGATGGGTAAATATATTTTCTTTAGTCATATATTTAAATAATGTATAATAAATTATCTGACCTAAATCTGTGCGTAATACAGGAGCAGTTGCGGGGCATATTGTGCAATGTACATTCATGATATCTTATGCTCTCTAAAGGGTGAATGGAAATCTGTCCAAACCAAGGAAAACGCTTGTCAAATAAGGGCACAGATAGCATCGGATTTATATATGTATTCCACCCCAAGATACAGAGTAGACGATTGGGGGCGATGGATATTAGATGAGGATGACAATGTTATATATGATTGATTGGCTTATATATTTGTTTATATTTGATTCATTTATCATGTTATTTAGTAAATATTTGCTCAAATATTGTGTGGTAGTATGATGGTGGATTAAGAGACTGAGTCTCTATAAGAAATAGTAGAAGTGTTATTTTTTATGCAGGTTTATTGGAAAGTATATGAAAAAACAAAGGTAATTCTGTCAAAATTTTTCTAAATTATTTCCTTTACTGTAAAAAAAAATCGGTTTAAGAGAGCATATGAAAACCGTCGTCGGGTTACATAAGGATACATATACCGACGACGGTATCAACATAGTGATGCATACCGATTCCATACATCGGGTGGATCTGGAATCTAAACCGATATCGGTTTTAGAATTGCCACAAAAACCGACTCCGGGTTTAATAATAGAATGTACACCGATTGCATAAATCGGATGTCTGCAATGTCATCCGATACCGGTTTTAACAAAGCCACCAATACCGATATCGCTTCTCGTCACCCCTTGCATACCGATTTTAAAATTTCTCAACATAAAATTAACAATTTTTGTTCATTTTCTTTGTTTCCATTGATCAAAAAAGCCCCCAAACTATAAATTTCCTATTATGTATATCTACAACCCAACAATGTAGACAAACATGAGACATTATATCTTGAGTTATGATGTGTACTTTGACCTAATGGCATCTAACAATTCAATGTGATAAATATAGTGGATGTAGCAATATATTTTCTTAATTCAATTAAATTAACATAATTTAAAGCCAATGGGGATCATTTTTGTCCCACCAAAACATCATAAAGTGGTAAAAAAAAAAAAATTGTATCGGTTTTCGAGGTGTCTCTATACCCGACGTCGGGTTTTATGGCAGGCTAAAAACCGACACCGGTGTAAGACGTACAACGCGACCCGACATCGACTGAATTCACCGCTACAACCGACGTCGAAAATGCAATGAATCAAAGCCCGACGTCGGTTTATGATTTAAATCAAACCGACGTCGGTTTAAGTGCAAAAACGAGTTTTTTTTTTTAATTTTTTAATATTTTATTTTATTATTTTTTTTTTTAGGTTGTTTTTGTCATTTGTATCTCATTTGTATGTTTCCAATATAAAAAATTTGATATCAATTTATTCAATCTATTTTTACTCGATTTTTTCACCCTCAATCAAAATAACATAAAAAATTTCAAATTTTAACATAAGATCCTCTATTTTATTTTCATATTAGAGACGATATAATCGAACCTGTAATATAATATTAATAATTACGAATAAAGTAGTTCAACTACCATAAAAACAGAAATAGACTTCGTTTATATATCAAATTTTGAGCAACAAATGTGATAAACCTTACAACATCATGTCTATTCATTACAAATTTTCATCATCTTCTGAGGGTGGAATAGGGAACTGTAGATCACATCGACGTCGCGTGTGTCCAGTCATACCACAAAGACTGCATTTTCGAGAGGTTCTAACTCGTCCAATAGGAGCGGCATTCACTCGAGCCTCTGTATCATCTTCTGTCATGCTCCCAGTGGCAATGGAGCTAGTTCCGGCCTCTCCAGCAATTTCTGTGCTAGTCCCAGCATCTTCAACAGCTTCTACACTTATCCCAGCACGTCCAGCTTGACCTACGCTCGTCCCTTCGATAGTAAGGTTAGGACAACGAAGACGGTTGTGTCCCCTTTCACCACATTTTTCACACTTTTTCTTTCAACGACTTTCTCCAGCTGAAGGAATTCGTATCTCTTTTGGTCTACCTGCTTGTCGTCTTCCTTGGGATGGTAGTACAATCATACTTTTGACTTTTGAAGGAACATGTCAATCTTTTAGGCCAGGAACAGGATTGATCGGACGTGCATATGCAGCTTCTAGCCATTCTTTGCTATAATAATCATGACAAAATATATAATAATGAACACCGTTTACCCTGATATACGACAAAGATAGAAGGTTACCAACTGATATTAAATAACAAAAACATAATAATAAAGTATAATTACGATACCTGGCAACAGCAATTGCATGATGACATGGCAACTGATCTAGATCCCAATGCCGACAACTGCATGTCCGCTCAAAAGGCTGAACAAAACCATAACCCAGTTCATGTGTGACTCCGAACTGGATCGGCTGTTGAATGGCCGATACCATGGCACTTGTCGATTCATTGGTCATCGAGTTCACATGATCTTCTGCAGTTTTGGTAACCGAAGTTCTGAGTTTCTCAGCATGAACACGTCTATCATTATACCACTTTTGCAGCATATGTCTTAGATATTCATGTGCGGTTGTTATTGGAAGACGGCGTGCTTTCATCATGCATTTGTTCAGCGACTCTGCAATGTTAGTGGTCATCATGCCATATCTTCTTTTAGGAGAATATGCACGTGACCATTTTGTCACTCCAACATCAATCAATTTTTCATGCATTTGCGAACATACCCGTTGAATTTGTTCCAAATATCTATCACAATCTGGCCTTGTATAACAATATGCTGCAAGGTAGAACATATCCTCCACATCTTTTTGCTTTCTAAAGTGTTTTTTCAGGTTTTGCTTCAAGTGGAAGAAACAGAACACGTGTGGGACTTCGGGAAAAACATCACCCATCGCATTCGCAATGCTTTTATGACGATCGGATACAATAATCAAATCCGATGGCAAATGGTGCCTCCCACCGATAATCTCTCTCAATCTACTTAAAAACCAAGTCCATGAATTATCCGACTCTCCATCACCAAATCCAAAAGCGATAGGATAAATCATTTCCTTCCCATCTTTGCATGCAGTAACAAAAATCACTCATTTGTATTCACCTTTCAAATGAGTGGCATCAATCGCAATAACCGGTCTGATGTAAGATCGAAAACCATCAATTGAGGCTCCAAGTGCAATGAATGAATATAAAAAGCTGTTGTTTTCATCTGTCTCAATTGCAGTCACTGTACCAGGGTTTGTTTCTTTTAACATGTGAAAATATGAAACAAGCTGCTGAAATGACTCATCTGCTTTTCCATATGCTAGTTTCTTTGCATATTGTAAAGACCTCCAAGCTTTAGTGTACATGATCTGCACACCATATTGCTCCAACATTTCTGCCATCAAAAGCTGAGGTGTTATACTATCAAGGCCCACTTTTTTCTAATACAATGTTGCTACGACAACAGTCTTCACACTGCGTCTATGTGACTCGTAAGCATCTTGACAACATGTGTGCTCTGGTACATACTTATACACATACCACATAGAACCACCCTTTCTACATCTTGCACGAATCTCAAAACTATAGCTTAAATCCTTGCAACCAGCCTCATATCTAATCGTGCATGAACGTCTGACTTTATGTTGATGCTTGGAATTAAGCACACATTTTCCAACGGCTACATTCAGTTCATATTTACTGTCAAAAAATGCACCTTTGTACAATGTATCACGTCGGATTAAGGTAGACATAGCCACTGATGTACCCTCAATTTCACACTGATCTACACCAGGAACAATCCAGTATGGTTGTGAAGGGTTGGTTTCAAATTGTGAACCCGAAAATCGTACTTCTGGATACTCCACGGTCTCTGTATCAGCTCTAGTTTCAATGTCATCACCTTCAGTTTCCTCATTATCATCTTCACTGTTCAATGTCTCATCACCATCGCTAACTGCATCCTGATCTTCATGATCATAATCATTTCCGACAAAATCAAACTCATACATTAGACTTTCTACAGATGTAAATGCGGCAATAGAAGCTGAAACTTGGTTGCTACCACTAGAAGAAATAAAACAATTTTGACCTCCACCTATAATCGGACTTGCAATTCTATCTGTAGGTACCTCCACATACCTTGGATCTGATATTGTATTAATGGCAAACTGAGGGACAGTGGAGCTAATACCTCTAGAATCTCTCATAATCTTATCAACATAAATTTCTCTATAATCAGCTTTTTTGTTTGAAATCACACCTCGGACACTGAGATCAGTAGTGATTGGAATCTTTACTGCGGGCATTCCCCTAGCTCGGAGTAAATAATGCAAATGAATATCTCATATTCTTTTATCAATGTCAGTCACTATGTAAACGAATTCTACCAATCGAGAAAAATTAACGTTCTTAGGGGCCCCCATCATGAATGTCTCACCTCCAACATAGTTATTCTCATTCCACTCTCCGTTACATTTGACTATTATCGGTACTTCACTCATTCCTATAAAATTTAAAGTATAAAAAATTAGTGTAACACATGCTTATGTCATATTAAAATTTAGTATCTAATTTCCTATTGCCAAATTCATCAAAATCCAACCAAATATTATATAATTAATATCAAACATACACAACCGAAGTAATAGAAAAACAAAAAACAAAAAACAAAACAAAACAAAACAAAAAAATACAACACATCACAGAATCCGATTCGGGTTTTGTGATATCATGTATCCCGAATCGGTTTTTGTGAATAAACATAAACCGATTCAGGGTTTATGAGATCTTAAAACCCGATTCGGGTTATGTTATTCCATACAACTCGATTCGGGTTATATTAATAAAGATAACCCGATTCGGGTTACGCATATTCACAAAAACCGACGATTTGCAGAGAAACGCAGTATTTTTCACGTTCTTTTTCTCTTCGTTTTGTGCAGATCTCACTCACATCAGGTTAAATCACAACCACAATTCACTCTTATGTCCTAAAACTAAGCAATGTGACTAAAATAATTTGAAAATCAACCAACAACAACAATCACATACCTTAACTTGAAGAAAAGCTTGAATGTAGAGTTTGTTAGAGGCAAAAAAGCTTCGAAATGCAGCTTTAATGAATAGTAAACAACTTAATAAGTGCACGAAATGCAGCCGTTTGCAAGATGAAAGATGAAACGTAAGGATGAAAGATGTGGGAGCCGTTTGCAAGAGAAAAGGGAAGAAGAAGAGTGAGGAAAAGGGCAATTTCATAATTTCAGTAAGGTTTTAATGGGAATTTTAAATTGAAAAATATTTAGGGGTAGTTTGGGTAATGTGGGTATAGGTAGTAATTAGTTTGTTTGAGAGGTTGAAAAGGAATTTTTGTAAATATAGTGATAAAAATGAATTTTTCTTTTTGTTATGGACTCAAATTGAAAAGCACTCTTTTTTAAAACGTTAGTTGACTGAAGAAAATGACTAATTTGACCTTTTTTTTTTGAAACGTTAGGATTAATTTTATCCTTTTTTTAAAAAAAAACATGGTTAAAAAATTGACCCGTTCCTAAAACTTAGGGACTAAAAGGATTTTTGCCATATATACAGTTTTTTTTACCATCAGTGCCACTTTAAAGTTATGACAAAACAATCAAATTTGTCATTTACATTTGAATTGAATAAAAAAAAAAAAATTGTTTTAAAAAAGATAATGCAGTAAATGAATTTAATTAGTTCGTTATAACTTTAACGTTATGAGGCACTAATCATAAAAGTTCTGTATATATACATCATAATTCTTTAAAGTTATGAGACACTGATCATAAAAGTTCTCTATATATATAGTGTTTTTATAATCAATACTTTTAACTTTAAAAAGTTAAGACGAACCAATCAAATTAATTCATTGCATTGAAATTAAATAGGAAATAAAATTTGTTTTAGGAGAGAGAATATAATTGATAAATTTAATTGGTTCGTCCTAATATTTTAAAGTTAGGAGGTTTTGATTATAAAGCACTATATCCATACATACATACATACTTGATCTCACAATTTATAAGATGTAAGAAAATTAAATGACATATTACTAAGTCAACATCATCTCATTAGGTTCAATCTATATTTTTAATAGTTTCCGATTATTTATTCAACAAATGAATGTAAAAGGGGTTAAACATTACTAAAATTCAGTTTTTATTTTCAAGTGATGATTTAGAATCTTCTGTATTGTGCTTATGGATCGAGAGATGAACACCCTTAATATTGACTCATGTACTATTGACATAACTTCTATTTTATTTTATTTTTTTTATTGAAAGGAGATTGAATCAACTTTAAACATGTACATTGGAAGAAATTGCGAGAACAAAATCACATAAAAGGTAATGATTTTGACCAATGAATTGTTGTCTATTTTTGGATGCTAAGTATGCATATTCATTTATGGTCAATTTGGCAGCGTTATACCTTGAGGCTAGAGCCATAAATTAGGTTAGATGCATTTACTTTCATTTTTTATTATTTTTTAAAGAACATTTTATAAGAAAAATATATCTTACTCTTTTATTTCAAATCAACCTATATATATTTATAAAGATATATATTCATTCCACTAAATATACAGTTATAAAGATAAATACTCATCCATAATTTTTCATTTTTCCTTTTAAAAGGATCTATAGATTGGTACTATTCTTCACATGTAATGTCATGGTTCTTAAGGATAGTATCTCCAAAGACCACAATGCGGCATTCGCGTAACGTATCCAAACCTTATTGGTCGACTCCAACTCATGACGCATAAACTAGCTTAAATAGCAGGATCTACAATAGATTTACCTTCATTTTCAGAATTAAATGCCAGATACAACAAGGTGTATTGCACACTGATTTTTCAATTAAGTTGCATTTGATTAAGATTTGAAAGAAAATATATCACTCAAAAAAAAAAAAAAAAGATTTGAAAAAGAAAAGTATAATCTCTATTATTTCTCTCCATTTCCATTTTACTTCTGGCATAAAATACAATGTATACAATACACACTTGCCACACTACATCAAAAATTCAAACATGTTCAAACCATCCTAGAGATAATTATGTAGTATCTAATATAGCAATCGCCTACAGCCATTCTCTACTAGCACAATCTCATCAAATGGTGGAGAGACTCCCCATGCGTTACAGAATTAATCTACTTTATATAATAATTAATTTTGACTTAAATACTGAAATCCATTAAAGAATGCAGAATCTGGATTGTAAATTATGCAAATAGACATGATTGACAAATGTCAAAACATAACTTTATTTTACCAATTTTTATTAAATAATAATTAAAAAAAAATGTTATTTTGGTAAGGAGGATATAGACACTCTGTACTTCTGCTTTTGCCTGTTGCTTTATAAGCTCTCATATTGCACTTGCGCTCTCTTCATATTTTACACACCGTCTGGGTCTTGAGAGAGCAGAGAAAACCACTCTCTCAAAAGCCAAAACGGCAGGTCGTTTTGGTGGTATTGGTTGTGATCATCAAAACATGGACAACAAGCAAAGAATCTGCAAGATCTGCAACAGGCGTTTCGCTAATGGGAAAGCCATGGGAGGTCACATGAGATCTCATTTAGCTAAACTTCCGGTTCCAGCGAAACCCGATACGCCGCCGGTGGTAGAGTCGTCTTCTTCGCTGAGTTTGCACTCCGACAAAGATCTCATGCAGACTGCCGGCCGATCTGTTGCTGTTTCAGAGAGCGAGACGGAGTCGCCAAGAAGTAGTAACCCTACAAAGAGAAGATCTGAAAGGCGTCGTAGAGCGGCGGTGATGATGATGGAGATGGTCGCAACACCGCCGGCGCCGCCACCGGCAATGGTGGTGCCCGAGCCAGACTCGGTAAGTTCGGTTACCCAAAACTTTTCTGTTGAAGAAGTTGCTTTGTGTCTTTTGAAGCTTTCAAAGGATAAATGGCCGAGTAAAGGCAAACAGGTGGTCGAATACGTGGAAGAAGAAGACGACGACGAAGAAGAAAATGAGGAGGCAGATGAAGAGGAAGAGAAGGAAGAGGAGGACGAGGAGGATAGCTTGTTTGGTGTGACTGGCGGTCGTTTCAAAACTAACAGAAAAATATTCAAGTGTGATAAATGCAACAAGTGTTTTCCATCTTATCAATCACTTGGAGGACACAAAGCCAGTCATAAAAAGATCAAGTATGTGAATTTAATTTCTGGGTTTGAAGAAGAGAGTCCTACTAGTACTGCTCTTGGTGCTATTGGTGTTGTTAGTGGTGGTGCTTCTTCTTCTCAACAAAAAATTCAAAAGAATTTCGAATGCCCATTTTGTGACAAGGTGTTTGAGTCTGGCCAAGCTCTTGGTGGTCACAAAAAAGTTCATTTTTCATACTTGAGTGTTAGTCCAAAACCTCATTCAAGATCAAGTAAGAATTTCACTATAGATCTTAATCAACCAGCCCCTGAAGAGGACAGTGAAGTTAGTGTTGTTTAGTTCAAGAAACCATGTCAAAGTTTAGTTTTAAGTTGAAAAAAATTATGTTTGTGTATATACTCGTGTCGAGACTTGAGTGTTACAGACAGGTCTTTCGTTTGTGATGAACTTCTCTACAGTTTTTACTTCATTATAATTACTTTGTTTTGTTGTACTGCATGAAGTCCATCACTTTCTTTGTAGTAAAAGCTTTTCTTTATAAATGGAGATGACAGAATATATATCTAATTTTATTGCATTTTGAAACTTTTATAATCGATTATATTCTTAATAAAGTTATTATGAGTTTTGTTTGTTTGTATGGAGGAGTTTCATTGAAATAATTAAGAACAGCGAAGCTACCCTGGTTTGCCTATCGTTTTAGTACTACACAGCTGGTTTTAAGATAAACTGATTTCCCTAGTTTTTCTCATCAGAGAGAGAAAAAGTAAATGGAAAACCTCTTGAATTTGTTCGGATAAATATGAGTTTAGCTTCTACATGACATCACTGCCTTCATGTAGTTTGTACAGTTAGTGAAGAAGTCAAGCAACCACGGATTTCCTTTAATTAGTTCTAAGCTAGATTATCTTTTTATGGGTATGCATTGTAGAGTGATTTTTATTTTTATTTTTCTATTGAATTAAATAAACCAACTTTAGTGAGAATGTGATTTTTCTCTGAGATCAAAATGATCTCAACTCTTAAATATTATAATTAGACACTTTGCTATTAACTTAAACTTTTAGATCTAATAGTAATTAACATGGTATTACAGCTTCGAGGTTTTTTGTTCAAACGCTCTTTCTCTCCCCCCTCCTTATCTTGAATTTTTGTTATATATTTTACGCGGTGAAAGGCATTTAACATGATAATTAATATGGTATTACAGTTTCGAGGTTTTTTGTTCAAACGTCATTTCTCCCCCCTCCTTATCTTGAATTTTTGTTACATATTTTACGAGGTGAAAGGCGTTTAGTATATGTTTGACATTTGTTATTCGTCAACGTTACATATTAGGAGGCATGTCACGTGTCAACCTCAAATCTTAAATATCATAGGACTCTTTCCTATTATTTTATGCATTTGGGTCTGATAATAACTAACATATATAATATAAAACAGTAATTTTAAGTCATTTGCCTCTTTCTCAAATCTCGAGTAAATTATAATGATGTAAAAAAATAAAAAAAATAAAACATACATAACATGAAACCGTAATTTTAAGTCATTTGCCTCTTTCTTAGACCTTGAATAAATTATAATAATGTAAAAAAAATAAACACAACAAGAACAGTGAAGTTAACTGGTGCCCATAACTTTTTAAATATATTTTTAAAATTTTGAATTTCATCACTTTGTATCGAAGTACTTGAGGTTACTCGTGAGTATTATTAAGGTGTTTTTCCAAAGACAAAATATTCTTGTACTTTTCTAATTTCAATTTTTGTTTGTTTTGTAAGCATTAAAAAACCAATTGGCTAGTAATTATCATATTAGCTCCATTTTTAGATTTTAAAATTACGACTAGGCAGACTAGCCATGTTTTGCACAGAATAGCACAAAAGTTTAAACAACTTTCACATATTGTATAAAATCAGCACAGTAATTATAAACTAAATAAACATTGTTAAACAAAATACAATAGAATAATTATATAATAAACTAAATTAAGATTGTTAAATTAAATAGGAATCAATATAATAATCTAAGCATGCGGGCTAGTATTGTTTTTAAGAAGTTAAAATTGATTATTTAATAATTTTTACATAAAAATTATGTTTTATAAACTTTCAAAAATAATTATTTAGGGACTACTTTTGTAAATTTATTATGAAATAATCTAACATAAGATTTAATAGATATTTTAAATGACTAAATTATCCGTATTAATTTTAATATAAAGGTAATTATATCTCAACTTGAATTATATTGGTATATAGTTATACCAAATAAAAATTAACTCATTTTTTTGTATGTGTATTTAAGATAATTCATAGATACAGCAATTAACATAAAATTTTTACTATGTTTGCCATTTTGAAAATGATAACAATTAACAAATGATTTGACAACGTTAATGATTGGGTAAGGTTACCCATCAATAACAATCCTTTGATATTTTTCAGTAACCATCCTTATAACCAATCTAAAGGTTATAATTGATGGGTAATTTTATTCAATTAGTAAGGTAATTAAACCCATTAACAAATAGTAGTCTGATTAACTTTACAACAAATTATTTTTTCAGTATAGTTAACATTGATTATTTTAAAAGTTATAGTGATACCTGCCATTAATAAAGCCAAATACAGCAGAACAAATATAAAAGCGTTTTTTTTTACAATACAATATATACTGTTGAAACTTTCAGATTTTCATGTCTCTGTGGTTAAATATGGTACATATTGCATAGATAGCATACTCTTCTACAATTATGATTATTACAGATTACTTTCCAAACCTATTTCATATACATGATAATACATTATATGTAAATTTTATTCCATTAAGTATGCGATATTTTACATTTGTAATTGAGGTGAAAATTTGAATTTATCAAATTTTATGCCGATAGGTGCACTAACGATACTATATATGCACATTATCGTGTTCTCAGTCAAAAGGATTTTTCAAGATCACCACGTAAATAATTGAACCTAAGATGAGTGATTGACCAGTTCATTTGTCTCAACCAATTGCGTGACACATCATCATCCAAATCGGTTGAATATATTTTAATATATTTTTTGAGTATAATTGATTTCTTTACCTTCTAAATTTTGAGTTACTAACTCAAAATTGTGCGTGATTTCGTCTGCGTAAAATTTAATTAAAAAAAGGTTTTAGAATATAAAAAATTATGGGTCTTTTTCAAGTATAAGATGATTAGAAAAACATGAGTATATATGCAGCGCATATCGACAGAATTAGGAGAATATTAGCACACAACAGTCAAAGTGTACATATACGTACATACATATATGTATATATGAGTTATCATATGGATCTTTTTCAAGTATAAAATTATCAGAAAAATAAGAGCATATATGCAGCGTACATTGACAGAATTAGGAGAATATTAGTACACAACAGTCAAAGTATACATATGCATACATACATACATACATATGTATATATGAGTTATTATATGGGTTTTTATCAAGTATAATTAGATGATTAGAAAAATAATAGAATATATGGAGTGCACATAGGCAGAATTAGCAGAATATTACCACACAACAGTCAAAGTGTACACATACATACATACGTACACATGTATACATAAATACATATATATATGAGTTATCATTATTGTATAATTTACCACATAATTTTGTTATCTATATGCAAATTACCGGATTTGGATTCTCCTCTATGTTCAATCTTTTTGTTGATTTATATAAATGTAGTGACATGTGTAATCAACTAATGTTATTTATTTATTTATTTTTGCTTTTTTTTAAAAAAAATTCTTAAATGTAATATTTTGTCAATAAGTGTTTCACATCAGTATAAAAAGGGATCTCAATCTAAATTACTCATGAAAAATCATGTGCTTATTTGAGATAATATTTTTTTATTGTATAATATTACCTAGTAGAAATGTATGGATACTAAGCATGTATTTGATTGAAATATTAATGGTAACAACTCAACAATTGCATTTTTCAAATAGACATTTTGAGATATTTTGACCAATGATCATGATAGCCATTTTTTTTCTAAAGAATCTTGATAGTCATTTAGATAAGTAATTACATCACTTTTACATGGTGTTGACAATTACATTTTTTATGCAATTATAATAATAAAATTAAAAACATTAATTCAAGATAGCACAACCGCAATGAGACAGCAGCTGCAGCAGCAACTAACATTTTGGGATCTTTTTAGACCATACAGCGTTACACATCAAATAATGTACGTATTTTATTCCATTCATGTTATATGATATAAATCAAATAAAAAATATATAGTAATACTTGAAATGTATTCTCAACTTTTTCCATTAATTATAAGCTCGTAAGTGAAACAATGCAATCCTCTTAAAATTCTTCTTCTGTCTATCTAGATCATATATAGAAGCCTAATTGACGACAATTTTAATTCAAGGCAGTATTTTGACTTGAAAACAGTTCCTGCACTCCTCTATCATCAAAAAGAGCAAAATGTACAAAACCCTCCTAAGATAAGGCTTTGAAGACGCGAAAACGAAATTTGAGTTTTGTAACACCGTTAGTCTTTGATAGTCCACATTTGTTTAACAAATGGTAGTTTCATCAATTTGCTTGGGGAAACCATCTCTGCAAGGAACGGTTGTGACACATCAGGTCACATCAATAGTGAATCAGTTTTTTTCAATAAAAAAGACAATGAAGAGACACAAATGACAATTTCTTTCGTTCTTGTCCATCCTTCATTCTCTCTCTATGACTCTGTGTGTTCCATTCTCCGTGAACTAACCAAAGAAAAACCTTTTCCAACTTTAAGTCAAATAAAAACCTTGTCATATTTCTCTTTTGTTTGGAGTTAATTGATCGTATTGGTGACAACTATGGAGAAAAACAATCGATGGGCTTGCAATATGGGGGAAAGGTACATTTTCTTCACAAAAACCTTTGATAATGGGTGTCGTTGGGCTTGCAGTATGTTATTTGTGTCTTCATTTCTATAAAAAAAAATGGTTCATAGTCACTTCTTGTTATGACGATTGGGGCTTCTAACTGTTAAAGTTTGACATGCATATTGTTGTTGTTATTGTTGTTTTTGAATAAGCATGTTTTTTTGTTCTCTGATTTGTGAGTGTGTTGGTTTATTTTTATTGATGAAATTTCTATGATTTTTGGTTTAAAAAAAAAAAAATCTTTTTTCTTTTATGTGTTGATTTATGTGAAAAAAAAAAATGACATGGATTTGGAAACCAAAAAAGTTTATTTTTTGATTACTGATGAATCTTTTGTGATTTTTAGTGGGAAAAAAAAAAACTTTTCTTCTTAAACAAAAAAAAAAAAACTTTGACATGGATTTGGAAACATAAAAATGTTTTTTTTTTTTTTTTTGTGATTATTGATGATTTTTTTTTATCATATTTGGTGGAAAAAAAAAAACTTTTTCTTTTACATGTTGATTTTCTATGATTATTGATGAATTTTGTTTGTTATGACGTATGTTTGGGTAAGTCTATGTCAAGGTATCTTTGGGGTGAGTCTGTGTTGATATATATATATATATATATATATATATATATATATATTATTTATTTGTGGTAACAGATACTACAAAATACTTTTCACTATTAACAAAACAATTATATTGGGCAATAATTGACTATTCATATCGAGTAGAATGTTTGGTATGGATACTACCGGTAGTATCCATATCGGGCGCCTAACGACACCCGATATAGATATGATATATGAAGCAGGTCAACCCATGAGGATTATTATCAATACTGGGCAGCACCCCAATTAGCTTGATATGCATACTTGTACCCATTCCGGGCTCCGATTAGTATGGACACCTTTATGCATGTGAGGTCGAAGTCCAGACTGCGTAATTATCTATATCGAATGGCCCGATATGGATAATTTTATCCATATTGGGCTTATGTCTGGTATGAAAAACATTTTAACTAAAAAAATTAAATTAAAATATATATAATTTACTATTACAATAAAAGTAACAATATACATCAAGAAACCATTAATCAAATTTTAGCATACATCTAAAATGCATTTATATATATATATATAAGGGAAGATATCTATAGCCCCACTCAACTGCCCACAAGTACCTAGTAGGATGTGCATATGCGTATACAAATACATAGACAAAAAAACAAAAATAGGTTTTACATACCAAGAACTAGTTGGAATTGCAACAAATTCTCTAGCATGCATCATTAACAAGTAGTAAGTTGTTGACTGAGATCCTTCAAGATGACCATGGTACTGAGCCAAGCCTGTTTCATCCTCTAAAAGCCATGGCTTATTCTTATATATCTCCTATTTAATCCAAATATCCACCAATAAGAAGAACCACATCATGAGCCAAAAGAAATCCATATCCCACACAAACTAGCTTTAATTAAATTTAAATAGAAAGCAGAACACAAGAACCCATTACAAATGTAAACATCCATTATAATAAAAACAGTTTGTGGCAGATGGACTTAAAGCATTATACATATTTAAAAAGTTCACACACACGGATTCATGCTCAAATTTTTGTATAAGATTTTCACACCCAATACTCTCCAATCACACAAATTGATTAAATAACATCTTGAATTTCAACCAACACAAAATCATCAACCATATCTGCTTTTCAAAACAAAGATGCATGAAACGAACAAATCGTTTCTCTTCTTTACCATCTATTTCTTACATTAAATGACTCAACTTCAATAAAAACAACACAATTATTTCTCAAACACGTTAGTTTCTCCAATTCTAGAACAATAAGCACAAAAAAAAAAAAAAAAGCAGTACCCGCAACACATCACTGACTCGTCGTCCTTGTAGCCCTTCCTTGTGAAGACTCCACTTGTTCTCCGCATTCTTCTTCTTCGAAAAATTAGGCAATCCAGTCACAAACCTATCAATAAAGTAGTTCTTATCGCTGTCAAAACTCAACCTAACATCAGACTCCTAAATTTCAAAAACAAACACAAACCACAAAATTTCAACCTCCACTAACAAATCAATAAAACAACAAACGAATTCTTTCATTTTCTTCACTAAGTCAACACAATCAAACAACAACAACTTCAACAGAGAGACAAGAGACGTTCTCGATCAAAATTTAGCTTGCAATAATAAACAACAACATGAATTTGTTTCATTTTCTTCATTAAATCAACACAAGCAAGAAGAAGGAAATCAATGTACTAGAATCAAGCGATTGACGACGGCACCACATTTGAAGCACTAGCGCAGTTCTTCATATAGTTTTGCCACAAGGTAAGCAGAGAGTCATGTGCTTGCAGTTGCTGTCGTATAGGTCCATCAAGGAGCTGCATCCGCTACACGACGGTTTCAATGGTAGATCAAACGACATCATTTTCTTCAAAATCCACTAAAGATGTTATTTCTAGGGTTTTCAAACCGAATTTTTCAAAACGTGAATAACCAAGACTACATAAGTAAGCCGATTTCTTTTGTTTTTTTGGTTTAAGGTAAACTTCGATTAAAAAAAAAAAACAGTTTCATGATTGGAATAAATCTAGTCATCATGCGAACGAAAGCAAAAAAAAAAAAAAAAAAGTAAAAGGAAAGGAAAAAAAAAAGAGAGAGAGAGAAGAGAAGCGAGAGATGGTAACCTGCCGACCAGAAGGGGGGGGGGGGGGGGGGGGGGGGAGGGGCGCGGGCAAGTTGTTAGGGTTTGAGAGAAAATTGTGAAATGAATGGAGAAGGGGGCATGGGATGAAGACAACCGGTTTTTCTATATCGAGCCAATAAATGCCTAGTATAGAAAAAATTATCCATATCGGACAATCATGCACTCAATATGGATAATAAGATATTTTATTTTTTAATTAAAAAATAATATTATACATACTGGTCTCATTATGGCTCGATATGGATACCTAATAATTTTTTTAAAATTAAAGAAGAAAAATTATTATCCATACCGAGCACCGATGACCCAATATGGATCATTAATTTAATTTTTTAAAAAATTAAATAAATATTATTCACATCGAGTCATTAGTGCCCGTTATAGATAATTGACTTTTAGGGTTTTTTAATAATAAAAAAATATTATCCATACCTGGTCATCAGTGCCTGATATGGATAATTGATTTTTAGGTTTTTTTAATAATAAAAAATATTATCCATATTGAGCTTTTACTATTCGATATGGATATTTTAATTTCATTTTTTATTAAAAAATAGTATCCATACCGGCCTTTAGTGCTCGATATAGATAATCCGGTATAGATACCCTATTTTGGTTTAGTGTTTAAACTTCTTACTAATTAACATTGTCATATTTTAAGACACACATACCGCAAATAAATTAGTATATGTTACCCAAACATACATCAACACCGACTTACATCAACACCGACTTACGTACCCAAATATATCTTGACATAAACTTATCCAAACATACATCATAACAAGTAAAATTCATCAATAATCACAGAAAATCAACATGTAAAAGAATAAGATTTTTTTTTCACCAAAAATGATTAAAAAAAAAAAAAATTCATGAATGATCACAAAAAAAAAAAAAAAAAAAAAACGTTTTTTGTTTCCAAATCCATGTCAAAGTTTTTTATGTCATAGAAAATCAACACGTAAGAAGAAATTTTTTTCTCCACCAAAAATCATAAAAAATTCATCAGTAATTAAACAATAAACTTTTTTTTTACCAAATCCATGTCAATTTTTTTTTTTTTTTTTTGTCACAGAAAATCAACACTTAAAAGGAATTTTTTTTACCTCAACCAAAAATCATAGAAAATTCGTCAATAAAAATAAACTAAATCACTCACAAATCAAAGAACAAAAACAACATGCTTATTCAAAAATAATAATAAAAAATAAAAAACAACGTGCATGTCAAACTTGAACAATTAGAAACCATAGTTGTCATCACAACAACTGATTATCAACCATTTTTTACATAAATGAAGACACAAATAATGTATGCAAGCCCAGCAACACCTATTATCAATGGTTTTTGCGAAGAAAACCTACCTTTACCCCATACTGCAAGCTCAGCGATCTTTTTCCTCCACAGTTGTCATCAATACGATCAGCTAACTCCAATAAAGGAGAAACGGGACTAGGTTTTTGTTTGGTTAGACGTTGTAAAAGGTTTTCCTTTAAGTTAGGTGATAGAGAATGAAACGCACAGATTCATAGAGAGAGAATGGAACATGGATCAAAATGGAAGAAGTTGTCATTCACGCCTCTTCATTGATTTTTTTTTTTTTATTCAAAAAATCTGATTTGCAATTAATGTAACCTGACATGTCTTAGCTATTCTTTGCAGAGTTGGCTTCTCCAACCAAATTGATGAAATTACCCTTCATCACACAAACATGGACTAACAGGCACTAACGTCAAAGGCCTAATCTGTTACAAAACTTAAACTTAATTTCCGCATCTCTAAAGTTTACCTCAAGGTTTTTGTGCATTTTGCTCTATCAAAAAAGTGAAATTGTCAATATAGTCTGAAGTCTCAAAAGGACTACTGGTGCATTGTATTATTAGCTGTTTGGTACAATAGCTAATAAAAAACGGGAAGCATAGCTAATATTTTTTAGTGATTTAATCATTTAAATACTCCTATGTTGTCTGCTAGTGATTAAAATACACACAATATCTCTAATATATTGTTTCAAAAACAACGACTTCAACCAAAAGCCACACGCATAATAATATTAAACTAACAAAAATATTCCCTCTTCGTGGAAGCCTTGATGTGAGTGAGAGTAGTTACAAAATATACGTAAGTTAGCTCAACGTGCTCCCAACATCTTATTCCTTTTTTTTTTTAACTCAAAACCCTATAATCTTTTCTATAAACCCTAATATATGTAAAGCTCAGGGCTCCTCAAGAACAAGAAAGAAACACACATATCTTCTCACCAATTTTAACAAACGCAAAATGGAAACCACCCACTCACGCCGGCACCACCAACCGGCCACCACGCCAACACCGCCATCACAGCGGCTAATGCGAAGCAGAAGCGGAACTCTGGCCATGTCTGTACCCGAGAATCAGGCATATCTTAACTCTTTCAACACCAGCCAAAGATTCACCAACCGATCGAAATCAACTACAAGGTCTAGAAACCAGAAGAACAACGAGGAGAGCGTAAACCCTAGTACTACAACAGTGCTCACGCAAAAGAATAAGGAATTAGGTGGTGGTAAAGATGGTTTTGTTAGGTTCTTGCAGCGTGGCAGTGCACGTAATTCTGCGGCAACAAAGAAGGTCAAATCGGTAATGAATTCTCCGTCTGCCTGGGCGCTGTCACCCGGAAGGGCTTCGCCTTGTTTGACGGCGGCGCCGGAGTCTCCGGCAACTGGGGTTGTGAAGGTGAAGTCTCGTGGAGGTGGTGGTGGTGTTAGTGGGGTTTTGAAGTACTTTAGACAGAAGAAGGTGTCTCCCCTTCAAGAAGAGGAGTATCATAACTTCAAAGTTTTGCATAGTAGATTGATGCAATACAGGTTTGCAAATGCTAGAGCTGAAGCTACCATGGCCTCTGTCAAAAATGTTGCCGAGGTCAAATTTCTATTTTTAACCTTTTTTACTTGATTTTTTTAAAAGCATTAAAACTATTTTCCTTTCTCATTATTCATTACTTTTTATAATATATGATGCCTCGACATGTAACATACGACGCATATAAATGTTAAAGAAACACAAAATAATGAAATTATAAATGTTCTTTTAAAAGATCGAAAATTATGTAGATTAATATATTGAAAAAAATCATATTTTTTATTCAATTTATATGCATTAAACCATGGGTATTGAGGTGTGTATCAGTGTATATCTCTCTGTGTGTGTGTGTGAAGATATGTATTTTTTTTTTCCAAAGAAGATATAAGGACATGTTGTCATCCATATTTATTTAATTAGTTTGTGATTTTGTATTAGCGAACTAAAATTGTAAGATTTATAGTAGCAGTGCCATAAGTCCTAGATTTAAATTTTGCTCCGTTTATGTTTTATATTTTTGTAATATTTTTCTAAAGAAAGGGTAGTAGTTACATATTTTTCAAATAAGGTATAAATATATATCTATATATTTTACGGTACACTTGAATATGAATATATCTGACTGATTGCATTCTAAAATTAATGATTGTATTTATTATATCTAATTACATATTTATTATATATTTTTTTGAGATAACGTATTTATTATATATGATTAAATAAAAAACTAAAATGAATTATATCATTTAGTTATAATCAGATATAATAAATAAATAATCAGTTATAATAACTATACAATCAAATATAATAAATATAAATTTAGAATGTAATTAATGTCAGGTGTATTTATATTCAAGTGCATTATATACAATCTATATATATAACAAATGATGTATAGAATTTAATCCTCTTTTAAAACACCAATTGAATTGTGTTACAATTTGTACCTCTAATTCAAATTTTTCATAATTGAGTTGATAGTTTAGACTGTCAAACGTCTGATAATTTTAGGTTATTCGCTTTAGGCTTTGTTTACTATCCTCTACCAATAATTAATATTTTTCAATGTGAATTGATTTGTTACAGAGTAAATTATTTAGCGGGTGGCTTAGAGTGCTGAAAATGCGAAATATGATATTAGAGAAACAAATTCAAGTACAAAAATTGAAGCAAGAGATCAAATTATGTGAAATAGTGAATCCACAAATGCGTTTACTAAATGAATGGTCCAAGTTAGAAGGTAAAAGTTGTGAAGCAGTTGGAAGGGTCACCAGAAAGCTGTCAGCAATATCAGTCAAACACCCTTTTGACGATGCTACTAAGGTACAGTTATTTTTTTCTTCTTAATTATTTTTCTTCTTCATCTTTATTTTTTTAATGGAACTTTTGTTTACGAGCTAAAAAAGAAACTCAGAAGTGCATGTGACGGTTATTACATATAAAACTCAATTTCAACATTTGTAATAAATTAATTTCTATAAGTTTATAATTTTTTCATATATGTTTAAATATTTACCCTTTCTTATCATATTTCATTATTTTGATATAAGTTTCTCATGGAAAAATCGAAAATGTGTTTGACGTTAATTCTATTATAGAAAAGTATATCTAATTTACACGATTTTCAAATGATAATTTTTATAAGATATAATAATTTTTTTCAATTGCTTCCGTTTTACTTTTTTTCATTGAAAAACAACTATTTACAATCCCTTTAAATATATTTTATAAGTTTTATGTGGATAGGTCTTTTCAATACACATATTATGACTAATGAGAGTATTGTTTTCTGTTATAGAAGAAGCTATACATGCATTGTAATTAATAAATAATCTAAGTGGATTCAGTAGACTTTTTACCTATTTGATATCAGTTTAAAAAGAAACTTGTAATTTTTCTGGAAACAAAACAATATTAAACACTTATTTTTCATCATCGAAGAACAAGTTTTGAAAATGGTAGAGAACACTTTCTCATATCTCCCTTTCCATGTTCTTCTTCCTAATAAAAATAATTAATTGACCTTAATCGATTAACATCAGTAAGTCAGTAACTACTAATTTCAATAGTGAATTTACAGGCAGATGTGGCGTCTGTGTACGAAGCAATGAGCACAGCAGTGCAAGTCATGAATGGCATTGAAGAAACCATCACTGAATTCCACCCACAGGTTCAATCTTCTCCCATTTATATATTAATCATTTAATAATTCTTCATCAAACACAATATAATTTAAAAGTTTTTGTATCTAACTAATTAATTAAAAATAATGCTATACTATCTAAAAAGTATCTCAAATTTTTTGTTAAAATAATGTGACAAGATGATTTATAACAATTACTTTAATGATATAACAGTATATTGATGATGTGATGTTACATATATATGCTTGTTATATTATTTAGACAATTAATTTGGGTAGCATTACTTATGAATTAAACATTAACTTCTACTATTGAACAATACTTATCATGTAAGGTAATAACAATAGTCTTTGCCCTATAATTGTCAGGCTGAGAAATTTTTTTACATGGCTACGGAGCTGCTAAGCACACTAGAACAAGAAGCTGAGTATTTGAAGGAACTAGATACAATTATCCCTCAGATCCCTATATTGCTGGTGATTGTTGCTACTTCCTATGTATATATTTTTTTCGGTTGTGTCTACCATTATAATATTTCAATAGTTCAAAATAAAAACTAATATGGGTCGAGTTGGACCGACGTGAGCCATTGATCTTGGCCCAAACAGACTGCTAGAAACGGTCTTTTTTTTTTTTTCTTTTTTCTTTTGAAAGTTTGGTTTGGTTTGGTTTACATACTATGCAACGAATGTCCGTTCACAGGAAAATGAGAAATATTTAAGAGTCCATCTCATCCAAGCAGCAGAGGAGTGAGTCAAGAGAAAGTTAAGGTCACTGCAACTAATTATATATGTATAATGTATCAACTCTGTGGAATTAAAATCAAAATGAATATACAGATCATGATTTTGTAAAGAGAATAGAGCCACAAGAGATACAAAAGTTTGAAGCCATACATGCTTTCATTTTTTGTTCAGTAGAATATTATAATGAAGCGCCACTTTTGTATATGAAATTATTTGTTAATATATGTGTAAATAAAATTTTACACATCCTATAATTGTTCTTGAATTAATTATCTTCATAACTATATTAAGCAAAGATTCATTTACTTATTTATTTTATCTGTCTTCTATGCATTGTATGGAATGGGCTGGAGACCTCAACTTGTTTGGGCATGGGCTTAAGGGACTCAAAGCATATGACATGTTATTGTGCCTGATTCTATTAAGGAATAGAAGATCACATCCTTGGATTCAGAAATACTTCGTAGAGATAAACTTTTTCTTTTTAATTTTTTTTTTCTAAATAAAAATGTGAAGAAAGGGCTCAAAACCTTATTGATGTTGGTATGAAGAGCACTAAGTCAACCTTGTATTATCTTTATATTGATTAATTAATGTGATATTTACAAAATCACACTCTTAATCGGTTAAATAGTCAATCATGTTATTGATATGTTTATCAATTATGGAGCTGAGGACAGTCCAAAAGTTGAGTTATGTAGCGATCGCAATCATGTAGCTATAGTTTGGAGGATATTCCACCAATAAGTTTCAGCAAGCTAAACCCCACATTTGCAAAAAAGTGATTATGTTGCCTTCTCTACAAATGTAGGAAGAGACAAATCTAATTAAACAATATGGAGTAAGGATAATTGGAGAGGCAAGAAAGAACAGATTGTAGAATCGTTTTCCAATCAAATGAAATATATGTCTATTTATCTACGTGTGTCATCCTCACACAGGTTCATGTTAAATTTCTCTGTAAATTACCAATTCGATTGGATATGTACATATAAAACTTTTTATTCATGAACGATTATAACTCCACGACTCGGAGGTAGACAAAACCAATCTACTAGAGCTGTGTGCAATGGATTTTTGCAATTTCAACCATTGGCTTACTTGCTTTCTCATTTATAATCCATTAATAGGAATGAATCATTCTAACAATTATATTAAAATTTATAAAAACTAATGTTGCAATTTTTAACTCAAACCTCGCCCACAAATGTAGAAAACTTTCACAGGCACACCATGTCCTTTTTAATTTTAAATAATTAAAATTTTCTGTAGGGTGATCTCATGCATCCAATTCACTAAGAACATATGATATAAATGTCACATGTGATTAAGCAAAGCATATTATTTATGCTACATGTCAATCAACGAGCCGGTTCGCACACCATGGATTGTTCCATCAAAAATTTTCTCCTTCGGCCATGTTGGAGAATGAAAATGATAAAAGTTCTAGCTGCACTCTGGTTTTAAACAACTTGTTGGAACTGTAACTAATGTAGGTGGTAAATTCATTTTCTCTTTTACTTATAAGTACCACCTACGTTATCGCTCATAGAAAACTCCATAGTATCATATTGAATAAGTGTTTCCTATCACTTGGGGATGTAATTTAAAAAAAAAAACAGTGGAGCAATAATAAAATAATAAATAGAAAAGCTTAAATCTATTTATTACATTTTATACCAATATCTTTACCATTCTCCTGTTTTTAGTTCAATTTTTTGAAATCGTTATAGATAAATTCATTATTTATGCTATCAAATATGTATTACAATGATTAAAAAAAAAAAAAAAAAACTCAATGTGACCTTAGATATCTTACAATTATGACTACTCTAGATCCTTGAAAGTCATAATCATAAATTACAATTAGAGAACTCTAATGTTACCATTTTTAACATAATATTATATCAATTGTAAACATGATTTTAAAAATATAATTTATATGGAGTGGACCTAGAGAGCGACATATAAAATATTATCAATTTAATTATTTTAAGAAAATCAAGAAAATAGGAAATCTTACTTTTGAGGAAAAAAAAAAAGAGAGAGAGAGAGAGAGAAAAGAGGTAAATTGTGATTCTCCTATAGCTTACTATGAATAATAGTAACCTCTTTGAGAGATAGTGGCTTTGATTTTTGAGAGTGTAGTAAATTTATTTAACAAAGGAAAGATAAATGGAACTATATATGCATATTGGTTGTGCTGTTCTTAAAAGTGGAGAGAGAGAGAGAATATGATTATAAATAGTGGTTTGCATGTTGATGCAAGTTAAATGAAATAAGATAACCGAGGTATATAGGTAAATGAAATAATGGACTTTCATTAAATTGCTAGGAGCCTTTAATAGTTTGATAAAGTAGTGGCTTATGAGCCAGTGTAACTCAAAAATGGAATTGGGTGAATAGGATAATTGAATGAGTAAAGCAAACGGTCAAGGACAAATTAAATAATTTATTTTACAAAATATAATATTAAAAATTAAATAATAGGGTAAATTTTAAAAATTTTAAAAGTTCAGGAGGGGTAAATGACCCCTTAGTCCCTTACTACATCCGTGCTTGCCATACTTGGCGATAATAAGTTCGTTTAGTTGTTATACAAAATATATTGAAATAAAATTCTACAATCTTGTAATCAAATCTCTTATCTAATTACTTAGATTAATATGTTAATTTAAATAACAACTATTGCAAAATTTTTGAAAGTCTATTTTTCTTGGGGCCACCATACCAGAACGATGCAAGTTCAATTATGTTGGCTATAAATGCGGTACAATCTTCCACGGTAATTTTAGTGCTACTTTATAAAGCTTTTTTTAACTAAATTCAGGTTAATAAAATCAATCAAATAACAAGTTACACACCACACCACCTCTAAATGAATGTGATTGTGTACCTTCTTATATAAGGGTGACAATATAGGTCACGATACGATAGGTCGACACGAATTCCTGAAAAATAAATGAGTATGAGTTTGAGTTAAACGAATTTGTATCGTAATCATGTTAACCCACTTAACTTGTTTATTAAACAAATCTAATTGAGTTTGCTTAAATGAATCGTTAATTGACACGATTAAACTAGGGTAAAATTATAATATTAGCATATTATTAAGGTTAGTGTGTAATTATGCACATATATATATACACACACACATTTATCCAAACCCTAAACTCATTTGCATTTTGTTGCAGCCACCCACACCACGCACTCTCTCTCACCGCCTCACGATTACCACCCCTTCTTCCTCACAGTCGTCGATACCGTCCTTTTTCCCTTTCTCCCTCATGGTCGCCGCCTCTCATCCCTCTCGATCACTGCACCTCATACCTCACGGTTACCGCTCCTCCTCCTTCACGGTTGCAGCCCCTCCTCCCTCATGGTCATTACCCTTCCTCCCCCACGGTCACAGCCCTTCCGACTTCACGGTCATTGCCCTTTCTCTACTGCTCCACCACTAGATCCACCACCTTTATCTCCCAAAATCTGTTGTATTTTAATTTTAATTTTAATTTTGTTTTTTAATAAACGAAACCAGAACAGATGATTGCATATTCAACTAAGTACTAGGAATTTACTTACCAAAAACCATATCATCATTTTATTAGATGTGATTGATTGATCTAGAATTGTTACATAATGGATATGTGTTGTATCTATTGTTCTATATTCGTGTTTGGTTAAACGAATTTAACGTGAAACGAATTAAATGAGTTAAAGAATTAAATTAAAGTTAAACAGTTAAATGAATTAAATGAATTAAACGGTTAAACGGGTTAAACGAATTAACGGGTTGACAAGTTAATGGGTTTGGATTCTATTCAAGTAATAAACGAATTAATCTTGTCGTGTTATGTTATTCATTTATAAACAAATTAGTGTCGAATCCAAAAATGCTGACTTGTTTGTTAAATCAATTTGTATTGAATTAGTCGAATCCATAAACGAATCAAATTGAATTCGGCTCAACCTAACATGCCAACCCGTTTTGCCACCCCTACCTTCCTATCATTTCCAAAGTTGAAAGTTTAATTCCTACTGTTATACCTATTTTTGGAACTGTAAAAATTGGTTGGTAAAAGCCCAAGGAAAAGGCCCAATGAGCGAGCCCAAGAGAAGAAGCCCAGGATCCTCAACACCTAGCTCTCAGCTCGCAGCTAGCTAGCTCAGCTCTCAGCTCAGCTCGCAGCAAGCTAGCTCGTAGCTACCTCCAGCTCAGCTAGTAGGAGCTCACAGCTTTCACTCTAAATCCACTCGCAGGTTCAGCTCTCAGGTCGCAGGTCGAGCTCGCAACTCGCAATATCAACTCTCAGCTCGAGCTCTCAGCTAGCTCTAGCTCTCAGCTCTCAGCTTATCATCCAGCTCGCAGCTAGCTCAACCTCTAGCTCAGCTAGCAGATGGAGCTCTCAGCTCTCAGGTCTCGTACCAGCGAGCTCCATGTTATTCCAGATCCCAAGGAGCAATTAATGCAGTATGACTATAACAGAGTTGTTAGTCAATGTAATAAATGTTGTGTCAGAGTAATTGATTTCTTTACGTGTACTTCACTCCATTATAATCCCTCATTCTCCATAAATAGGGAGAAAAATTCATTGTAAAGAGACTGAAAAATTTTAGTGGAACAGTCACTCTGAAAAAATAAAATATTGAGAGTGACTCGTGGATGTAGGCACCATTTTGGCCGAACCACATAAAAAATCTCAGTGTTCCTTCTCTTGTTCTTCTTCTCTCTTTTCTTTGGTGTGCTTTTTGATTGCAGGTATTGGGTTTTGGATCGTCCGGTTGACCGAGACCAAAAATCGACGTCAACACCTACCAAATGCATTTTACAACTTGTGTAGGTACTTTCCTCGTTGATCTCTGGTGACACCAAATAAGTACATATAACTTGTGTAAGTAGATTCTCCCTTGATCTCGACTAACACCAACTAAGTATGTATCGGGAACACACAAGTAATGCTAGAGTTTGTGTAAGTATTATCTCCCTTGATCTTGGCTAACATCAAGTGAGTACATATCCAAACAACTCATGAAGGTAATTTCCTCCCTGATCTCGTCTAACACCAAATGAATATATACAGCTTGTATAGGTAATTTCTCCCTTGATCTTGGTTGACACCAAATGAGTACATATTCGGACCACCCAAGTTGTGTTAGAGCTTGTGTACATAATATCTCCCTTGATATTGGCTAACACCAAATGAGTACATATCTAGATCATCCAAATAGTATTAGATATCTGGACCACGTAGTTAATGTTTAACGTGGGTTGACACCAAATGAGTATATATCTGGGTCATCCAAGTAGTGTTAGATATCTAAGCCTCTAATTAATATTTAACATCGGTTTACACTGAATGAGTCTTTGATGTCGTGTTCAATATCGATTTAAAAAAAAAAAAAATCAAAAAGCAAGCTAACCTTAAAATATTATGAAAATTCTATGCGTTTTGTCTGACTCTGATCAGTTCTTTAACAAAAATAATAATAATAATAACAAGCTAACCTTCAAATATCTTGAAAATTCTAAGCATTTTGCCGACAACATTTGGCAACATAACTTCGAATTTTCTGAAATCTCGAATTTTTTGAAACCTTCATAGTTTTTCTATAAGGAAAAAACTACATAGCCTTCGAGCCTTGGTTTAATTTAACACCGAAGAATCATAATTATTTTGGTTGACAAGTTTAATTTCTTGGTGATTAGTAGCCTAATGAAGAGATCTGCAGCTAGTTGAACCAATTGGCCGGTATGACTTTCACTTTCGATCATTTTAAGGGTTTTTTGTTTTTGTTTTGTTTTTTTTTGTTTTTTTTTTTTCTTCTCTCTCTCTCTCTCGGAAAGATCAATTGGGCCTTTTCATGTTGCACATATCCATTTTGATCACTTCCCTCTTTTGGAATTCCAAACTAATTAATCAACCACACTACTAATACATTATAATTTATAAACCTCAATAGCCAAGTCAGAACCAATGTAACATGAGAACGTGAAAATAACACTTGAAAATTCCATAATAAAAAATAAAAAAAAAAAAAAAAAAAAAAATCCTCCAAAATAAACAAAAACTCTCCAATCTTCTTCCCACCTCTTACTCTCTCAATTCTTCATTCCACTGTCGTCTTTTGGACTGATGTATCATTCTTTTCATTGATGTCAATGACCACATCACTGCCACCACTGATTATACTTCCGGGCAATTTCCTCTTCGGCTTAGCTTCTTGAAGCATCAGCACGACGTCTCTCATCGAGGGCCGGTCCGCAGGGTTCCGACTTGTGCATAGCAGTGCGATCCTAAGCATTTGCATCATTTCTTCCCTAACGGATGCACAAGACGCCCCAGCATTCTTGTCCAAAATGTCACCAACACCATCCTTATTCTTGATCTTAGACCTAACCCAATCCACAATGCTGTTCCCATCCCCGAATTCCGCATCCACCGACCGCTTACCGCTAATAATCTCCATCAACACCACCCCATAGCTGTATATATCACTCTTTTCATCAACTTGTAGCGTGTAAGCATACTCTGCAGAAACAAACGCACACTTCATCAGTGATCCAATACAGCCCGAAACACCTAAAGTAAAGTCTATGAACATAATCATGGTCAAAGTTGAAACAAATACTTAGTGGGGTCCATTATATCATACGGTAGATCACGCAAAACCACTTAAAAAAAAAAAAAGAAAAGAAAAAGTGTAAAGAAAAAGACCATCGCATCACGCGCATTAGTCTACCACCACACCACCCCCCATGAAATGAACACTCTTACAAAAATCGCACACCACCAAATGATACAAACCCGAAGAACACTTGATTTTTCTCCTGTTTATATGTAGTATTAACCGCTAAAGCCAAGAGAGAAAAAAACAAAAGAAAATCATTGATTTTTTTTAATTTATTTGATATGATTAAAATTCGGAGCATATCAATTGAAATGTCGAAAAAATAGTAGTGAAATCTATAGCTTTTTAACCGAAATGAGCCGCCCCACATGTTAAATGTGTCATCATCAGAATTTTTTTAATTAAATCTTTTTTAAGGATAAGAATAAAAATAAATTAATTAAATCGAATGTCAAATCCAAGCAACTGTGATGATCAAGTAAAGAATGACATGATACGATTGATAGTCCAATTTAGGTAAACGACAAGCTGATTGCTAATAATAACGATCCACTGAGCTGCAAAAGCATTTTTTTAATACACAAACAAACAAAAACGTTTCCAGTTCAGTTTAAAAAAAAAAAAATCTAACATGTACATGAAACACGGTGCAAGATAGCAACCATTTGGTCAGCCAACATGTAGGACTAAAACTAAAAAAGTCCCAAAACGCAACGTTTCGATATCATTCGTAGGTACGTTACGTACCTGGTGCAATGTAACCGTAGGAGCCGGCAATTACGGACATGGACTCATCGCTCTGGATCAGCTTCGCCACCCCGAAATCTGCCACTCTGGCCTCCATCTCACCGTCCAAAAGTATGTTACTCGGCTTCAGATCACGGTGGACAATGACCGGGTCACAGTCGTGGTGAAGATAGCAAATCCCTTGAGCGACCCCGAGCGCGATCTTGTACCTCGTCACCCAATCGGCGATTAAATTCTCCCCTTTGTTCTTGCCATGCAATAAATCGTCCAGGTTGCCGTTGGGCATGTACTCGTAGAGCAGCATTGTGCACTCCCTGTTGCTGCAGCACCCTAACAATCTCACGATGTTTCGGTGCCTCACGTTTCCTAGAACGTCCACCTCAGCCAGCACACCTCTCCTCCGTCGGATATTCTCCTTGTGTTTTCCCCACAGCTTTTTAACCGCTATGATCTCGCCACCTGGCATTTCGGCTTTGTAAACCGTCCCCGTGGACCCCATCCCCAGTATCTTATCAGTCATCGACAGACACTCCAACACATCCTCCGCCGTGAAATTCAACCTCTGGAACGCCGTCAACTTCCACGGCCCGATTTCCCTCTCGCTATCGAATCTACGGCTGTAATTCGCGTGGAAGCACCTGGTCCCAGCGACGAGAACGAACAAGCCAATACCAAACGCCGCCGCCATGATCCACACAATCGCTCCCGCAGTCTTCTTCGGTTGTTGCTGCCGATTCCTCAACTCAACGTCACCGGCGGCTAAACCGTCCGCCGGACACGGCTTCGTCAAAATCCTCCCACACAGACCCTCATTCCCAGCAAACGAAGACGGATGCAGATTCGGAAAAATGGTACCGGAAGCCGGTATCGGTCCCGTCAACAAATTATAAGACACGTTAAAGCTCTCCAGAGTACTACAGTTTTCAAAACTCGAAGGAATAGTACCGCTGAGGAAATTGTGAGACAGATCAACGTCGGTGATGGACGGTAGAGCCGAAATCTCCCAGGGAATAATACCGGTCAGCGAATTTCGGCTCAAGTTCAAGAGAAGAAGCTTTTCACAGTGGCCGATATCCCAAGGAATACTACCATTAAGCAAGTTGTCATGCAATTCGATTTTGTATATACTCTTGCATCCGATAAAATCCGGAATTTCTCCGATAAGCTTGCTCGAAAAAGCCGAAAAAATCTTCAAATTGGGCGCGCTCCATATATTACGTGGCAAGGCTGTATTGAATGAGTTTCCGGAGATGTTTAAGTACTCGAGTTTGGATGCATTGCCGAGATCCGAAGGGATTTCTCCGGTGAAGTTGTTGCTTCCCATTTCCATGTACGACAAGTTGCGTAAGAAGCCGAAACCGTAAGGGATGGAGCCGTTGAGGTTGTTGTTTTGGATTCTCAATCTCGACAAGGAAGTGCAGTTGGTAAGGGTTTTAGGTAACTCGTGTGTGAACTTGTTCGAGAATAGAATGAGCTTGAACAACATGTTTCCGTTACAAAGTGTTGGCGGGATTGGACCAGTGAGCGAGTTTGTGGAGACGTCCACGTGTAATAACTTGGCCTTGGAGCCGAGGTTTTGTGGGAGGATTCCGGTCAGTGAATTGTTCCATAGAAGTAAAGTGTTGAGGTCCGGCAAGTCGGCGATTTCGGCTGGTACGTCTCCGGTGATGTTGTTTTTCATGAGACTCAATCTCGTGAGCCTTTTTAAGGAACCTATTCGTTTCGGGATTGTCCCCGAGAGTTGATTGTCGGACAAATCGAGTGCGGTTACAGA
Source organism: Litchi chinensis (assembly GCA_019925255.1). Classification (NCBI taxonomy): domain Eukaryota; kingdom Viridiplantae; phylum Streptophyta; class Magnoliopsida; order Sapindales; family Sapindaceae; genus Litchi; species Litchi chinensis. Next base: position 21,491,714 of record CM034467.1, on the reverse strand, counting down.
TTCCAAGTTAGTGTAAGTGTCTGGGATTTGGCCGGTGAAGCGGTTCTTGAAAAGCAAGAGAGTATCGAGGTTGGTGAGGTTACCGAGTTCAGGAGTGAGAGGACCGGAGAGGTTGCAGTTGGAGATGTCTAGGTACTTGAGATTGGAAAGTGAACCGTATTCAACTGGTAGACTGCCTTGGAAGTTGTTGTATCCAATCTCGATGCGCTCGATATGAGTCAAGAATCCCAACTGGGGTGGTAGTGGTCCTTGGAATGAGTTTCCTGCCAAGTGTAGAAGCCTCAGTCTGGGAAAATCACCGTACTCTTCTGGGATTTCACCATCGAAGTAGCTTCCACCGAGGTTGAGCTCCTCGAGAAACCGTAGCTTGACGAACTCTTGCGGTAGAGGACCCGTGAAGCTGTTACTATAGGCATTGAAGATTCTGAGGAACTTGAGCTTGGATATTCCAGGCGGGAAAGTTGAGTTAAACAAGTTGTGGTTAATATCGATGATTCTCAGCTCGGTTAGCTCGAAAATGGCTGGTTGGAGAGGTCCATCAAGAGCATTTACACTTAAATTCAAGTGGGTTAGAGTCGACAAGTACCTGATCTCACCTGGAATGGAACCTGACAGACTTCTGCGAGAGAGATCAAGCGAAATGATCTGGGATGTCTTGGGGTCGCATTTGATTCCTGACCATGAACACCAGACTGGGTTTTGAAAATTGGGCGTGGAGAAGGAAGGGGTCGTCGGGTCCCAGTCACGGAAGGTATTGAGAGGGTCTTTGAGAGAAGATTTAATGGAGAGAAGGGAGAAGAGTTGGAGAGGAAGGTGAGTGTTGGCAGAGAAGACCAGAGGAGGCCTGAGCAAGAATAACAGTGAAAATGAGAAAAGAAAGAGACGAAAAGAACGGGTTTCATGGTTTGAATTTTTCAGGGTGGGGAGGGGATGATTGTGGTTGAGAGTTGTGTGGTGTTAAGAGAGGTAAATTTAAGGGAAGAGAGGCTCTGATTGTAGAGAGAATTGCTTTTCTGGAGTGCTGGTTTCTCAGGGTGTTTCATCATGATCATCATTAATTTCTTTCCTTTTTTTCTTTTTTTTTTTTTTTTTCAATTCAGTGGATTTTCTTGGTGGGAAGCATGAAGATGGAAACAGAGAGAGAGAGAGAGAGAGAGAGAGAATACTACCACTTCTTTCGCTTCTACTTCTTCACTTGTTTACTTCTTTGTATAATAATATGGCTTCAACTCATACCGCCACTGTTTCTTTTTCTTTTCTTTTTTTTTTTTTATTTTTTGATTTTTTATTTTTCTTTCTCCCTCATGGCAGTATTTTACCCTTGTCTGCTCTGCATCTATTACTTTTGGGTTTCTTGGATTTCTTTTGCCTTTTCTTTTGCCTTCCACTTTTCATCATTCCTTGTTTCCTTTATCTTTGGCTAACAAATTGATTAAATATGGGCAACAGTGACCATGTCCTCACAGGATCCAAGAAAGTAATTTCAATTTCCCACCATATTCCAAAATGCTCGTTTAAATATTCAGTTTTCTTGTCCTTTTTCTTTATTCATTTTTAGCCTCAAAATTCTTATTATTATCTACTTCAAAAATTCTTATTATTATCATCCTTTTAATTCATTAACTGAAACTTTAATACGTTAAATTTGCTCTGTTTTTGGATAGAATAATACTAAAGTTTTCAAATATTTTATTTAAATTTATACTTAAATGGATTCATATTCAAACAATATAACATGTAAATTATCAAAATCTTATAAATCATGAAATAATATAATAATTATTAAAATTTTATCAAGTTATTATAAATAATGTGATATATAAGATTGACCTACACAATTGAAGAGGTCATGGATTTAGGTTGTGCTCCGTTCTTTCAAATATGAATCATATTCTCTCTTTTTAGGTCTCTAATTATTATAATTTTTCAAAACAAAAAACTTAATGAATATTTTTTTAAAGTTGAAAATGAATTAGTCACAGTATGATAGGATCTATTGAATTAATCACTACTTATACCATTCAAATATTTGTTTTCATAATCGAAAAAAATACAATAAAAAGATAAAACCACCTATATAAATTTATGAAATGTTCTTACTTCTACTACCTTAATGAATTGATGGATATATAACTATCTATATTAAGAAGTGATATATTATAATAATTATATTTATGTCAGAGAAAAAAACAACCCCTTTCATTAATTTGGTAAAAGATTAAGTAATAACTATTATAATTCATTAAAATTATGATCAAGTTTTCGAATCTTGACAAAAGCTCCATCCCTATTTATTTCCAACTTAGAGGGGTCCGTTGATGGTTGTGACATTGATTGTATGGACCACACATTCATTAACGGAGCATTAGCCATGTGTGTTTACTAGATGGAGATCTAAATAAATAAACATTCGTCTATTTTTCTCTACAAAATCATTGATAAAGAATACTGTAATGGGCAGATCTTGGGACCATTTATTTATTTAACAATTGATTTGGGAAAAAAAAAAAAAGAAGTTTGATAGGTGATCAATCATCACCATTAGATTTGATGACTTTTCAGCTTGTTTCTCACATTTCCCTCTCCCAAGTCAATCATTGTTGCAAATTTTGAAGATCAGATGGCTCGCAATCCCAATAAATTCTATACTACTGATGTATGGACAGTATGAATTTCTTTAATCGAAACTTTTACTAATTGGAGTAATTAACTGGCAAAATCAATGTAACATGCTATATTTAATAATCTAGGAATTACGCATCCCCTTTTAATTTCGGTGGTCATGCATTTTTAGGATTGATAGATATTCAAATTATGATAATACATATATTTACCACCAAAACAACGTTTGATTTCGATATAGGTTTTCATCTCTTGATTGGAATTGATTTTTTTTTTACTGTAAGATTTTATTTGTTTAACCTATTTAGTATCATTTTTTTTTCAAAGAAAGGAAAATTCTGGAAATCTTTTATCACAAAACACTGCATCCTCCCTTGAGAAAACAAAAAAAAATGATGTTGTTCTATCAATGGAAATAATAATAGAAAAGGTCTTCAACCAAGTTGGCGCGGGTGTTTTGAAGCCGAAATAGAAAGACCAAAGTGTCCCAAAATTTATTGATGGTCGATGGTGGGGTAGAGAGAATTTATTTGAAATTCCTACGACAAAGGATCCGGTCATTAATGTCAATTCACAGGACGAATATACTAAATTTCTTGTTTGTTCTTTTGTGTCCGAGTTTGACTTGAGTAAAGGTTTGTGTCCCATGATGACCATTAACTTACTTTGAATCATTAATGCTGTTAAAAGTATTTCTCAATATAATCCTAAAGCTTCAAACATAATCATACTTTATGACTTCATTGTATTATTTAATTCTCCATTTCTGCATACTGCCATCTAACATCTTTTCCCATAACTATTTACCCCATTGTTAAAATCATATATAATTTCAAACAAATTTTTAAAAATAATTACCCATAGTAGTACTAAAGAATCTAAAATAACTGCGAATTTAGACTCCTTAAACCGTTTCTATAATATTACTTTGTATTATTTATCATATTCATCCACGGAGGAGGACCCAATGAGGGTCCTCATTGGGTCCAGATGGGGCACATACCCCACCTCAAATAGTAAAATATAATTAATATATTATATTTGCTTTTTAAGAATTAAAAACTTAATATACAAAATTATTTTTTAATTTTTATAACTTTTTATAAATTAAATTTTTATTCGTTACTTTGTCCATATATAGCATATTTATATTTTTATGGAACAAATTAGAGAATTATTATATTTTTATTAAATTATTGCACTGTTATTACATTTTTAATTTCTTGTTTTTATAAATTTGTAATATTTTTTTAACTTAATTATTTTCTTTTGTTGTTAGACAGTGTTGATTTTATTATTTTATTGATTTATTTCTTAAAATATTTTAATTACAATATAAGTGTGATTTTATCAAAGTTCATTTATAAGGTGTGTTATTTCGATTTGATATAAACTTTCTCATTTAATAATTTTCTTATAAAATTATGTACTATGCTATTATATTAGTTTTTCAACATTATAATTATTATTTGTAATAAATAGTAATACTATGAAACTCAATAGTAATATAGTTGATTTATTCACTTTAAATTTGCATCCACTTATAGCTCAAAATATTGATAGACTTCTCATTCACATATGTTATGTGAAAGGGGTTTTAAGTCTCATCACACGTATTTACAAACATATGTGGAGAACTTTCTTCATTTATTGCCCGGGAGTCTTATATATATTTGATATGTATTGATATGTCAATTAATATTATTTACATCATACTTTGATTTAAGTATTATTTATATATTATGTTTTACTATAATACCCCATCTCATATAATTTTTTAGGTTTGCCACTATTAATTCACACTACTATTTCATTATTTTCGTGATTAAATAAACTATCACATTATTATATATTTGATTTTATAATGTCAGTTTAATGAACAAATAACACTGATTAAATTTTGAATATAAAATAAACAATATCTTTAATTTTATTTATATAATATAATTCTTCTTGTATTAAATACAATCAATTATGATTAAATTTTTGCTCTATATTTATAAGAGTAAATATTTTTTATTATGAAAGTAAATTTTAGAACAATTCATTTAATATCTAGTTAGGATATATTTTAATATGTACCTAATTATTATAATTTAATATCTATTTAGGATTTGTTTTGAACAATTAATTAATAACAACAAAGGGCTGGAGTTGAATACCTCCATCTACTAGATGGATAATTTCTTAAGAGCTTAGAAAGTGTGGGTAATTTACAAAAAAATCCACTAGTTCATGGGCAGTTTTTATGTGGACAGTTCTCTCTCATTTATTTAGGGAGCAGTAGTAGCATTTATAGTCTGGATCGTTTTTCAGATGTTTAAATCATGAGGTCATGAGAGTTATAATGTGTTTTGCATCATGAAAAAAAAAAAAAAAAGGTAAAATTCATTTTGCCTTAAATTTTGGGAAATAATCAAATTTTTAATTATGTTTTGAAAAAAATCATTTTGCCCTAAATCAACCTTAATATTTTGAAAAAATATCAAAATATTCTCTCTCATTAATCAACTGACGGTCAAACAAAACAATAAGTATAAAAAGACTCTTTTACTCCTTTAGTTACAATATATATAATGATTGTTTTGTCCTTAATAAAATTAAAAATTACAATTAATCAAAATTAATAAATAAAAACTAAAACTAAACCCTAAAATAAAAACTATATATATATTTTTAAAAAAAACCTTCAACACCCCATCTTCATCTTCATCTTCAATCCAATTCAAGCCAAAATAATACAAGAAAAAATTAATAAATTAAAAAAAAAAAATCTTCAAAAAATTTAAAAAACCAAAATTAAAATAATATTTAAAAGATTACAGAAAATAGAAAATTTGGTTAATTATAATAAATTTAAAAAATATATAACTATAAACAATTTGATTCATCATCAACTGGTGATGAATCGCTCATCACCAGAAACGTCAGCAGATTTCTGCTAGTGATGAATTGTTGCCAGACGATTCTGATGATGATGGTTCGTCACCAGAATGATAAACCATGTGGTGCGACTGGACGACTCATCGGACAGCGTGTAAGGGATGGTTTTAAATCAGCTTGATGCGCTGTCTGTGCTGGTCTTTGAACCAGCTTGGTGCACTATTCGGACTGATTTTGAACCAGAGCGATGAAGAATTGGTGATGAACTAGTTCATCACGAGATTTGGTGATGAGCTAGTCATCATATGAATATCACCGATTGGTGATGAACTAGTTCATCATATGAATATCACCGATTTGGTGATGAACCAGCACTAGATTTTGGTGTTCATTACCAGAATATGTGTTTTTTTTTTTTTTTTAATTATTATTTTAAATTTTATATTAATTGTTTATTCTTTTATTTTTATTATTTTTAAAATTATTTATTTTCTATTTTTTTTTTCAAATTATCTAATTTTTATATGTATTAAGATCTGAATTGTGATTGAAAATGACAAAATTACTTTTGGCCATTGTCGACGTCTGGAAACGATCGACTGAAGATCTCAATTCCAATACCTGCAATCACAAAACACATCAAAGAGAGGAGAGAGGAAGAACAAGAGATTTGCATATAGATTTTTACATGGTTCAGCAATGATACCTACATCCACGATCACTCTTAATATGTTTTTTTATTTTATTTTTTGCAGAGTGATTATATCACTAAAAATGATCCCCTCATTTTTATAATAAATTTCCCCATATTTATAGAGAAAGAGAGATTACATTTAAGTGATGTACATGTAAAGAAATCAACTACTCTGATATAACATTTATTGTATTGACTAATAACTCTGACACGACTATTCCTGCATTAATTACCCCTCGGGATCTGGAATAGCATGAAGCTCACTGGTACGAGACCTGAGAGCTATGAGCTGGAGGCTAAGCTAGCTGAGAGCCGTGTTTTAAGATCTGAGAACTAAGACTTGTGAGCTGGATGCTTAGCTCGCATGAGAGCTGATAGTTGGGTTCTGGATGCATAACGAGCTGAGAGCTGCAATCTGCGACCTAAGAGCTAAATCCTACGAGCTGGATGTCTTAGCTAGCTGAGAGCTGATTCTTTGAATCTTGGACTTTGTCTATTGTATCAACCTTCTGGATCAGTTTATTGGGTTTTTACCAATCAATTTTCGCAGTTCCAAAAATAAGCATAACAGTCATTATGTTGACCGTTAGTTGACTAACACGAAAAAATAATTTAATGTTTTTTTGAAACGTTAAGATTGATTTAGTCTTTTTTTGAATCATAGTTAAAAATTAGATTATTTTTTTAAATTTTATATCTAAATAATTTTATCCAAAAAAATAATAATAAGGTCATGTATAATAATTTTAAATAGATTGATTGGTTTTGTTTAATCATTGTACTGTTTTATTATAAAAGATTAAAGTATAATTTTGTCTCGTTGATTAACCTCATACTCCGACTACCAATTATAGATCAGGTTCATTTACCAAGTAACACTAGCCGTACGATTGCAATCGTATGGTTGCAGTCTTGCAGAAGCCATGCATAAGACAATGTTTCAGCCTGTTACAGCGGGGGATGAAAATAAACCACCTCGCTGCGACTACACCGAATTCTTAAAAAATAATAAATAAATAAAGTGAAAAAAATGAAAAAGACAGTGTCGTAGATCGAGGACTACACAAGCAATATCTTTTTTTTTTTTTTTTGGAAAGTAAACACCCTGCAGTATCGTTGTCAACAGAATGGAACCATCTTAAAATATTATTACATAATTTCTTTTTTTAAAAAAAAATTATTAAATAATTTCTTGGTTAGTGTAGAATTGAAGCGACGGTAATATCAGTATATTTTTTATATTATATTATTTAAGTAAAATATTTGAAAATTTTAGTGAAATAAATAGACAAAACAAGGGAAGGACGAGAGAGAAGAAATGGAATTATAAAAACAAAACAAAAAACAAAAACAAAAAAGCAAAGCGTTTTTCAGTTTTGGAGAAAACATGTACGCATGTGTTGTTAATTCTCGAGGGCGTTTTGGGAATTGTAATGAACTTCTGTAGACTGACTGCTTTTATTGATGCATGTTTCTCTAAAGCGCGTGCCTGCATGTCTTTGACAGCACGGGGTTAGTTGGTCCACTCATCAATTTCTTTTTCTTTATATTTTCATATTTTAAAATGAAATCAAATTTATATTAAAAAAAATGAAATCAAATTTCCCAAATTAAAAAAAAAAAATGAAATCAAATTTCCCATCTTTAGTCATTATTATAAAAAAAGACGAATTGTAAATATTAATATGGATTAAAATGACATTTTTTTAAAATACAAACATATATATTATAACTATTAAAATCTCATGATTTAATTCTTTAAAATATAGTCTGGATTAGTACTATTACTATTACTCTCTAATAGATGAGAGAGAGATACTCGCATATAGTAAGAAAAACTACTCATAAATTAGATAGATCTTTTAGTTGATCCTCCACAATTATGGACAATTTAGAAATTATGCACTTTGTAGGTAGAAATGTTTGAACTCAATTCTCGGCTTATTGACAAGCAAACTGGGTGAGAGCGCACCACTGCAGATTTCTACTTGAGAGTGGATTAAAATGATGTCTTATATGCTACAGTTCTTTATGACTTGATGAAAAACATTCATTAAATTTAATATTATCCAAGTATGAGTTTTCATATCAAATGTGACAAAAAATGAAGTATATTATGTGATGCGTTTATAATTATCAACCTTGATTGTTCATGATTAAATTATAATAATATAAAAAATTGACTTTAGTGGTTTAAAATATTTTAAATCTTATGTTTTATATGTTCATTATTTATATTAAGTGTTGTATTTGAAAATTTATAATAAAAATTGTCATCATGGTATCATGGTGAATTACAAATGAATAAATGTTTTTAGGGTTTAACTATGTTGTGAGTATATTTGGGACCACATAAATAGACTGATAAAAGCTCAAATAACTGATCTAATAGATTGAACCAGTAGACGAAGACCTAGTTCGCTAACACCCAATTTGTACAAATGAGCTCGCAGTTTGCTAATGTTATTCTCATGTCGCTGGTTAGTCACAATCCAGCTTGTCTTACGCCTAATTCAAAATCATCCAAGGCAAGTTCCGGCTCGCAATTTGAAGCATCCGTTAAAAAAATTTTCCTAAATGACAACATCCTAAATTGAGAAGGAGTTAACCATCAAAATTGGAAGTAAATTCAAATTCTTATGTTGATAGAATCAATATCTGATATGACATGATCTATCTCTGATATAGTGAAAACTAATTTAGAAAGTGTAATTAATGTGAAATTCTTTACCATTTTAATTGCATTCAAACTATAATGCTTCATACTATAAATATGGACTAAAATTTCATTATAAACACATAATATTGAATAACATACTATGATTCTGTCAAAATAACTAGAGAACATAATCGTGAATGTAAGCATTATTCTGGTTGAACCATGTAAAAACACCTTTGCAAGCATTGTTTTCTTCTCCTTTTTCTCTTTATTTTGCTTTGTATCTCTTTACTTACAGATATTGAGTCAAGAACTTGGGTCGACTAAATCCAAACATTGATAAACTATCTTATCAAACTATTAACCTTACTTATCAATTGAATCTCTTGAATTTGTTATAAAAATGATTATTGAAACCAATCAAAGAGTTTAAATTAAGGGATAAGATTAGTGATTGGGTAGCCAAATCCATGTTTTTAAGTATTATAAGTCTAAATTAAATTATTCAAAGAAACTAAAAAGAAATAGTAATAAATCTTTTAAAAATAACAAGTCTTTTATTGCAATTATATGTAATAGTTACGCACAACCTTTTGTAAGAGTGGTTGGGTACCTTTTCATTTTAAGATGTTAATGGTTTTAGTCTTTTTTTTTGTTTTTTTTTTTGTTTTTTAAAATATAATATGTGGAAAGTATTCTTTTCTTGGTAGAAGTTAATATCATTTGGTTGTAGGAGTAATAAACTGAACCGTGCTATTATACAGTATTAGTGATCAAACTCGATAAATATTTTAACTAGAAAAGAAAACAAAAATCAATGAAAATCATTGGAAACTCTTGTTCTACTAAAACACGAGTGAGGAATATTCTTTTTTAATAGAAATTATTATTTTCTAATGAAGTAGTCAACTAAATTGTGTTATCAATTATTTATATTAATAAGTCATGATAGTCGTCTTAGTTTCTTCCATACATTGACGCTATTGCAACCAACAATCGCTTTACTAGAACGGAAGACAAAAATCAGAGAATATTGTTGGAAACAAATTGAATTAATTGAACCGGACCAAATGTGAAGGGATATAATTTTATATCCGAAGCAACTGAATTTAAGATTAATCCTTTAGGTCTACGTACACATCACACGCCGTAAAGGCGCGTGAGCGATATCGGGGAATTACAGGCGACACATCAATACAGTGAAGTGATAGTCAAAAGTACGAAAATACCCTAGACAGCACACCACCCCACACCCCCAAAAAAAATTAAAAAAAAAAAGTACAATGACCCATTACATGAGCGAGCGACGGAGACAAGGTATAAAAAAGCAACACCAATCTGATGATTACTGACGGACGTACCAGAACACAAAAATTGGTTTGGTGGGACCCACCCTCTCCGTCGTTGGACCCTACTCTACTTTTGTCTCCCTCAAACCCTTCATTTTTTAAACAAAAATACAGACCCAAGTCCCAGTCCTGTTGTCACTCGTCATTGTTGTTGTATTGTTGTCGTGTACACTGGTACTACCTTACGTATTTGTTTTGGTTTGGCTAGGCAGGCTGGCCTGGCACGTGTCAGTTCACGTGCATTAACTAGCGGGACTAGCGTGACCCCACCCTCCAACAAGGCGTTTTTTGTTGATGATGTTGACGATGATCATGATTATGATGGAGGATTGACGGTGATGATGGCGGTGGTGGATGGCATGGGAATGGGGAGGTGATGGAAGTGTTCCCCACGCCACGCGTGACCGTGAATTTTGTCTCAATTTCCGCTCTAAATGGTTGCTATCGTCTGTGCCTTTTTCTTTTTAGACGGTTTTATCCCTTCGCTTTCCCACTGAAGACAATAATATCTCTCGTTCTGAACTTCTACCACTTTTGGAGTTTTGGTGCATGTTTTTCAATTTTCATATTTTAGGGTCTTCATCCAGCAGACCCGTACATTTGTGTTTACTGACACATTTTTGTCACCTTATATGAGTTGGATTTTGCGAGTTTTTATTTATTTTTTATTTAATTTGAAAAGTTTGAAGCAATTAATATTTTATCAGAATTTATAAAAATATTTATATGCAATTAAGATATTTATTTTCATAACAAAATAAAGAAACTTCTACTCTCACAACTATGATAAATAGAGTGGTAGAAAACCACTAGTTCTACAAAGGTAATTTATTGTTTTTATCGAGATTTTGAATATTAAATACAACAACACACCAATTATAATAGATAATCCTCATTCAATCTGATAATAACTTAGTTCGAATGATTACATCATAAATGGTATTAAAATAAAATACAATAACACGCTAGTAATCTTTAAAATTAAAAAAAGAAAATTCACAAGTTATCCTAGGAAAATTTGAAAGCACTTTCTAAAGTTTTACAATATAATATCATAGTAAATCACTCTTATAAGGATGGTCTCGTTCTATTTTTCAAATTAAGTTTGAATATAATTAGACCATAAAAAAGATTAATGAAATTTACCCTTAGTGGCTAGCTACTAGTCAGCAATTTTAGTGTTTAAGAACAACGTACACAGAGTGTAGGATATGTAGGTGGAACTTAAGTGTCTTTAATATGTATACTAGTTTGTGCCTATGTTTTAACATTCATAGAAACCTAGCATTGAAGTGCGATCGTCTTCTTTGATCATTTGGTGTTCAACGTATTCCTTGTCAGTTGGATTGTGCAATCACTGTAATAATTGAGCTTAAACTGGTGGTTAGATTTTGTTTGGTGGACATGTTTTTATAACTTTAAAGCCCTCCAAACACCCTTCAACATTCAAGTCAATTTTAATAGATATTATAACATAATATTAAAAATAGACTGATTTTTTTTTTTTTTTAATGATTATGAAGTATTTCTATTGCGCAATTTCAATTTAATGCTATTTAAAAAAAATTCAATTTAATGCTAAATTCTCATTAAAATAAAACACAGTTTTGGTATAATAAAAAAATCGTACACAATATTTGAATTCTTTGATGTCTATAGCTGCCTTGAACCACACATTTTAAGTTCTGAAAATGTAAGAAGAAACTATTCATATATAAGATAATGAAATTTGATTATGTAGTAATCAACGCTCTTATTTCTAATCTAACATTTTTTATGTAGTGAAGTGATACAAATATTCATTGCCTTATCAATCTAAATCAAATGTGTTTTCAGGACATGGATTAAGAATGCACATCTACTTAGAGCTCTAAGTGGTTATTATATGCACTTTTCAACTTTTCACTTTTGTATTAAATTTTTATATGCATTTATTAGTATGGGTTAGAAGTTTTCTCACCTTATTATGCGAGTATGTTTTTGGTAATATGGGAGTATGTTTTTGGGCCATGTATATTATTTACTTTCGGCAGTACCATTAGTGTAAATAGACATTTGATTATCATGTAATGATTCAAAAAAAAAAAAAACACATGCATTAAAAATAACTTCAGATATTTTAACTGTAAATATAGATTGAAAACTATTTTTACATTTTCAAGTATATATATATATATATATAAGATGCATTCCTTAATTTGTCTTTATATATCAAACTACTAACATAAACATTAGTAATTGCTTTTGGTTTGTGAGTTTAGGACTCATATTGACACGTCTTATATATATATATATATATATATATATATATATATTTTATCGTGTCCATCATTGACGACCAAGATGTGCTAAGAGCACTAGACAGCTATTTGTGCCGCGCCAAGATGCAGATGATGTTGTAATTTTAGCCCTAAAAATACCATGCATGCAAGCTAGAAAATGTGAGCAGATGTGCCCTTTCTCTCCATTTGAGATTTAAGAATCCCATGCAATTTTGTTGCATATACAATTTCGAGCTATCATATCTCAATGTGGAAAAAGTATGGTACATATATAATAGTGAACTACCCAGAAAACAAAATATTGGAGACAACTAGCCAGATCTACCAGCACCTAAAGTGGTGTTTTGTCATCTGCCTAAGTAAAGTCTTGTCGAAATATATAAATAAGATTGTGTAGTGCTTCAAAAGTTCAACTTGCTTTTACGTTTTAAAACTTGTTCTAGCTATTTAAGGAATAGATATTCTAAATGATTATTAAGCTTGCAAGTATCAATTGATTACAATTTCTTGATCATAAAACAAAAAAAATATGCAAAGAAATTGAAAAATAATAGCTAGAAAGAGAAGAATCCAATTCTTCAAAAAAAAATTACCAAATATTCTAATTTGAAGATTTGAACAATGAAATTTGATAAAAACCACGTCTGTTTTCATGTGAAGACAAATTTAATTAGTCATTTCCTTTCAAAATTTGAAGGTATTTTTGTACAATTTTCAATGAATTGGGTCAAAGAATTTGAGAGATGCAGAGCTGATCATGTTCAAAACTTCTGTGGTAATAACAAAACCTGTGGTTCACCTTGTCTCATCAGTGGAGCTTTGTTTTTTCATTGGTAACTAGTAATGACATTGACATCCAAACAGCATACAGAGAAGTATCATTTTAAAATACTTGTAATTTTGAATCTTTGGAAGTAAAGCGAAAGATATTCCTCTATATAGATAGGTTTTTTATTTTTATTTTATTTTTTAAGCCCAAATAAATAAATAATCTGTAAAATTCTATTAAGATAAATCAATTACTTACATGATCCGAATATTTATTATCATAATCATCTACCTTCATGATAAGAAACAAACTTTCCATACAAAATTTATAAAATACATTTTATTGAGACCTAGTAAACAAATATCTGTGCTAAAAGGGACGTGCTATTCAGTTTGAGTACTTGGGTAGTCCTTTGACAAGAAAACTTGTGAAAATCATTTAAAATTTCAAGTTTTTTCCTTTTTCATGCTGGCTTAATCTAAATAAGAAGCATGAAAAGCAAAATTCATAATTAAACAGAAGTACTTATTTGATAGTTGGAAAGATCAACTACGTTTTCAAACATATCTTTAATTGCAGAATCAAGCTTTTTATATAGTCTAATTTAAATTTTCATCTTTTTATAAAATTTTAAGTTTGATTTTTAATTTTTGCGTTTCACCTCACTCCAGCCTGATGTGACCAGATTTCAAACTTGACAGTAGCCAGGAAATTATTGTTACAGAATGTGTAATATCTCAAGTAGATGCACTCAAAACAAAATGTTGAATCTCTAATCAGTTTAGTTAGAATATGTTTACATTATGTGCAAGTTATGCCTAGAGGATATACCAATTCAATGTACAAAATAAGTTCATAATAATTTAATTTTATTATTAATAGATATTCGTGACTATGAATTTCTAACGAAATAATCATAAATAAAATCACTGTAAACGTAAATGCATGATTGAAGGATCAATTAGTAATTAAGATAGATTAGGTAGCAAAGCAAACAAGATTAGCAACTAATAATAATGGCAAAAGCATGCAGCAAAAAGGAATTGTAAGGAGAGAGAGACCCCCAAATTGGTGCAATTAAAATCAAAAAAGGAGAGACTAGGGGTTCCACAAGTGAAATGATGAAAGAATTGAACATACTGGAAAAACAAGATTGGCTTACTTAAAAAGTGCGTGGTACCCACTTCATTTTTCCTTCACAAGAAAAAATTAAGAAAAAAAAAAATATTAATAAAAACTATGCTTCGGCTTTGGCACTCTAAGTGTTTGACTTGACAGTCACACCTCTCTCTCTCTCTCTCTCTCAATCAATCTTTCTCTATATCTCTCTCTCGTTCATGAAAAGGCTTTTTCTCTGCCTTTTTAACATTACTAGCAATTTTCCATGTGCTAGTGGAGAACAGCATTATTAGGGTTTTTGAAGGTGTGAGTGTAATGGGCTTGTTGAGACCTCCCTCTTAAGTCAAGCTTTGGACTTAATATCTCAACAACAACAATTCATGTCTCCACTTGCTTTTAGGTGCGTGACTACACGCAACAGCTGCATGTCCCTTCATGAAAAATTCGGTGCAATATGATTGGAATGCAATGCTCACATGTTTTGTAATGAGTTTGAGAAAACAAATTGCTTGAGAGTTGGGATGTTCAAGCCAAGTTCAACTTCTTAGTTTTTAGCAAAACCATGCAGTGAATTGTTCCACTTGACAAGGAATTTGTGTGAATTTTTTACCATGTTAAAAATGATGCTGTGGATAGTTCTCTACCGTTTGATTTGTTGATCAATCTTACAACAGTAATTTTGATGATCTAATTATTGCACAAATTGAAGTTAATTTGTAGAATTTTAGCTGCTGTACGTGTAAAGGAAGTAGATATTCTTTTTATGGATACTATCTTCAAGTCTCAATCACTATAAGCTTGGATAATTTTCATTCTAGGCTATAGCATTCTTTTTATCCTTTCATTGTCTTTAAGTGACGTCATTTTAATTACTCTTTTCATTACTAGATAATTAGCATATATTATATAAATTATTGAAGTTTCAGTCCGAACAAGCAAATCAATAATATGAAGAGTGAATGTACTATACATAAACTGTAATTTTGGATTTTTTTTATATGATAATAATATTGTTTTAACTTACTATGTTATTAAAGTCACAATTTGTTTGATCACAGTGAAGACTAATGACCCACAAAAGAACAAAAGTTGCATAGAGTCATAGACTAATGGACCATAATTTTGTTGTTTATAATGAACTGTTTCAAAAAATAGCAAAGCTTTAAGAGATAAACCACGCGATTACCCCTCCAAAACTATTACAATAATCACATATTTGAAACCTTTGATTCTTAATAGATCTCTGAGAGATTTTCAACAAGATAGATAACAAGAGATCAGGATTTTTTTTCGTTTTCAAAATCAGGGGTCCCTGATCATCATTACAAGCATGTTCTATCATTTGTGTTTGTTAAAGGGAAAAAAAAAAAAACAAAGATGCTTTATTATAAATGAACATACATGACAAGGTGCAGCCACTTGTTTTAGAGAGTTATGTGAGGAAAAATGAATAGACAGGCAAATGATTTAGACCTTCCAAAGCAAAAGGGATCAAAAAAAGGTAGAAGAACAGAACCATGGTTTTGGGAACTTGCCCAAATTACAGTTTTTAGGTAAAAGAAAAAGAGTCTAAGCTCACTATATTTCTCTTTCTCGATTATATATTAGGCAAAATATGTCTATATTAGCCATTAAAGTGATCTCCATATGTACCTCTTCTTTGCTTTTGTTTTTCTTTCTCTTTTTTGTTTAAATATATACATGCTAATTATTGGTTTCTACTTCTTATTGAAGTATACATGTTTGTGCAGCAACTCTAGGAAGGACAACTTTCAGATTAACATTTTTTAATGAATAAATTCAAACATGGCACAATCAATTTCTTTGAAAAAGAAGAAAAGGTTAGATATAGTACTTAGATTGACAAGATTTATTTTATGAAAAGGAATTTAAACAAAAATGTTAATTTGCTTCGCCAAATTATTATTAATGCTTTCAACGAAGACTCATAATTGTTCTTCAATGTTTTTTTATTTAATAATACAATTTAAGCGAACATTTCATCAAACAACACTAAAATTAGTGGGAGCTTTTCAATTAGTTATAAACTATGAAAATTCCATCAAATGGTGCTAAAAACACCTCGTTTTTGTAGTTTGATACTAATTTCAAACCCGCTTTACTTTGAATGTTGTATAAAATAAAAGATCTACAAATGAAACGTAAATTAAACTCCCTTAAATTTGATGGTGAATGAAATTCAATTTTGATAAAAGTCTTTTATGTGCATTATTAGTAAGAGCTAATATCACCTACTAAGTAGCTAAGCCAGCTAATAACCGCATAAACTTCTTCTTCTTCTTCTTTCTTTTTGCAGTTTCTCTGTTTTCGGAGGACTTTTGAGGGTCTACCTGAAACTACTCAATAATACGAAGACAACATATTGTCAATTACTCTTGAATAGAGGTAACTAAAAAGTGTTTTGTTTAGTCAATTTGTTTCCGGGGCTATGATGCTATGTAGATGTAATTATAGATAGAGGTTTCACAAGCCGTACTGATTTTAGCACCTTGATTTTTAATTATTCATTCTTTTAGAAAGGCTGTCCTGAACCTCAGAGGAGGG
The DNA here is from genome assembly GCA_019925255.1 of Litchi chinensis. Taxonomy (NCBI): domain Eukaryota; kingdom Viridiplantae; phylum Streptophyta; class Magnoliopsida; order Sapindales; family Sapindaceae; genus Litchi; species Litchi chinensis. Next base: position 21,474,772 of record CM034467.1, on the reverse strand, counting down.
AATTTCGAAAGGTCAAATATGGAATGTAGAAGATATTATTAGACAAAGTGATTCCTTGAAGCAGTTAAATGATGTTAACTAGAGACAAATGTGCATACTAGCTTGTTAAATTTATAATATATAAAGGTGTTTACCAACCATGGATGATTAGAATTTATTTACTTTCTATTTTTTTTCGGATAAAAAATTAAAAAATATTAATTTTAAGTAATCATATAAACATATAATCGAAGTTCACTATAGTCATATGATAAGTAACAATTTAGGTGGAACAAACAAAACAATTATACGACTTAATTGTAAAATTTTTTGGCAAAACAAGTTCATTATTTTTTTGATTAAGCTCACATTTGTGATGCCTTTCTACAAAATTACCCTCTTCAAATTTTCATGATGCCTTTCTACAAAATTACCCTCTTCAAATTTTTATACCTGCTATTGTTTTCTGATATTGCTTCGCGAAGAAGCAGTTAACATAATTGTAACCTCATTTTCTTTAACTTATTTATTTGAATATTTAAAAGTTCTATTAATTAAATCAAAACGAACTTAAAGATGGACTCTTAGGATTATCCTATTTCAGAAATCCTTCTTTATTTCTTTAATTTTTCACATCCAATGATTAATTGTGAAGCTCGCTCACTCACTCTCTCTCTCTCTCTCTCTAAACCTTATAACGTGTTCGTGGCACTCAAGTTTGGCTGTGCTTTGAAGCAAAAGACATTGAAATTGCATGGAAAATCCACTAGGAATCCAATCTCTTAAGCAAAACTCAAAACCATCATCATTCTGTTTTAGAAAATGGAAGCCACTTTACACTCATTGTTTTTAGTTGGATCCCCATCTAAACTCTAAACACCTAGTCTACATCTTAATCATCATAATTTTGCATTTTCTTCTTTTCTTTCTATCTTTTTTCCCTTCAACTTTTTCTTTCTCAACCTTTCAAAGCTTATAATTACCAAGTCCTGTTATTGTTGGTTGGTGGTTTTTCGGGGTGACATTGCAGGACAACCCACATACACCACCTCAACACCCGTGGCCTTCCTATGAATCATCACATTCTTCCTTTTTAGGCCCTCCTTTGCTTTTCGTGGCTTGTTTTATTTGGTCATCTGCCCCAATTGTCAACTACCATTTGTTATCCATATACAAAATTTATTTACCTAATTGTATTCTAAATGTAAAATTTGCCATTTAATGATAAAATTAATGCCAAATACACCCATTCGTTTCTGAGCATACTCAAATTTTAATGAATTGAAAGAACTGATGGACTTTGCTATACTCTAATCATAATTTCTAACCAACGTTAAAAATTAAAAATAAAGGCATTTCTGGTCATGAGAATGGGGCCGGTGGCTCATGCCGTTGTAATTGTTATTATGGCTGTTTAAACGTTTACTACCTTTTCCTAGTCTTTAATGATATCGCGAATATTTTAAGTTATTCATTGCTAAAAAAAATTAAAAGCTTTTAAAATTGTTTGCTTGACAACTCTAGGTTATGTCTCGAGACCTGTATGATTTTCATAATGCTAAAAAAATTAAAAGTTTTTTGAGTTTGTTTGCTAGATAACTCTAGGTTATGTCTTGAGACTTGCAAGATTTTCATAAATTATGATCATCAACCATTTCAGTCATCTAAGTGTACCTAACTGAATAAATCCTAACACTATTCAAAAGCATATTATTGATAGGCTATTAACAATGTCAATGCCACACGTCTCAAATGTGAGAAAAAGTTTAGTTAAAACATTGGTGAAGTGTTAGCCTACTTACAACATATCATATAACATGGGTATAAGGTGAGAAAACCGTATGGGCTTTCATGTCCAAGCCCACAACGATGTATTTTTACTGCCTACTGTTGAGACGTTTGGAGGTCCTATAAGGTTTCTTCCTTATGAACACGAGATTTTAATAGACATGGATACAAGTGAAAAAAGTGAATTAAGTTAGAAATATAGTAAGTTGTAACAATATGCCTAATAGAGGATCATCTCATGTATGTAAATTTATTTAATGAAATCTAATAGTGATACAGGTATATACATATATCCAATAAAAATAGGGATATTTATAATTTGCATCTCAACATTTGATCATAATATGAACTGCTCCCCTAGTTTCGTAATTAGCCATTTACCCTACCGTTAGTTTTTCCATTGAAAAAGTTGACGCTGACAAATGCATAATAAATGACTTCTTTGCCCTTGATTTAAACTTAATGAAAATAAAATTAAAATATCAAAATAAACTTAATTAAAATGAAATTAAAAAATCAAAATTATAAAAAAAAAAAAATCCACCATCCAACATATGATAGATGATGGGGATTAATTTAGAAATAAAATTTAATATTTATATTTATTTAAAAATTAATTTTTAAAATTTCATTCAAAATAAGGATAATAAATCTCCACCGTCCATCTTTAAGATGAATGATGGTGATTAAAGAATTAAAAAAACATCTTTAAAAAATGTTGCATAAACTTTTTTTTTAAAAAAAAAAAAATTCAACTAAAGATCTAAGTTATAAACCCAATCTTCAATCTGGGTTCAAATTAAACTTCAACTTGAAGATCTGGGCTCCTAACCTAGATCTTCGATTTTTTTTTTTTTTTTTTTTAAATCTCAACATTTTTTTTTTTTACATTAAATCTTAACAATTTGTTGAAAAATGAAAGAAGAAGAAGAAAATTTCAATTGAAGATTTGAAATCCAAATCTTCAATGAAAAAATCTAAAAAATGAAACAAACAAAACTAGAAAAAAAAATTTACAAAAAATAAAAAACCAAAATTCATCTCTAAAGTAACAACTTAGAATGTCAACACTCGATTGTAACCGTTCACAACCAATCCATCACAACCAATCTTCAATCCAACAAAACCAATCAACATAATAACATCATATATATTAAAAAAAATTATCTCCTTCATTTGCACATTGGAATCCAGCTAAAGAACCTTCATTTGGGTCGATGCAAACCTAGATGATGAGAGAGAGAGAGAGAGAGAGAGAGAGAGAGAGAGAGATGGTCTAGAGAAGAAGATGAAGGTCTGAGAGAGGGAGAGGGATCTAGAGAGGGACGATGATCAACCATTATCACCACCACTATCACTCGATAGACCATTCATCCCTCAATAGACCAAAACCTAGATTTTTGGGTTCAAGAAGATGAAGAAGAAGAAGAAAAAAAAATGCAGATGAGTTTTCAATCACACCCACCTATGGACGACCGCCCACCCAAAATACCACCAAAATTAAACACTCATACCCACCTAGAACATCCAGAAACCCACCCACTACCAACATCAAAATCAAACACCCACATGGCCACACCAATGCACACCCACCACCACCAATGGGTTTCTTGCTAGTCTCAGCAAGAGAGGAAAGTGAAGAGGACCGACAGCTAGAGAGGAGAAGAAGAGAATGAGGAGAATTTTCCCTAATGAAAATGAAGAGAGAGAGAGAGATTTTTTTTTTTTTTTTCATATCAAATTAATTTTTAATTTGATCGATGAATGGTAGAGATTAATCCTTTTTTTTTAATTGCTTTTATTAAAATAAACAAAAATTTTTTTTAATTTTTTTTTGGTTTTTGAAATTATTTTTTATTAATTTATACATTTATCACCTTCATTTACCATTTTACTCTTTCACCCCTAAAGGCAATGGACGAAACTCATGGTGGGATGTTGATTCTTTATTTAATTAAACTTTGAGGAGACAAACTACTAATTACGAAATTAGGGGAAGTAGTTTCAACAATTTCATATTGTGATCAAATATTGGGAGACAAATTATAAATATCCCATATTTCGGATAAACTGTACGCATGACATGATTCTATTGAATGGATTTACATACATACGAGGAAATAGCATTTATCCCTAGACAGAGCGCTTGCCTTGGAAAAGAAAAGAATCTTAGGATGTTTCACGATCAGACTACAAAATCCTAGTCAGTTGGAATCCACTAGAGAGCATATAGATTAGAAAATAACTTGCTGCTAAGAAACAGATTGTCATACGTTAATATATTAATGTTGTTAATTCCATTTCTAAACGACAATGCTGTTAATTACCTGTTTCTAGTTTAACCATCGTTAGACAATTGGATCTCTACTGGACATAGTTTTCGTAAGCTCAGCTCTTTCATTCTCACACTGCAGTTTGATGTGCCTCCAGCACAAAGTAATGGCTCCCAACTTCCTCATCCTCTAGTGTCCAGCTGCTTCACAATTCATTATAAGTATAACTAAATATTAAGTGTGGAGGCAAAAACTGAGAATTACTATAACCAAATGACAGTGTTGCTGTTCTTGATTCTTCAGTCCTGATGGTCGCGGAAATGGATGATTTTGCGGATGAAAGGCCTCTCACGGAGATAGCTATTCATGAAATGCAAAGGTTGTGACGATGAGTATATTGTAGCATAAGAATGACAGAATAACAGTAACAATGGATAAAAATAACAGAACCAATAGTATGTAAGAAGCAATAATAAGTTTATGGAAGATCATCAGAACAAAAATATACTTACATTACAATAGCAGAGATGCAGAAGCATGTTAACCCGATGCAAAAATGAATCAAGAAGGTTGGCCAGAAATTTTCCCGGTCCAAAAAGATTCTCTCAGAAAGGTGAGTAATCACCCCTGAAAACAACAGGATTGTCCAGCCTGAAGGCAAGCAGCTCTGAAAAGAAAACGAAATAGGATCCTGTGGAAAGAAAAAGTAGTCATATCCAGAATCAAGTTGGTATCAGTTGCCATAACACGCCAGATTTACATAAAAGTAAGCCATACCTTGAAATAGTGCTTGATAAATACTGCAGAGTAGATGATCCTTAAAATCATAGCTTTGAACAGTCAAGAAAACAATATCAATAAATTCAGAGTAAAACATCCATCCAATCCCTCTAATGACAATTACTGGCTTGGAATCAAATTCCTTTAAGATCTAAAAATGTTGTGTCTCCATCCTGATTTAAGCTATGAAGTGTTCAATACTTAAGAGAGACACTCTCTCCCAGTTGCAGGTCTGGGTTCACAACATCTCTATATCCCTAGAATTGGCATATAGCCAAATTGTTGAAGCAATCCTAAGTTTTATTGCAACATAATACAAATGGTTGAATACTTCACTTCGCTGAACCACTAGTGTAACAAATTAGAAATTTAAAAATGAAAAACTTTTAACATACCACCAAAGCATTTATCTTTCTCTCTGTTCCTGCACCAACTATATTTAAATTTAAAGCATGTCCCTTAGAAGAGTACTCTGATCATAAAATATTATCAATTATTTGCTCAAAACAAATTTTGAACTTTAAATAACCAAATGTTGGTCTGAATACGTTTTGTATATTGTCTACGGATGGAATGATAGGAGGACTTTGGTTCTCACTTAAAAATCGCTCCTTGAATGAATATTGATCTCCCAAAAAGACAGCATAAATAAAAATAAAGCTAAGACAACAACGGAAACAATGATGATGTATAAGGATACTTAAAGAATTTGCCAAAATTAACCCGACTGCACCAGCAGACTGTATTAGCAGAATATTCATAACAACATATATCAATGAAAATATAAGCAACGAATCATTTGAGCGTTTGATTTGGTCCTCTGTGGCAACTGCATGTAGAAATGCTTCAGAAGTTCCTGATGCAAAATGAAATAACAATAATAATAATAATCAAATGTTGCGGCACCACTATCTGAAGAAATTGTTAGAAGATACCCACTTAATTTTTAGTGTTGACAATTTGATATAATTGATGCACAATCATGATGATCATTGAGAGAAAACTTCTTATGCTACTGTTATCTAAGGGTAAGATATCTGTGTTACCAGGAAATGAAATTTTTTGAAATAGATACAATCACTACTAAGTTACTAACAAGAACTGATCATGGATTATTACTTCACCATTCTGATTTATATTATAGCATTATTTTTAGTCGTCTAATGAGTGCTACTAAAATTGTTATATAACATAGACTGATATAAAAATGTGGGCAGCATAACATCTACTGTTTAATTTTGTTCTGACACCAACCATTTCTATATCTAACGAGGCAGTTATTGACAAGGATAACAACAAAAAATAACTAACCGTTCATGGCCAAAACAATCACATAAACACAATAATAACGGAGAGCCGTTGATGCCTCTCCATCACTCCATTTCTGACCATACAAGAGTCTGATGAGAGAGTATGAGTAACTTGGACCAAATGCCATAAATACAAGCCCTACAGGATGTAAAACTACAGCCTCAGATCACGAAACATAAGATGATACGATAATAATAATAATAATTTCTTTATTAAAAAAGGTCAAGGACATAATACATTATTACATACCCTCCCAATGGCATCTTAAAACAATTAATTAGGTAATATCTGGTCATGATATTTTTCATGATTAGGAAGATTAATTAGATCAGAAAGATGAAATAAAGTGAATAGTGTCTCAACATCATTAGTGTATAAGTTAAACATACAGGTCTCATCAAGAGGACTACTCTGATTCATTATGTAGTATGTTTTTCCAGTTAATAAGCCTAAGTGTATTCAGTGGGAGAACAGAACTATCAAACAGTTTCTCTCTTAAAAGAGATGGAACAGGCTGATTAATGAAGGATCTTGCAAACTGTTAATCCAAATATGAGACAGAAACAGAGTACAATGTACAGGATATGGAATACTGAACAAAAGCCGGGATCTCTAATAAAACACAAATTTTGAAAATCTAAAGCATTTCTAATTAGAGAATGGGATGAGGGAGATGAATAAAGGAAAATGAAGAGCTTATGTGCCCTATGCTCCTTCAGATTACGTAACAATACAACTAGTTAAGGCCATAACCCTCCCGACACAACTCAATTAATTAATGAATTAACAAATTTAGGAACTACATGAAAGAACATACCAATCAACAGAACAAGCTTTAGGGCCTCTGCAAGGCTACTTCCTAGTTTCTTGCTTTTATTAGGGTGTTGTCCTGTAAAGAGACAAAATACTCATGAAAAACAGAAATTGCATCATCAATGAAGTTCTGCAGGTGCACACTGCCAAAATATTAAATGGATGAGAAAGATATTGTCCATTCAGTTAAAAGAATAGGCTTAAGGAAAATATGACAATGCTTCTCTAAAAATCAGACTGATTTAAAGTATGCATACAGGATGCCAATATATATATATATATATGTATATATATATAGCTATAGAGGGCAATTACAAGAGAGACATTATTAATTTCAATATTTTAAATTTTTATTTTTTAAAACACCCTATGTTTTTAAACTATTGGATTGAAATCTAATGATTATGGACCTAAATCACTCCTATATAATTATTGATCCTATATAGTAACACAACCCTCTGTGTGTGTGTCTGTGTGTCTTGTGTCTGTGTTCAAAAGAAATTGGCCACATTCTGTTTCGTCATCCTTGATGAAATAAGCAATTTATTGCATACTTTGCAAGCAAAAAGAACTCCTCATTTTTAAACAGCTATTCATATAGTTAGTTACAGCACAGCAGAAAAATCAATCAAGCTATTCTCTTCTATGAGAGCAACTACTTCAGAAAACATGGAACAGATCTTAAGAAGCAAGATCCATATTTGGGGCATGTTTCTAACTTGAGAAGTTGAGATGCTTTAAATCACAAAGTTGCATACAAAGAGCGGTGGCAGTATCACTGTTAGCAACTAGTCAGAAACTAAGGTAGTGCTAGTTATAAATTTTAAAGACTAAGTTGGCATTGCCAACCTAATTCATCTACTAACAAAGAGACAGCAGTGATAGCTAACCAAAATTGTATTTCGACATGCAGTAATTACAAGGAATTTAAAACACACACAAACATGTCCATATAAGACCAAGAAAAACCACAAAGAATAATGATTAAGGAGAGAAATAAACCTGATGCAGACCTGGCAAATGTAGCATATGAACTTTCTTCGAAAGGAAGAAACACCAATCTAACCACTAAGCTCCCTGGAAAGCAACAAACAAACCCTTAAATAAGCCCTAAGAGTGAAAAAATGCAAGAACAATCAGATTTTCTCAACTAAAGTAGTGAATGAGCATAATCAGCAGCATTTGATTCAAGTAAATATCCTATCATAGTCAGAAAGTTCTTAAATGTAACTAATGAGATAAAGGATGATTTGGACCAGCCACTTACCTAATTTTTCTACAAGTCCATACACAGCCTGGTTATATGGTGTGTCAAACCATACAAGGACCATCTTTTCTCCTTCTTGAAGTAGCAATTTTCGAAAGGATTGAAGAGTGAACAATGTACACATATTTGTCAGCTGCCGGTCATAACTCATCATATTTCCTAGTCTATCAAAGTTTGTCATTTTACCAATATATTTGGAATAATGAGGAGATAACAAAGCAAATAGCTACTGAAACAATTAATAAAGAAGGATAAACAATTTTGACATGAATCTGATGCTAAATTAGTGTAAGGAAACCTAAGCAAATAGCACAATCAAAATATATATCACAGATAACTCCACAAACTGAGCATTTAAACTATATTTTGTGCGATGGTATTGAACTTATTTAAAACATAATAATTCCTTTTATAAAAAATAACTATCAAATATACAAAAAAATTTTACTATTCATATAAAAAATAAATTTGGTAGTGTAGGTGAACTAGTGGCAGGGGCAGGACTGGTTCATCTCTCCCAGCCTCAAAAATCCTCGACACAAACCCAGTCTTCAATTATCAGGGTCGGGCAAATTTGGGGGCAAATAATTTTGTTTGGATCGAGGTTGGGACCCAGCCCGGACCTGCCCCATTGACATCCATATGAGAGGTACTGAAACCAGAAATCTTATGCTCACTACAGTGACCCGGAAAGCTGCAAATTGAAAATACTACAATTTCTTATGTATAAGAACTTGAATCTCTTAAGCATAGTTTGCAGCAATTAACTAAACCAACTGATAGATTCCAAATTCTCAATACATTCATTACTGAAGAGAATGCGATGTCCAACATCAAAAGAAGTAAAACTCAAAAAAAAAAAAAAAAAAAAATGGATGTATACCTGAAAGGGAAAAGAACAGAACTTCTGAATGCACGAAACAGAAGAAAATAGCCCCAGTAGCCTAGGAACAGGGAAGCTCCATATACAACTTGAGACAATGCAAAGACAATCCCCTTTTCCTGTCAGAATTATATTAAATTACAACTAATAAAAGTATATAACACATGTTCATGTAAATCATCAAACTTAGCAAAGAAAACCCAGCAGCAATCCTGCAAATTACAATAAATACTGACAGATTTCTCCACATCCATATATTAGTGGATGCCTCCAAAGAGACAATGCTAATGAAATGAACTTTAAAAAAATTACAGGAATCAGGCTGATTTCACCACATCATGAAGTTTGTATGCCAGATAGAAAAGACACATCACCAACATGGATATTGCAAAAATGTAAAACCAACAAAATTAGTATATTCACTGCTACTGAAAGATATATATCACAAAAAAGGAAAAAAGAAAGAAAAACCAATAAAGATAGCATCCATGCTATCTGCATATCATGTGAAATAACATTATTTCATGCAAGGCACTCCACTGGTAGAACCTAGAAGCTGGCAGAAACTACTAGAATCAGGGTCGTGTTACTATACATGATTTGTAACAATATTGATTGCTATGTATTAGATTTCAATCCAAACTTCAAATAAAAGGAAAGTATTGAAAATAAAATTTGAAAATAAATACTGAACTCTCTATTATCTACCCTATAAGTATATAATTCTTGTACTAAAGCAAAACCCTTAGAATAACAATACCAGGGGCACTTAGAAAAAGAGAAATCATATCACAACAGCATCAGACAAATTAGCTCCAAAACAGACAAAAATAAACCAATGAAGGCATCAAAGAGATATCAAGATGTCAAGTCTGGTTGTTGCCATTAGGCACACTGACAACATGTAAGTATTCTGAATCTGAAGTAGTCCAATTAAAACTTTTACCATGTCAGTCTGCTTGACAATGAGAATGTACATTGTTACACATCGTGAAAGTGTTGCCACAGTTTCAACCATCAACCGGAGTTTGAGAAGAAGCAAGTTCTGAGAAAAGATATATAACGGTTCTGCTAATAGCTCCAATATACACGCAAAACCTGCCATATAAAATTGATTGATCTTCTAAATAAAATTATTGGAAAACGAATCACATCAAAAGAACAAAGAACATTCATTTGGGTAAGCAATTCAGTCTGGATCCATTAGACATAGTTACTCAGGTAATAACATTTTTTCTGCAGCTTCTCAGATTCACCTCGTTACCATTACCAATAATTTTCAAAAGATCAATCATATCAAATATTCTGCATCCCATGAGAAACTCATGGGTTAATCTTTATCTAGGTCAATTAAGCTGTAAAACAGAGCTACAATACTGTAAAGCACTGTGGGGTAAGACACAGCAGTCAAAGGGCTGAAAGAAGGAAGCTGCATTCCAAATATACAAATGTCAACGCACCGTCTTTGGTGAAATCGTGATGGAAATAGTTTAAAAGGTGATTACAGCAAAAAGAGCATGCTATAAAATCTTAACATATCTATGTCTGGCAGAACTTTAAAGATATAGTAGAATGAGGAACTTGACAATGTAATAACACAGACTCAAGAATAAGATCTAACAGTCAATTAGGTGCAGAATGACAAAGAATAAGGGTAAGCAAAATGGGAGTGAAGAAAAAGTAAGATGTTGAACACTCTTAATTACAATAAAGGAGAGGGTGTGGATCATGTTCTAGTGCAACAAAAATGAACATCATAATTCCAATATATGAGATCAAATTAATGGCGACCATGTCTGTGACTAAACTGTGAGGGTACAAAATTGGACAAAGATCCTCTCGTCATCTAAGTTCTACCTAAGTTTTCAAAGCTTATGATTGGTTGTTAATGAAACCATGGATGAAAAGATAATAAACCTACCCGAATCACCCATTATCAATTTTGTTGATGTATCACAAGTTCTCAAAAAGCTTAGGTGAAGCTTAGATGAGGGGAGTATCACTGTCAAACAAATAAACGTACTGCATTTTTGTGGCTTATTCTCAATATCATCTAAAATTAGCCTTGCTTTCAGCCATTAAGTCACCCCTTTACATTCTTAATCAAAATACATAGAGAGAGATCCAAGCACAAAAAAAGAGCCACACACCAAACTGACCTTTCTTCTTGAGTTAATCAACACATCCCAGTAATGACCTAAAATGCTTTATCTTTTTAGTTTCATTGCAACTTATCACCTCATAATTTAATCACAGTTCAGTCTCTAGTGTGCATGTGACTGGCCAAGTGACGGCATTATGTAAATGTGTTTCCAATTACTGGATTATCATTATCCTTCATTGACTCTCCAGTAGATCTTCACATGCTACTCCTGGCAATCTTAAATCTTAACATTTCAACCCCCATTATCAATCAAATATACCACATTTTTATATCATATGCTCAGATCTAGGTTACATAAGTAATAAGTTCTTTTACGTTCCCCTAAATTCTATTGACATGAATCAATTTCTACATCCAAAAATACCTGGGAGAAAAGCGATTACTCTACGGAAAACACTTGAGCAGGATGTTTATGATAAGAACAAAATTATATACATATTTTAAAGCTTATCACTCACAACCGAATGAACACCACCAGCTAAAACAACATAATACAATAAAGGTCGGAAATATCAAAACAATACCATTAATCAAGATAGCTTGTGCATATGGATTAGAAAGACTTAGCCCTTGCCACCAGAAGATCAAAAAACATGCTCCAGCCGTGATAACTATTCCAAGCGGAAATGTCAACCATGCCACTTTCAAAAACTTTTCCACATTTCTTTCTGTTGAAAAACTGCCCCTACAAGACAAGACATGACATCTAGTAATAAAACTAAAGCAGCCAGAATATGACCAAAACACAAACATATCATATGTATGACCAAAACACAAACATATCATATGAACTTGATTACAATGGTTGAGACTACATCGAAACCCTACATTTTAAGGCTCCGAAATTCATTAAATCGACACACCAGAAGTAGAATATGAAACTGAATCAAATACCTATTGAGAGAAATGTTATATAAAATACTCAAAAGCAATGACTTTATAACCAAAACAGAAACGAAAAAGGAGCAAAATCAAATTGATTGAAGCATGAGGAGGCTCACCATTTGATGTCAGCTCGCATGCAAGCTCGCCGGAATCCTTCTCGACTGAGGAACAGGACGCACGTGACAAACAGATGGAATTGAACTGCGTAAATCTGCATTTTATGAGAAACAAGAATTAGAAAATCCAGAAATCAACAACAAAAATTAGAGAGAGAGAGAGAGAGAAATGGTACTGCGTAGTCGTCAGCGGTGAGGTGCCTGACGATCCATGAATTGAAAATGAAAGGGATTCCTCTTGATAGGAACTGCGTAGCTAATCACCGTCGAATTGAAGAGAGGAATTAGAAATAAAGTGATTTGTAGAAAGTTGAGGAGAAGAAGAGGAGGTGCGAGAGTTACCTAACAAGTACTTGAAAGTGTGAGAGAAACTGGCGCCGTCTACGTCTTCCACGGCCTCCGACTTCTTATTGTGTGCCGAAGCCTTCGACATTTTTGAATTCGAATCAAAGTTCGGGTTGCTGTGGGTGGAAGCGCGGCTGCCAATGGAGGTTTTGTGGCGGCGCGCGATCGAGTTTCGGGAAGGGCCTGGCAGGTCCGAGTAACTTGGTTTTAAACGAAGTTTGCAATGTGTTAGAAATGCATTGGCTAATGCATGCTCACATGGTGCATCCCCATGCACCCAAGCATTTTTTTTTCAAAGGGCGCATTACAAAAATGTCCTCAGGTTGGGCAAAACTGCACCAAAAATGAGAGTGCTTGTGTTGAATTATTGGAACCTCAGGTAGCCTAATGCAAGTACCCACACCCTCATGTTGGTGCAATTTCACCTAACCTTAGTTGAGGTTTGTGTAATTTGCCCTTTTTGTAAGTTTTAGTTGATTTGGAGTTTGTGAAATAAGGTACTATTGAGTGTGATGGATAAATTCCTGAAAACTTACCTGACTAACTAGTTATAGTTTATAATTTTTTTAAGTTTTTTTTTATTTTTATTACGGGAACCGACCCATGATACCGTTAGGACGAACTGTAATAAGACTTTATAATGCAGTTCAAGATTCTCTTCTTAAAAGACGAGAGAAAACAACTCATATAAAGTGAAAAAAATATCCACATTAAATAGGACTTATGGGTTGAACCCATAGCCTTGAGAACAAGTGGGTGGACTTTCTATTAGTTAGATAACATATTTATTTTCTTATGTTTAGTTAATCCAATTGGATTAAATGTTGTTGACTTGAATTTGTAAAATTGTATCAACTCTAATCAAAAGTGTATTGATTAAACTAGTACAAGATTGATAAAGCATTACTTTTATGGAAACACATCAACTTGAAAATATTAATTTTCTATACAAGTGACAGTAAACTTGTTCATAATTGAGGTACATTGATGACCCATTGTTGGCACAATGAAGCTATTATCATATAACCCACGAGTAAATGACCATGTACATTACATACAACAAGTACAATAATGCACAACAAACCAATAAACAAAACAAGTTAGATCAACTATCAAACGAGTGATCATGTATCGGCATTAAAAAAAAGATCATTTATCGTATACAACACTAACGACGTAAATCAACGAAGAAATGCATGGCTGATGGGCAAAAGTGAAAAATGATTAAAAAAGATTTGAACTGTCATGAGGAGGAGGAGCACGTTTAGAAATCATTACAAAGTCCCTTTTTTGTTCCATGGCATTGTCGTTTGTAAAAAGCTGCACGCATTAACTCGGAAATATTAATTTTCCATCTGATTGACGGTAAAACTTATTCATAATTGGGGTATGTTGATGGCCCATTTTTTTGAATACAAACTCTACTTAGACAGATTCAGAGGATAGTCGGGATCTATCGAGATAGGATATTAATGGTACGGTCCGGAAGACTACTCCCAATTAAGAGAAAACCACCCACACGGAGATGAGAGGGACAACCCGTACTAAAATGGGAGAACTATCTACATAATTGATGGGACATCAAATACTATTATAATATTAATATTATTATTATAGATATTATTATATTATATAATATTAGTATACACAAATTGGATCTAAGGGGTGTCGAACCCATGCCCTCTTACAAAGGATGCATGGGGGCTATTGGCGCTTATCACTGCACGCCAGGAGTCAGTTGACTGTTGATGACCCATTTGTACCACAATGAAGCCATTAACATATATCCCACGAGTGACCATGTACACATGGGCGGACCTAATTTAGGCCCAGACGAACCACGTGCCTCTTATGGAATTTTATGAACAATTATTAAGTTTAAAATGTTAGCTATTAAATATTTAAGTATATAAATAAATATTATATATGTTATGAAATAAATGATGTCACAAATTGTTGATTGGTTTTGGTGGTACGAAGCTTGTTTTTTGTACTGGAACCATGGTTCAATCGATCCCCATTTCCAGACATTTGCTTTTCTTTTTGTTTTTTTTTTTTCCCCAAAAATAATGAACACATGTGCCACAATGAAGTTGTTAACATATATCCCACGAGTGAGTGACCATGTACGTTACATCTAATGAGTATAACAATGCACAACAGACTAATAAAAAAACCAATTGGATCAACTATCAAACAGATGATCATGCATCAGTATAAAAAAAATGATCATATATGGTATACAACACTAGCAAAAACCAAATCAACAAAGAATTGCTTGGATGATGCGTAAATGCGTAAAATGATTAAAAAAGATTTTGAACAGTCATGAGGAGGGGGACGACGTCCAGTAATCATTACAAAGTCCGAGGGTAAGGCAGCAATGATAGAGAGACTAAAGAGTGGTTTCAAGACATGCAAGCCACATGGGACTTTCCTCTAGCCAAACGTCATGTCCCGTCGCACTACTGTTGTGGTCACCCTTACACCACCCTTAGCCTCCTCTTCCACCGCCCCAGCATCACTTCTTCTCTCCTCACTTCCACAATGTGAGCCCCTCACAACTCTCCCAATCGGGTCATTCACAGAGAAGCCACGGCCAGCTACACCCTCTAATACTAGTCTTCTCATTAACCTCAATGAACTGCCCACCAAGCAAAATGAGCCCAGTGACCTTGTTATGCCATGTGCAAGCACTACTTTACTAATTGTGATTGACCATTTATCTAACATGAGTTTTGTGTTAGTTCCATGCTTTTATTGCACAGGTGATTCCTTCCAAGAAACAGAAAGCTATGGAGAAACATGAAGAAGCTGAAAGACAGAAAATCACGAGAAAATTTAAGCAGAAGTGTGGGCGAGGCTCCTCGTCAGCTTCATCATTAGCTTGCTAGTCCACTAAAGCTGCAACTTGGTTGGCTCAGACTACTAAGACCCCGTTTGGGATAGCTTTTACTTTTGGCTTTTAGCAGTAGAAGAAGAGAAGCAGAAGCCTGAGCTTTTCAGATGTTGTTTGGATTATATATTTCAGAAGATCTTTTAGATTTAGAAGAGCTTTTGAGACTGTTTGGTTAAAATATTGTTGAAATCTCTTCTAAGTATGATATGATTTTTATACTCTTCTAAAAGAGTTTTTAAATGTGTTTGGATGAAATATTTCCAATTATCACTTACATAATATATATATATTATTTTTAAACAATTTACTATAAAGACATATGTGTAACTTATTTTTCAATTATATTTACCTAAACTTTGGTATTTAAAATATGTAAAATAATAAAAATTAAATTAAAATGACACATACATTTATGCATAATAAGATATACAAATTATGTCAATAATTTTACAAAAAATTATAATGATAAAGATAAAAAAATATATATATATCTAAACATTAATTCTCTTGCAATTAGAAAAGTAAACAAATATATATATATATGGAGGTGGGGATATGAAGGGAAAATTCTATTTGTTGTTTATTAAAATAAGGGTAAAATGGGAATTATAAAAATTTCATTAAAAGAATTTTGGCTTCCCTTGTTTTCATTGGAAGCTCTTTTTGGGGAAGCTTCAATTTGTGGCTTCACTTGGAAGCTCTTCCTATACTCAAAAGCCATTTTAGGAAAACCACCCAAACACTTCTTAAAGCCACTTTTAAGCTCAAGAAGAGTTTCTAAGGCCTCCAAAAGCTATGCCAAACAGGGCCTAAAGTCATCTTTGCACAGTACTAACCCTAGACGGGGTTGAACTTAAACTTTAGTTTATATATGCCGTTTTTACAATTACATAAATAATTCAACTCTTACGTATATTTACGGGAACATACAAGGTGTCTAGGACTCTAGGTTCATGAAGATCGATTATGATTTTGAATGGTTATATCTGAGGGTAAAATATGTATAGGAATTTGTGGGAATGGTGGTGAAAATATAGACTTCGTTATATATAAGCAATATATTTTTTAAGGTAATGAGTCTGTTTCATTACCTTCGTTGTGCGAATTTTGGTGGTCAAATTTCTTAATGTGTTGAAACTTGTCTGCTTATGTAAGGCTTATGCAAATTACTTGAATGACAAGAAGAATAATCAGCCTTCATTTGCTTGGAGTACATTAAGGTGCATGCAAAAAATTAGAATTACTAAGGTTTGTTTGTTTTATTCGATCATTAAGTTTCATCTAAACTAATAATAGAATTTGTGTCTCAAAAAATTTAGATAGAATTCAAGTAATGTGAAAAGAAAAACACTAATGAAGTGAAACAGACCAATAAAACATGTCATTTGTTTTTCTTTTACCTTACTTATTGATTCATCTTACCATGTCAAGATGAATTTATAAAAAATTTCAAAGATCACAATTCTTGTAACATAATCACTTTGAAAGATGAATTCTATTTAGTAGCACCAAGGAAAATAATTGCTCGAAGGGCAAGTTAATAATTGTTCTAGGAATGGTTGACAGAAAATAACTCTCCAGCACCCACTTTTTGTACGCGTTTTCATTTTTATTTTTCATTCTATCTTTCAAAAACACGTAAAACCTATTTGATAGATTTCATTTTTTTTTATATATCGATTTCTATAAACATGACAAACGACGGAAACAATTTTTGGTGATGGAATGAAAACGAAAAACATAGAAAACAAAAACAAGATGTTGATTAATTTTACAATTCAGGATTTTCAGAAGTGCCTAATAGCTTGATGCGTATAACTTCAGAAATCAGGATTGCTGGAATTGGAAATTTTGGCTGAATCAGTGTTGTTCTCTTTTGAGTTGCTCAATCGCTGACAATTAATCACAACATAAGGCCAGTGTTTAGAAAAATTAAGCAAGAAGCAATACACATCACTAACCATTAAAAAGTAAAGATTTTCAGGGGCAAAAATCCAACAAAATTGTGCTTTTAAGAGATGAAACATCCCAAAACAAGTTCATTCAACACAAAAACTCAATCGCCTGAATGCAACAAAATTAACCACGTTCAACAAAGATATTAAAACAGAACACTCGTTTCAGAGCTTGGACTCCTACAACAGCTAGTAGACTAAGATGATAATAGAAACACAAAGTAAGGTTTCCGAAATTAACGGTAGCGCCTGAGTGAGAGGGTGTTGTTCCTCTTCCAGTTTGCCCTTCTTGAAGGACGTGCCTTGTGGTGCAAGTGTCCCTTTCCACGGAGACCTCTGTACTTCTTACCAGCGGAAGTGAGTCCGCGAAGCTCCCTGTGCTTATGAACAGGTTTGCAAATCCAGTTGATTCTTGGGTCATTTCGTATTGCGTTGTGGGCAGCATCAACCAAGATTACCTCAAAGTACTTGTAAGTTGAGTCCTGCATTGATGCAATTTTATTATCATAACTACCATGAACTTACAAATAATTTTGCCAAAGAAAAATTAATGGAAAGGAGAAGATTCAAAATGTGTATTGAAAACTACCAACTCTCACCAGCTGTGTGCATATATGACAGATAAAAATAACACTCCACAAATAGCCAGCTATAAAAATAACATTCCACAAATAGCCAGCCACCGTAATATTTTACCACTTTACCAACAAAGACCAAGGCAAAATATATAGTAGGAATAATCCCCTACTGTACTACATAATTAGGCATAAAAAATGCATTTACATTCCCAATTCTCATATTCAGATCTTTTAAAAATATTATTCTACTGATACTCAAATCTGTCTTTCAATATTTGAAGTTCAAGAAATGATATACAAACCTCGTTGATCCAGTAAGAGTTGAGAACCTTAAGGCCACCGAGTTTCCTTCCAGCTCGTTCCTCAGCGACCGAACGCTTGCTACGTTGAAATTTCAGTTGGGTAACCCCCTGATTTGTGGGTTTTCCATACACAATACCCTTGGGAACTGGTCTCTTACGTCCACCACGTCTTACACGCACACGATAAACAACATAACCCTGTAAAGAGTAATCACAATGGTCACCAATCATAAAAGTTCAAAAGGGGAAAGCTTTAATTGAAATTATATATCTACACAATCCAAGCAAAAATGCAACAGAAAGGAAAAAACGAAGGTGTGGTATATGTGAAACTTTCACCATCATTAAATAATACAATTCAATTCAATCAAATTTCAAACATTAGCAGAAACCAAAAACTGATAGAATGTCAATTTTGCTAGCCATCAACTACCAACTTACTTTTGCTTCATTACCAAAATGATCATAAAATCTACTCTATTAATACTTTATCACATACCAAAACAAGGCATTTAAGTTGAACTAGGGCTTAAAATATGTACATTCGTGCAAGTGTACATATTACCATACACTATGTGAAAAAAACTAAAGCTAGATAATTATAGCATGTCGAAGGAAAATATGATGTAGAGATAATGGTTTTTAAAAATTGTTTTACCTGCTTGGCCTTGTAACCGAGAAGGCGAGCCTTGTCAGGGCGGGTTGGGTGAGTGACACGCACAATTGAAGGGTGCTGACGGTACTCCCAGCACCTCACCCTTTGCAAGAACCTCATTACATCTGACTGCTTCTTCCTCCATAGCTCCGACACGTACTTGTAAGCACCTAATTTCATTCACATAATAACCCCAACCACCAAAATCATCTCTTATGCGTTTAAAGATGTTTTTTAAATGCATAATCCTAGCTTTTACTTCTCTTTTTCTACTGTCAAAAGTCAAAAGTAAAAGTTATTCCGAACGAGGCCTAATACTCTAAACATCAAAGCCAACTATGTCAAACCCACCACTATAACCATCTAGATCCCAAAACAACACTAAACCCAGAAACAGAAACACATAAAGCGCATCAAATATGTTAAGAAAATAAGACAAGACAAGACAATAACTGGAATAAAAAGATGTTGTTTTGTCATTGACAAAACAGAAGACTTATGTTTAGATCTTGTTTCGAGCGTTTTCGAAGAAATAAGAAATATGGAACTAATCGCGGATTGACATGAGTAGGTGAGATAAATAAATCGGTAGAGAGAAATGGAGGAGAAGAGAAATGCGTACCCATGGTTCGGTCGTGCTCCTGCTCCTCCTGTACTCTTCTTCGAGTTTCGGCTGAGTAGCTGCGAGTGCGGAGATATATGAGTCCCTTCGGCTAGGGTTTTAGAGCGTCTTGAATTATATTGAATGTGAAAAGACCAATTCACCCTCGTGTTGATTTTACACTTAAGTCCTTGATAAATGGGCTTTATGGGCTATGCTTATTGGGCTAATCATCTCTTCGTGTCTGTTATTCGTAGCCCACCAACAGTTTCTCATCACCCCTGTTACAATTACGCGCCCATAAATGCGGAACAAAATTTTTAGTTGGGTTATGTAATTGAACTCGATGCTTAAAATTAAGA
The DNA here is from genome assembly GCA_019925255.1 of Litchi chinensis. NCBI lineage: Eukaryota > Viridiplantae > Streptophyta > Magnoliopsida > Sapindales > Sapindaceae > Litchi > Litchi chinensis. The sequence continues at coordinate 21,454,816 of CM034467.1, read as the reverse complement.
ATAATGTTATATGTTTGAAAAATTTTACCCAAATAATAGGTAAATTAATTTGTAGCTATCACGTTAATTTTTAAGTGATGTATTGATAATATAATAATTACATATAGGTTTGTCACATCTTTTAGACAATGAATTTTGATAATTTTTAAATAATGTAACATTACTTTAAAACTAATTGTCTTTATCAACGAGCATATAAGTAGAAATCAAAATTGTATGTATTTATCAAGTACAATTACAAGCATATATAAGTAGAAGTTTATCGTACGCTCTTACAAGCATGCAAACTTTAACATTTGATTCAGTTTGATTATAAACGTATAATTATTTAATGTATTGATTTTAAATATCTATATTTAACATTTATATAATCTGTTTTTACTTATTTTTATTTTAAATTTCTATATTTAACATCTATGTAATCTTTTTTTACTTATTTTTCTAAATGTATATATAAATCTTCTTTGAAGTTATGCAAATCAAAATAAAAGATGAAAAGGAGTTAGCAAAGTGGATTCACCTAATAGCATCACAAGATTCATGATCTTTAGCCCTCAAACTCGTTATGAAGTTAAGGAATTAATAATGCTAATAAAATAAAAAATGCGCTACCTTGTCCAAGAATTTATCTAAATTATGTGAGTTATGTGAGAAATTAATTTGTGATAATTATATTAATTACAAGTAGGGATGTTGTAGTAATTACAACCTACAAATTAGCTTGCTACATTATTTTATGATTTTGAACAAATTTTGGACAATATAACATTTTTGATAAAATAAAGTCTTTAACAATGATAGGATCAAAGAGAGCAACAGATTGAATCAGGCTCGGATCACTCTGCTCCAAACCTAAACCCGATTTGGGATGGGATGCTTCAAACTATACCCATGATTTGAGCGAATTTTCAAATTTCACCCAAAATCTGGATTCATTTAGGGGGCATGTTTGAACTTGATCCTTTTACATGATTCATTAAAAAAAGTTGACATTAAGTTAAATGTAAATTTTAATTTTTACTTAAATACAAATATACATATGAATTAAAAAAAAAAAAAAAAACTTCAATTTAATTGAACATTATTTAAAATTAATAAATCTTAGATTTAAATATGTAGTACGGACATTAAAAAAAAATCTTAGATCTAAACATATAGTACAGACACTAAAACAACTTAAAGAATATAAAATTTATTAAGTTTATTTCAACAACATAAATTTGTTAAAATAATCATTCAAAAATTACAATTATTTAAAAGAATAATTTGTTTCAAACACAAATTTATAAGAATAAAATTAAATTAATAAACTAGTAAAGCACAACACTTAAAAATCAACTGTCATAATAATATAATACTAATAAAATTAATGTTAATTTATAACAAAAAAATAATTAGATAGGCTACGAAATTAGGAATAGGTCAAAAGTGTTTGCCCCAAATCCGATTTGATTATAAAATTGGGTCAAAAATTTTGACTTAAACCTTATCCGAAACTTGATTTTAGCTCCTAACCAGCCCCAAATGGATTAGGACCTTGTTGGTTTGGATCAGATTGAGAATTATTACCATCCTTGAATAGGATGGACAAAATTAAAGGAATATACACTTCGATCATAAGAAAATTAAAAACAATATTAGTATTTATTTCACAGGGTCGGATTGAACTTAAGATTAATACTAGTCCAGCCAACTGATTGGCATTAAGAGGATCGGACTAAACCCAATCCCATTGAAACAACGTTAAACTGTTATTAGGGTGTAATTGTAAACAAGTGTGAAGATAATATTGGTGGGGAACAAAAAGCTTGATTATTTTCTCTCTTCTTTCCAATTTTTAATTTTAAAAAAAAAAAAAAACTATTTCCCAAAAAAAAAAGTAGAAAAAGAAACAATTAAACAAAAACGAGACATGCTAATTTTGAATTCAAGCTTCAGATGGAGATTGGCAATCACAACAACAGGTCACTAGACTGCTGCAAGAAGAGTTGTCTTCTTATTTATTTACTTGTGTTTTTTGAAATAACAGGAAGATTGGTCTTACATTATCAAAATTAAGGACTTGGATGTTAAACAGATTCCATTTATTAAGTTGAACACAAAATAACGGGTCTATGAAAGCTCGTCCCTCACCCACATTTGGTCATTTTGGGCCTATGATTAAACTTGATTTTAAAAATAAGAGGGGTATATTCAATATTTAATTTAGGGGTTATTGAAATTATATATATATATATTTAAAAAATAATAAATTTTGGTAAAATTTTTGAATTGTTTTGATTGCAATGTTGGAGCATTTGTCATTGTTAAAGAGGTTTACATGTGAATCAATGAGAATTGTTGAATCTCATATTGAAACCACAAAAGTCAATCACAAGATATATACACTAATTGATGTCACGACTTGATAGACTAGTTAACATAATTGCACTAATATCCCATCTTCCATCTGGCCACCAGTTAACAATTGACCACCATTGAACACTGTCAACATTGGTGTAATTACACTTTTACCCTCGAATAAAGGGTTCTTAATTATTTTATACTTATTAATTAATTTTGAAAAATATATATTTTAATTAAAAAACCTGGAGAAAAACTAAAAGAAAAAAACTGGTAATAAAAACTAAAGGTAAACTGTCTCAATTACCCTATATGAATCTTTAAATATTCCATCTTTATAACATTCCAATTGCAAAACCTTATTTGATTGTTTGGTTTGCCTCCATTTACCTAGACATTCCAAATATCAAGTTATTCATTTTATTAGTCTCTTTATACCTCCTTCCTAGTAAAACTTTTCAAGGGAATAGAAGGAAAAGCACAATGAAAAGAAGATTTTAGAGCTCGAGTTTCCTGCACAATAGATCAACTAGGCCATGTAACAGCTTCCTTTCCACTCTTCCCGTGTAACTTGCATTTTCAATCTGTCTCTCTCAAGCATGTAACTTGCTTAGCTTCTATTGAAACAAGAGTATCATTGTAAAAAATTTCAGGTAATAACACATGTTATTGCAATTTTTTATTTTATTTTTAATTTTAAGGAAAAGGAAAACAGTATATTTCATGGAGATACAAAAGACTAGAAATTGTTTTTCTTTTTTTTATTACAATGAAACTTGTATAATTACAAGCAAATTAATCATGACCTTTTTATAATTTTATTTTATTTGTTGATGTTTCTTTTAATAATTTATCACAATAAGAAAGCTATTTGAAAAATGTATTCCAAACAATCAGTTAACTTGAAAAAACACTTTTTTAATTAAATACCACACAACATGTAGCATTTTTTGCTTTTTGTTTTTTTTAAATGCTCTAAGTAAAAGATCTACTCTATAAATAGATAATAAAATAATATTAGTGGAAATTGGAATACCAATAACATAGAACCTTTACATATCCTTCTTAACTTAAATAATTTTGCATCTCCTCATTCACTTTATAGTGAGAGGTTTTAAGTAGCTCCATGCTTTATTTTACAGAGGAATTTTTTCTTGTTATTGTATAGGTAGATAATGGGATAATCCAAACATACTTGGATAAGACCTCAATTCAAGTGGACTAAGTGTACGTTTGGTACAACTTATTTACTGGCCAAAAAGTACCTTTTTTAATGTCAAATACTCTATTTGATTTTTTTGCATCGTTTGATTGACATCATAGTAGACCTTTTAGAGAATTAAAAAAGTTAAAAAAGGTCTACTTGGAGAAGCTCAAAATTTGAGCTTCTCCAAGTAGACCTTTTTGAGTTTTTTTTTTTTTAAATATTAAAATGTCTAATATATCCCTATTTTATTTTGTTAATTTCTTTAAATCCTTATAACCCTATTACACTTTCATTATAAATATAAACACATAGCCTCCACTTTCATTAACTTTTTATTTCATCAAAACTTTTGAGAACTCTTCTCTAACCAGTAAGTTTTCTATATTTTATGTTTTTTTTTTCAATTGGTTTTAGTTGATATTACAATTTTTTTATCTTATTGTCATAAATATTATATGTCATATTTGTAATATATATATATATATATATATATTGCAATTAGTTTTGTTATTGGTTTATTGAGATACATATAAATATACACTGAGTTTTTTATATTTAATTTTAAAGATGATATTGTTTTTTTATTGAGTTGTTTTAAAGAGAATGATTTGAAAAGTCATATGATATTCCATTGATGAAATATTAATGAAAATCTACTTAGATCAAATAAAATTAAAGATATAAAACCTTATTAACAAATCTAAATAAACACTTTTCTTTTAAAAATAAAAAATAGAGAAACAAAATAATTTTACATTTATTTTATTGAAAATTTATGTTTTGAAAATATATTTACATCAAATAATTATTAGTTGTTTGATTGATTAATTTTTTATGGTTAAGGTTGAAGCAATTACATTTCTAGAATGAATATATTACTCCTCTCTCTTATACCATTTTTGGTAAATTAATAATCTAAAAGTGTTTTAAAAATAATTTAACCAAACACTTTATATTTTAAAAAATTTTTTTTAATTGATAATCAAACAACCAATAATTTTTTTCCAAAAGATCTATTTCTAAAAGATCTATTTAAAGAAGCTGTACCAAACGAAACCTAAGTGTACGTTTGGTATAGCTTATCTATTGGTCAAAAACATTTTTTTAATGCCAAAAGTTCTATTTAATTTTTTTTGCGTCGTTTGATTGATATCCTAGTACAGCTTTTGAGAAATTAAAAAAGCTGAAAAAAGTCTACTTGGAGAAACTCAAATTTTGAGTTTCTCCAAGTAGACATTTTTGAGTTTTTTTTTTTAAATATTAAAATGTCTAGTATATCCTTATTTTATTTGGTTAATTTCTTTAAACTTTTATAACCCTATTACACTTTCATTATAAATATAAACACATAACCTCCACTTTCATTTATTTTTTATTTCATCAAAACTTCTGAGAACTCTTCTCTAACCAATAAGTTTTCTAAATTTTGTGTTTTTTTTTTTTCAATTGGTTTTAGTTGATATTGCAATTTTTTTATCTTATTGTCATGAATTACTGTTATATATATAATGCAATTGCAGTGTATATATATATATATATACTGCAATTGCAGTGTATATATATACTGCAATTGCAGTATATAATTGCAATTAATGAAATGTTAATGAAAATCTATTTAGATAAAATAAAATTGAAGATGTAAAACTTTATTAACAAATATAAATAAACACTTATTTTTTGAAAATAAAAAATAGAGAAATAAACTAATTTTATATTTATTTTATTGAAAATCTATGTTTTGAAAATATATTTACATCAAATAATTATTAATTGTTTAATTGATTAATTTTTTATGATTAAGGTTGAAGTAATTACATTTCTAGAATGAATATATTACTCATCTCTCTTATACTCTTTTTGGTAAATTAATAATCTACAAGTGCTTTAAAAATAATTTAACCAAACGCTCTACAATTTAAAAGAGTTTTTTTAATTGACAATCAAACAATCAATAACTTTTTTTCAAAAGATCGATTACCAAAAGATCTACTTCTAAAAGATCTATTTGAAGAAACTGTACCAAATGAAGCCTAAGAGATTAATTAAAATCTAGTTTAGTGTTATTAATTTGACTCTGCCTAAATTTTAGAAATAAAATATATATATATAAATATCCTTTTTGTGGATATTTTTAAAAGAACTCAAGAACATGAAGTGTCAAAGAAAAAATGTCATAGTATACAAAATGAAAATTTGCATATGATGATCGAAAAAAACAATGAAGTAAAATGGTAGGTGGATTTTTTTTTTTTAAATAATAATAATAATAAAATTAAGATAGAGACAAGTATTAGATAAGAATGGAAATAGTGAAGCAGTTGTGTATATATATTGTTAGAAGTAACCAAAAACCAATTCAACATAGAATCAGGCATCAAAAGAAAAATAGGAGAAAACTCTATGTGGGTAATCTAAATATTTAGGCATCTAATTTATCTAGATAAGTAATTTTATTTCAAGAAAATTTAAAATTTAGGAAATTAGTAAATTTAATAATAAGTTTTAAATTGAGTTTATGTAATTTTAAGGTAGATCCAGGATTATGAGAAATCATATGAGAATCCGTTTTAGATCCAGATTTGAGCAAAAAAGTTATGTGAGTGAATTATTATTTAAATCGAATTAATTATTTATAGTTATATATTTCGGATTTTATTTATTTAATTATTATTAGAAGAAATTATTTAATTAGTTTATTGATTTATTGATGATGTATTATGATTTATGATTTGATTATAAGATATTTATTTTTGATAATTAAATTTATATTCAAAAATCGAGTTATACAATTTACATATGAAAATGATTTAAGAGTTGAAAACGAATAAAATAAGATTTTCATAACACTAATGTTGTGCCCTTCCCTCTAATGATCGAGTAGGCTTTATGTGTGTAAGTTCAAGAGAGTTGTCCAGTGCGTGTATGACAGATGCCTGAGAAGACGTCGAATGCGTGTATGACAGATGTCTGAGGAGTCATTGAGTCGTTTAGCATGTGTATGACAGATATTATCCCTTGCTCTGCATGTGTGCTGAGTATTTTCGCCATATATAATAGATTTCTCTGGGTACTAATTAGTATAAATTTTCAAATTATAGATATTATAAACTGAGTTAGATCAGTACAGATAGAGATTTACAGGAATATGATTTATATTAAGAGATTTCAGAAAAATTTTACAAATTATATTGATATTATAGAAATAATTTATATAGAAATTACGGTTTTATTATAATATAATTATTATTTATTATTACCAATAATATGTTTAGTTTTATTTTTAAAAATATTTTAGACAGATTATATTCACTCACTGAATATTAGCGCTCACTCTTTTATAAAATCCTTTTTTTTTTTCAAGTATCTATTGTATGTTCATGCAGATTAGTGCATATAGTGAGAAAAGCCACATGGTGATGATTAAATACATTCATATTATTTGTAGATAGAAATGTTTTACATAAGTGTATATTAATTTTCATTAATAAGATTTTGTAATGTATTTCGAAAATAATTTAGAAATGAAATATCTTTCTATGTATTTTATGAATCCATTTTATATATCCAGTACATGAGTCAAATATGAGAAATATAAAAGATTTTTTAAAAATTTGAGGAGTCAGGTTAGGTCCTTTTAGATATGATTTTTTTTTTTTAATGTTTTAATGTAAGAGAAGGAAAAATAAAAATATTTTATTTAAAAGTGGGAGAGAGAAAAAACAAAAAATAGATAAATCTTCTACATTTATTTGTGAAGTTTGACACATATCAATATATCCTATATAAATAGTAATGATCTCGAAACTTTTTGTTCCGGTTATCATTAGAAAAAATTATAATAATATAGAACATTGTTTTATAACAAAACACGGAATAGTACAAGTTGAAATATTGCTAATATTAGAAAATAGTAGAAAGAATGAAATGAGGGTGAGAAAAACAAAGTTGGTGAGGAAAGGAGGTTGCTTAGCAGAAATGAAACGTTTTGTACAAAATATTAATAAATAAGAATAAGATGTTACTCCTAATATCTTATTCATTTCGCTGTCTTGTCAAATCCTTTCAGACCACACTTTTGTCTTCTCATTTTCCATGACCATCACCAAATTCTGTTGTGTATTACCTTTTCTCATCTTAATGTCTTTGAATTCAGGATTCTCTAAAATAACAGAAAAACTACCAATATTCTTTTATTAAGATGAAATTTTTAGTTTATACCTACAATAGTAATTATCCACTTTGAACCACTGGATTTTATTTTTATAGTTATTAATTATACTATTTTTTTTTTAAAACAATTATAATAAATTTGGGGTTGGGAAGTGGGAGGTGAGTTATTGCCACTAGGGTAGTATCTAAACAAAAAAGATACAATTGTAGGTAAGCTTCAATATTAAAATGAGTAATATTAGGTTATCAAATAATTTGTTCAAATTCATGCGTAAATGATGTTTCATATGATTTATCAATACCATAGAAAATATTAGATAATATGAAAGTTAATGTGCCAGTTACAACCCATATAGCACATCCTTTAAGAAAATATTTTGGGCTATCTAATATTACTTTTTAAATTTTTTTAAAATTCAATAAAAATTGGGATGATTTAATGGTAATACTCTGACGTGCTCTCACAGTTGAATCTATCTTCCTCTCTAAATTTCATTTTGTATTTAAAACGAAAATCTTAAAATTTATTCATTCCCTTACTTTTTAAGATTTATTGCTGTTGATTTCTCATTACCATACTTACTCAAATTTATTGCTATTGATTTCTCCACACAGTAAAGGGGTCACAATTCATTGTATGAGTTAATATCGAAAAAAAAAAAATTGTATGAGTTCAGTGTACAAAGATTTTAATTAATCTGTATTAATTATACAGATTGTTTTGTTGTTGTCCACAAGTAAACAAAACTCTCTCTCTCTCTCAAAAGCAATTGCAATACGCGTACCCACATCAAACACGTAACAAAATCGACCCATATCAGACCAAAAACATAAAACTTAAAAAAAATCAAAATCAAATAGCAGATTGCTTCAACAATTTTTTGCCTGACTTGGCCTCTTTAAGCGAAAGTGGGGTCATTTTTTATTAATTAATTATAAATAATCAGATGAGGTGAAAACGAAAGGAATAATAAATTTTGGGTCTTGTAAATTGCAAAAGTCAATAATCCACTAATCTCTACCCATTTTATGATTTTAAAAATATCTTATTAACTTTTTGTACTCTCTAAAATCTCCAATATGTTCTCAAATACTAATAATCACTTTAAATAGATTGTTTTCTTTTATCAAACATATTTTTATCAATTTTTAAATGTAATTTACTTTTAAAAGAAAATTTAGAATATGATTAATCAACCCTAAATCAATCAACCTGTCAACATCTTTTTCTTCCTCAATCATTGCAAGCAAAATTTGTTCATTAGCAATCTAAGCTTATGGAAAATGTGTTGGACTATATATGGTGTATACTTATTATTAATTGAAATTATTGTGCAAATGTTTATTATTATTATTTTTTGCCTCAAATCTGAAAGGCTGTTAGTGGATTTATAATTTATAGTTGAATTTTTTGACTCTCAAGTTAACTAAAAGATTTATGCTTGGCTTTTCGCAAATTCTTGTCTTCCTAATTTCATGATCGTATTATTAATATCTGTTTGAATTTTCTTTTGTTGCAAATCAATAATGGAAGAAAATTTATCTTATTGAAAATTTAACCATAATTGTTAACTGGAAATTTATCATTATTTATGGTATGTTTTTCTAAAAAAATGATATGCTTAAAATTAATGATGGTAAATGATATACTTCGTACTTCAAAAGTATATGAAGTGAAAAAAAATTATTTACTTCAAAAGTATATGAAGTGAAAAAAAATTATTTGAAACTTCGTAGAACTTTTTTGGGTGACAATTATTTAGTGCATTACCCTAAAAAAAAAAGAAATTGAGCATAGATTTCTCAAATATAGTTAATTACAAGGTTACTCTACAAATTTGAAACTTCGTAGGAGTTTTCACTGAAAATTTTAATTTCATTATTTATTTATTAAGAAAATACTTAAATTAAAACCTCCTTAAATCTATATACTTTTTAAAACTGTTAACTACACAAGAATATACTTATTCAATTATCAAATTAATTGATTGAAAATTTTCTTTTCAAGTTTGACATTGGTTTATAATTTGTTGAAAACAACTACTAACAAGATAGATGTTGAGAAAATCATATGTCGGTTTAACAATGTGTTCTTCACACTTTTAGGTATTATCTTACTTTCGAATTCTAAAACAGAAAAATAAAACATAAAAAGTAACTTTTAATGTAGAATTGAGGTCTTTTCTAATTAATTTAAAATTAAAAAAAAAGGAAAAAAGAAACTTTATCACACCAAAATTCATGGATTCTTTTTTTTTTTTTAAGATAAAACTCATGGAATTTGAATTTGGTTTAAATTGTATAATCTTATAATTAAAAAGAAACTATACTTTAAATAATACTAATAATAAAAAATAAAATAATAATAAAAATAAAATATGACGCCATGTTATAATATCCACATTTCCACAAACCGCCTCGTAAGCATCAAAACAAGGACCCGACAAACTAGGAAGTGGAGGTTGAAAAACAAATGAGTTAAAAGTTGAGATAAATGGGGAGATAAAAGTAGAGTGAGAGACACGAACTCATACAGAAGCAACAAACAAAGAATCTCTCAGATTGATTTTGGAGGATAAAGTTATCAAGGGAGATAAAAAAGGGAGAGCTTTAAAAAGACAGAATAGCATAGATAACAGAAGCAGCTCAACATTGAGAGATGTTTGGTGGAGGTAAAAGCATGGGAGGTGGTGGTGGAGGAGGAATGTTGAGGACATTTGGTAGGGTTGTCACTACAAGGGCTGGTGTCACCAATCTTCAGGAACCAATCTCTTCTTCTTCTTCAAGTGCAAATACAAACACGCCCACTTCACCAACTTCAAGTTCCAGGTCCCCTCACAACAAGGCTCATCACTTGTCTGTCGCTACTGTGGGTGCTCCTTTGTGTTACCATAATGTTCCTGTGTCTCCCACTTCTGGGGTCCCCGTCTGGCCTTACTTTGGTGCTGCTTCTGCCTCTTCGGGCTGTGATGACTGGGTTTATGTGGATGAGAGTGAAGATGACAGCAAGTCATCTCATGGGTTTGTTGTTGATGAGTTTGTTCTTGGTCCTGTCCCTTCTCTTGATGAAGTCAATAACGCTGTCTCTGCTCTTCAACAGTAAGAGTACTTTTTTTTTGGGGTCCAGTTTTGTTGTTAGTATTATTATTTTGTATGTTAAGGTAAAATAATTTCTGTTGGTTCATTCACTGAATTTTTGTGTTATTTTGTTTTAATGGTTCTAGTTTTTGAATTGGACGTATGAGATTACTAAGACAAAAACTTGTTTGTGATATTGTTGTGATTGTCATTGTACCCACTACAGTGTAAAGTTACTGTTGGGGTCATGGGCATGAATTGTATGTGATGGCTGTGCTTTTGGGTCTGAATTGGGAGTGGCTATTGTTTTAGTATTATATCCTTTTATGTGGTTGTGGTGTTGGTCGGGGAGGGTCATTGTGATTGAATTGGCACGTCTGTCGTTGATTAAGCATAATTTGTTCTCAAGTTTAATCTCACAATCAATTTATTTTGTAATGGGGATTATTGTGATGGCGGCAAAATCGATGATTGATTGTTGATAAGGTTAATGTTTTGAAATTTTGAAGAGAGTTTTTGTTTGACAGAAAGATTAGAAAAAAATGGTTTTGTTGTAAGATATTTGACAGATATTGATTTCGGTCCTGGCCATCCAAGGCAGCAGTTTGGATTTATTGTTTTGATAATTGAGAACTGGCTGAGTATGTTTGATTAATACGAGTTCTTGCTTAGTTCTTGATTCAAGTGGCTTATTACGATTTGTATATGTGCCAGATGAGAGAAGATGACTATGGTGTAGTATCACAAGAATTGGAGAACAATAAGATATGTAAAACATAAAAATGAATGCTGAATTCTAGTGTTAAGTATCCTTTGTTTTCTGACATTGATCCTTTGATGAAGATAGTGGCGTAGTATCTGAATTTCTCATTGATTTCAAGATACCTGGAATTAGGAGGTTCAGTTAACGCCTCACTTAGAACTTCCTTTGTCAATGTGGAAACTTCAACCGAAGAACTTGAAATAATGTTGTGAAAGTTAGCTCTTGCACTATAGAACATCTCATTTTCATTCTTCATAATGATGCCCCTGAACCCATTGTGTGAATATTTGTGCTGTAGAATGATGATTGTGTTGGATCTTTTTAAGTTACACAAAGCAGTGTCATATTTTGGTTTCTCAACGTTTTTTGTTTGATAGGGTGTTTGATCCTGCTTCGTACCCTCATGTTGTGAGGGATAAATATGCCTCTAATTTGGAGAAGGATGTAGTTGATCAAATATCACGTTCATCTAATCTAGGACACCGCATTGCCTCATTTGGATCAGAGTTGGATTGGATGGAGCCAGCTCCATATCTAAGCAATCCGAGAATGTTGCAGCCTTATGGATATGACAGAGTTTACGATGCTTTTCATTTGTTACAGATGGAGCCATCAATTCAGGTGCCTTCTACTATTTGATTGTATTTAATAGAACAGAGAGTTCAGAGATTTTCTGAATTTTTATTTTCAAATGTCAGTTGAATGCATTTTCTTAGAGCTGAGAACGGTACGGGAAAGAGAATGGTGGTTTATTATTTTAATCACTGCATTACAGCAGGAATATAGCATCATAGTCTTTTAACGCACTTAGAAGTAATCAGAAATGTGATTTTGCCCTTTCATTTTCCAAAATGGAGGAAGAAATGAATGTGCTAGCATTAATTTTGTGTTCTTAAAACTCATAATGGGGTCTGTTTTCATGTTTTAAATTTTGTCTGTAATTCTAAGCGTCTTTGTTTTTCCTACAGAGAATGGTAGTTTCATTAGCTTCGGACAGAGATGTTTGGAATGCTGTTTTAAACAATAAGGTTGTCCGAGAACTCAAGGAATCATTCAATGCAGGTCGGTATCAAGCTAGTGAAGATATTTGGTTAAAATTTTTTTACCAGTACAATTTAATACGATGAAAAAGGTATCTCTTCTAACATGACCACTGATAGAAGGGGCTTTGTTGGTGTTCATTGATTTCATACTTGGTGTTATATCTTGATTGCTTATGTTGTGTTCTTCTCTTCTGGCTTGATTGCTTATGTTGTGTTCTTCTCTTCTGGCAAGGGATCATGTTTTCCTTTCAGAATTTCTTTACTGTCTTGATATCTATCACTTCAATTTAATGCTTTTACCTTGCAAGAACTTTGATTATAGGAAAATGAATGCTTAGTAGTGTATTTTATCTAGTTGTTATTCATAAGGTTTAAGAAAATTAATCTAAACTGGTTATGTGCAGCTGAAAGCAATGTATCCGACAGTTCAGATGAGACTAGCGACGACTCTAATCCAGCTATGGATGTCGTCAAGTGGTTTTTCAGCAACACAAAGGCAAAAGTCGTGGAAGTAATTGAGAAGATCACCAACATTGTAAATGAGTTGTTTAAGCCTCCGGGTGACGAGAAGGCAACAAATGGTGCTGCAACTGCTGGAGCTACAGATCCATTTCAGGAAAAGCTGAGAACTTCATTCCTTCTATCCATTGTGGTCCTGTTGGTTGTGGTTGTGACTCGAGCCAACAAGGCTTGATCTAATTTGACGACATGACAAGCTGTGTTCCCCAGTCAAGTGACTTGTACTGGAGGAAATTTCCTGCTATATTAGTTTGCTAGAGTTGTTTAGCTAAGTAATGCTTGTAAAAAGACAATTTAAGTGGGGACCTAGTTAGCACTTTCATGTGCACTGGAATATTCGCAATATTGGGATGTCTTTGTTTGTAAATTGACTCTGTTATGCTTAATTAGTTGGCAGGTTATGTATAGCATTTGAGCTATGTTCATTTGATTTAGTGCTGGGGAGCCTGGATACTCAGATTAGTAATTTTCTTTGTTTCTTCACCATTGCAAATGGATCTGTTAAGCAAGGATTAACATAGTGTGGAACTCTTGTCAAACAACTTGTGATAGATTCCAATGCCATAAACTCTGCTTGCAGGAAGCAAATTACTTATAATTTATAATGTTCTTTTTGTTCAATTTCAGCTATTACATTTCTTGGCTGCATACATGTTCTGGGGTGTTCTATATTCTGCTATCATGACATCTAGACAAAATGTAAATAAACTAGTTTTGAGTGTAATGCATGACACGTTAGATGAAGTTTGCAGCAAATGCTATTAAAAAATTTGGGAATTTTCATGGTTTCAATTTGTCGAACGAAAAAATATAAGTCAAAAGGTTATCGTAGGCACCCCTAAGGCAGTTTTATATGCTAATCAGTTGATATTGCTCTAATTCTAGTTACATATATACGACTAAATCGGTCGTCACTTACGCCCCCTACTCCTGGCTCCATCAGGCTAATACCACCATACCTAAATCTATACTAGAAACTATCTCATTTAGCCAGAGTTAATTCTGGGAAGAGGGAATCAATATCTGGGGCTACGACAGCTCGTTTGCCAAGCTGTCCAAGAACGCAACAGTTTTGCTCTTTGGTGTTGATTGCCACAATGTCTTGAGCAAATGAACCATCCGAACCTGATGAAACCTGCACATGTTTGATGTTATAACCCAAATTAATGTATATTAACATAAAAAAAGTCCTAGCAAAATTTATTAATTGCAGAGCAGAAAGGAACATCCATTTGATTGGTTTGACAATTGTGCTATTTGTTAAGTATATCCCAAATGAGTTTGGTATTTGTCATAGCAGTTTATAGAGGGCCGGCTACCTTCAATTGTGCTGTGCAGAAAAAGAAAGAAAGGAAAGGTTAAGGGTTTAAAAAGAGGCAACTATACTATAATTCCTTTGGTTTAGAAACATATTTAGCTAAAGGCCTCTTTTAAATTGTCCTTTTTTGTCATTAGTTAGCAAAACCATGTTCACGAAATTGTTGCATGTCTATGTGTTAGCACGCATACATGTGTGTTTTGTTTTATCTTATTAAAGAAGACTTGTGGTGTGCTTACATCATAAAGGGTATCTCCTAGCTTCAACTTGACTGCTCCACTCTTGTAAACAATCAATTTACCCATGTATCCCCCTGACAACCCATCCAAACTGGCCTTTGGAGCACCTACTTTTCCCAACGATGTGGAGCTTTCAGCTTTCTCTTTCCCCTTTCTGCTGGCCGGTTGTTTGTTTAGTCGCAGATTAGCAGGAAGCTGAAAGAACATCATCCTCTTTTCTTCACTTCCATCCTGCATCAATTTCAAACGACATATTTTGTTTAATGTATTGAATTTTAATATCTCAACCTTGTGACATTAATTTAATTATTTAATTACTAACCAGCAATCTAAGATCTGAAGCAGCAGTACAAGTATTCTCATCGTACTCCAAGTCTCTAGCAGCCACTCCAAATTCTGCCTCATCAAGAGGTTCTTAAAAACAGCAAAAAGAATTTGTCATTGAGAGCTTAGCAATGAGAAATAAAAATATAATTACTGTGTTATACTTGTAAAAAACTTTTCAAGTGGACTCCTAAGAAAACTAAATCAACATTTAGCTCAATAACAATTCATGTTATCAAGATTTTTGAACAAAGTTACCACACTCTAATATTCGGCATTTTAAAGGATGAGAATGTACATACAATCCTACTGAATTAAAATACAGTTTCAGATCAAGAATTTATCAATATCTTGTGAGCTAATGTTTACTTTCAAGTAGAGAGAACACATAGTCTGCCTCTGCATTTGAGGCAGATCACAACTATACCCATGAGCAATCCAAACACTCCTCCCCTCTCCTCCGCCAACACCTCCAACACACACACGCATGGAAAAGCAAAAGGGATAGTTGCCAGTTTATTATGTATAAAGACCAACAAAGTAGCCATAGATGACAAGGATAATTAATGGAGAACCTGATACAGAGTGGCAGAATTTAGGTGCATCATACCTGGGTCACCAGAGTAAGGGGGCCTCCAAGGAAGGGTAGTTGGATAATAAGTATGGGCATAATCCTGCAAGCCAATCCCAAAACCTGGTGTTAATACCAGAGAGAGTGCATCAGAAGAGACATGAATGCTGATAATTTCTCACCCATGGTTCCCTGTAGTCTTTCTTGACTTTTAGAGCAAGTGCATCTGAAAAACCTGCTTCAGATCCATCTTCTTTGGCAGTTGATGGTGAGGAAATAACAATTTGCCTATCATCAGAAGTAGAATGTTTTAGCCCTGCGTCAGTACCCTCAGCACTATTCGTGTCCTTGCGAGTGCGAAATGCCCTTAACGAAGGTGATGATTGGGCCCCAGGACCAAATGCAACTTGCACTGAAGCTGCAGGTTTGAACTCTGAACATGAGCACGTAGACAATAGTACTTCTAACTACTTTATTAGTAGATCACATATATCACCCTAACCATCTATTCTGGTTGTTCAGTAACTTTTAATCCCATTGAGGATAGTCAAAGTTTTAGAAACCATCTGTATCTTTAAGTTAAATTTAGCTTTCTATAGTAGCTCTTATTGCATAAATTATATTTCTCATACGTCAAAATTTAAATTGTAAGAAGGGTACAGAAAATCTGCTCTTAGTCCCAGAAAATTTTCACAGCAAGAGTCTCAATTCGAACTATATAAGCTAGCTGATGTGATTCCATTCCCATTGGAAATTATACTCCTTCAGAAACTATTTATTCAGATATAATTTATGAACTAATACCTAATCACTCATCTACTAAAGTTCGTCTATGAATGTTTTTGATAACATCAATATAATATTTATGACTAAGCTTCAACATGATGATAAAACATGCAACAAATAGCACCAAAACAATTAAGATAACGACTACCAAAGTATCCAGTCGTAAAAAAGAAAAATCAACAAGCTAAAGGGAAATTACATTTCTTTTCAACCTTAGGCCCTCGTCGTGCTTTTGCTTCCTGTAAATGCAGTGACAAATACATCAGTGATCAATTACAAAATGTCAGACAAGTGAAGATAAATGCTAATCAAAACAACTCAATTTGCAAGATAAATCAAAGCCATCCAATTGTCCTAGTTTTAAAATTTTAGAGGTCACCTTTTTGGGCACTTTCACAATTCAGCCCCATCACATTTTAGACACTGCATGCCAAGCATAATTGGATATGCAAAAAATGCAGAGAACATAATAATCAAACATAAACAGATATCTTTGTCCAGCCTCTCTTCAAAGGACAAGCACACAGAAGTTTGAGCTAACTCAGCTAAAGAGGTCTCCTGGATTCAACCTCACCTTCACCACGCATTAAGCTTCCTAGAAAATGCAGGATGGGGTTTGTAGAACAGACATGAACACACACCCTCAAAACCAAAACAGACAGATTAATGTTATAGAGTTAAATGTATAGGCTTCTAGAGCACCCCAAATCTTTATTTTACACACACACACACACACACACACACACACACATATATATATATTGCATAAATACCATATAAAACTCCATTTAATTAAAATCAAACCAAAATAATATGAATTCAACTAAGCACAAAACAATTACACACTCCAAAGCTGTAACTAATAGCAACCCTCAGGCTCACTAGGGAGAGGATGCTTAGAGGCCTGTCTTTTAACAGGCTACAACTAAATGTCATATTCAGTCAATATGGGGACTCATTTATGCACATAAAATTCCTTTATTGATTCTTAGAGCCAACACACATGAACCAATGGCATTTTACACAAAGGGATCATCAATGACTTTAGACACACTTGAGTCAAGCTTTCTTATTTCTAATTTTTTTTTTTTACTTTTTACATTTTTGCTGTCTAAATAAATTTAAAAAAAAAAAAAAAAAACTGAAGACCACTGCCTCATGTAATTTAATAGTAAGTAATATTTATTTAATGTGATAATCTCTCGTATTTGAATTATATATAAATGTTATTTTAACTAAAAAATAAAAAATTTAAAGAGCATTGGAGACTAGCCCCAATACCCAACCACCTACTTTGATTTGTGTATATACGAACGTATATATGGTTATAATGTTAATTATATCATAACATACATATGTACAATCCACATATAAAAGGAAAAATCCATATACATAATATGTATATATATATATATTTTAAAAAGAGCATTTAATATTTGTATCTAAAATAAGAAAGGTAAGACAACAACTTACTACTTTTTTTTAAAAAAAAAAAAAAAACCAACAATTTACAAGGATAAAATGAAAAAAAAAAAAAGGGAATCTGAATGATTACGTTAAATTGGCGCATGAGTTGTCGGGCTTGCATTTCTGCTTCGTCTTCATCTTTCAATTCTCTGCATTTACAATTTTCATTTTCGACAACGGTACAATTAAACATCAACTATTGCACGATACCTTAAAACAAAAAAAAAAAAAAAAAAAAAAGGGAAATTGGAAGCAAAATAGTGTTGAAAAAACATAAACAGAGAGAACGAGAGAATTACGGCGAGGGAACGGTGGGCTGGGGCCTTCGGGAAGAGGCTGGAAGTTTGGGAAGGAATCTGATCTGCAAAATTTGGGGAGATGTGTTTTAGAATTAGGAGGTGAATTTGAGAACAGTGAGGAAATTGAAGGCCGTGGAAATGAAATTATACCTTTCTTTTACCAGTTGACGGTGAGGACTGCTGTACTTGATCTTCATCCATGGCGTCTTGTTGTTGAAGAAGATGACGATTAAAGAGCAAAAAAAATTCTAAAATTGGAGACCTAAGGAGTCGAACCCGCAACGTAATAGATGAGAAATGAAATATTTACCAGCTCGATATTAGGACGACGACGTTAGGGTTTACAAATTTTAATATTTAAAGATTATCATTGTGCAAGACATTAACTAATTGATGAACAATTACTATGTGAGTTCTGAGATTTTCCATTTATTCCAAGTAGTTTGTAACTTGTTCGTTTTTAACAAATTGGTCCTGACGTTTTGGGATAGTACTAAATTGGTTCCTTTGAGTAACTTTTGGTCAACTTTCATAGGTGTAAGGGTGAAATTGTATTTTCCATGTAAAACATAATCAATTGACATGTGTATTTGAATTAACATGTGTCCTTTTTTTTTTTTTTAAGTATACTTTTCTTTAGAAAAAATTAATTGTATAAAAATTCAATTTTTAAAACCTTTACAAAATAAAATTAAATAAAATAGTACCATTTCCTCTGTGATCTAGTCACCGAGGAGGTTACCACTTCCATGATCTATCATGGAAGTGACCAACGCCTCCTCCTTGATCCAAGTCGTGTAAGAGGCCACAGTCTCTCCAATGATCCAAGTTGTGTAGCATGGCCACAACCTCCTCTACAACCATGATATGTGGAGACAATCTTTGTGGTAAAGGAGGCTACAACCTCCTCCACAAAAAGCCACAACCTCCTTGGTTGGACCACCACCAACGGCAATCCTTTTCAATATTTACTTTATTGAACTGATTCAACATTTGATTAGGGTTAAAAGTTGCATTCCAATTATAATTTCATATAATTCAAATAAATGAAATTTAGTACAATATAAAACCAAATTTATATGGATTAATGGATCAAGTACATTCTATATAATTAAGAGTGATGATATTTCCATACTAAAAAATGATATGTACACCTCAAATTAACTTATATATATACAATATTACCTTTGAATAAATTTATTAAAGGATAAATATTTTATAAGTACACGTAACAAATTTTAATTAAAATATTATCTACATTATAAACCATTTTCACTCTTTCAAACCCTAATTAGAATAATAGAAAACATAGAGTCGTGAAAAGCCAATTACAAAAAGGGGTGGGATGAACCCAATTAGTTTCGATTACAGACAACCATAACATCTAAACCGAGATGAAGCCTCGAATAGTATCCTCCAATCATTCTTCTATTACAATGTTGTTGTGAAAAGAAAGTATAGATCATTCCTCGAGTAAAAATCACATAACAATCCAATCGTCTCAGACAAAAAGGATTTTTCTCCCAAAAAAAAAAAGTAAAAAAGTAGATAATATTCACCCCTGCATCCAGAATTGCCAGTCTACAAAAGATCTTAGTATCTTTAAGCCTGCAATTGGAACAAAATACAAATCCGAATACAGCATTAAACTTAACTAAACACTTGATGGATCAAGGGCGACAGGATATGTTATACAATATACAACTTTAATATATAAAATTAGATAAATAATAAAATAGATGTTGATGGAAATGTATTTACAAAAATATATACAATAAAATTAAGAGAAAATGATAGTTCTAATATTAGGTGAGATTTAAAAACAAATAAAAAATTTCAAAATTTTGATGGGGTCTATAAACAAAATGGGTGTACATAATATTTTTGAGGGCTAAAAATATGAAATGACTCGACCCAACTCTTCTCTTGAGTTCGGGAGGATTTCATGAAAACTGAGGTTTTTCTGATTGAAATATGAATTTACTAAAAATTCTTTATAAATAATCATCATGATTCTAATAATCACTTTGATCAATATATAAATTGGACAAATAAAAAATCTTATACATTTTTCATGTTGGAATTATAAACTAAATATATAAAATATTCATAAAATACTTGAAAATGATATTTCATCCATAAAAGTATTTTTGAAATACGTTTAAAAAATCTAGTAAATAAAAGAAATATATACACAAATGCAACTATTCATCATCATGTGACCCTTCTCTCGATCTGTAATAATCTGCACAAACCTATAACGAATACCTGGAGAAATGAGTTTTATAAAAGAGTGAGCGTTAATGCATTAGTAAGTGGATATAACTTTTCTAAAATATTCCTATTAAAGCTAAACATATTGTTGGTAATAATAAATAGTTCTTATATCATAATAAAACTATATCTTCTACATAAATTATTTCTATAATAATATAATCTATAAAACTTTTCTAGAATCTTTTTACATAAATTTGATTTTCTGTAAATCTTTGGTTGTACTGATTTAACTTAATATATAACATCTAACTAGTATCCAAAGAAATTTGTCATACGTGGTGGAGATATTCAACACATATGTAAAGTGAGGGAAAACATCCGCCATACATATGCTGGACGACTCAGTGACTCTAGACATCTGTCATACACGTGTAGGACGACTCTTTTGGATTGACACATGTGAAGTCTGTTTGACCGTTAGAGGGGAATGTACAATCTTGGTGTTCTAAAAGTCTTATTGCAATCGTTTTCATATACAAATTATATAATTCTATTTCTGAATATAAATATAATTTCTAATAAATATTCTTCTCAAACATAAATAAATAATACTTAAATTATTATGAAACTTTGCATATAATATACTTAGACTAGAAAACAATAAATTCTAATTGGAATTTCAAATACATAAACATATATCCATTTACAAATTAAATTCTAATTTCAAACATATTGCAAAATTAATAATTTAGGAAATTAATTAACTAACAAATAATTCATTTCTAATGGTCCATAATTAACAAAATTTAAAATATGATTATAAATAATCAATTCAAAATAAATAAATCGATCAACTCATATAACTTATTTGCTTAGATTTGGATCTAAAACAGATTCTTGTAGAATTTCTCGTAATCTTGGATCTACTCTAAAAACTAGATAAACTCAATTTAGAACTTATTATAAAATTTACAAATTTTTTAGACTATAAATTTTGTTGAAATAAAATTACCTATCAAGATAAATTAGACATCAAAATATTCAGATCACTCATATGTTATTTCTCCTATCTTTTTTTGCTCGCGGCTTTCTTCTTCTTTGCTTGTTCTTTTCTTCTTCTCCTTTTTGTTTTGCTATGCAGTTTAGTTTCAAATGTTAGATTTTTTTCTATATATATACACACACTATAGCACCTTAATTATTGATCTTATATATATATATATATATTTAAAAAATAAAACTACTCTTATGCCATACCTGCCCCTTTTTTTTATAGAAAAAAAGTGTCTCCATTTGATTTTTCTCACAACCATCCCACGATTTAATTTAATTTAATTTAATTTTCAATTGTAACGACCCACCATATTTATCAATTTATAAATTTATATTTTGCACCCCTATGATTTTTTCCGTTTACACCTTAGTTTTTTTTTTTTTCTTTTAAAAATATCCCCAAAGTGGATATTTATTTATATATTTTTTTATTTCAAAAATTTGATAGGATCAAATTAATAACAATAAATTAGATTTCAATTAATCTTTTGAGTCCAATTGGATTAGGTCTTACAAAATATACAAACTCTATAATTATACAAATAAAATATTATTGAAATATATATCTGATTAATTTTACCACTAGTCAAAATCATAATAATACCATATAATTCGACACACATGAATAATTTGTACAAATGAAAAAGAATATTATATATTAGGATGTCGTTGACGTTTCCACATTTGAGCTCCCGCTGCCAATTCCTTAAAAGTTGATACGACCACAAAGTGCAGTTGTGAACTTCGTGCTTATTGCACTTTATTCAGAGTCTTATAGAAGAGGTTAAAAGATATGTAAAGTATTGCTGAAACAATTTATTTTATATATATATATATATATATAATCGAAGCATAGTAGCGATAAAATTATGGAGTCTTAATATGTCGTGGCACAATTGCACAACTATATTATGGAGTCTTCTTTTTGTTTTTAAGTTGGTATATGTTTGTTTTGACAGTGTTGATGTAGTTGAGGTGGTTCGGTCTTTACCACCAAATCATCTCAAAGTTTTGTGAAATGTGATTGAGTTTATGCTAATCAAATATTTATTTCACTATTTCCACTTACATGGAAAAAAATAAAAACCTTATACAAGAGACTTTGAAGAAGAAAAAGAAAACAAAATGATAGAGAAAGGTAGGAACCTTTTTTTTGGAAGAAGTCAGGACATGAACCCAAATAAAAGCCGTATAAAATAATATCTGAAAATCTCGATTCTAAGAAAACAAATTAAGAGCAGCCGATATGGTATTGTAAATGGATATCGGATCGGGTGAAAGGTGTCAAGTGTTATCAGATAAAATATCTTACTAAAGTCATCATTAATAAGTGTGGATAATTTTAGTATTTTAAAGAGTAAAGAATTAATTTTAACTTATACAAATACAGTCATATAGATAGAGTAAATGGGTGCGATAAAAAATTTATTTATTTTTATTAAAAAAAAGAAATTTATTTATTTATTTGGAAGAGAAGTCTACAGTCTACTCATGATTAGTGGAAAAATTGCTACTCTTTGTGGCCGTTACTTTCACAGTTGCCTACTGCTACTACCCAACTTTTCTATCCAAAATCCACTCTCTTTTTTCTACGCAATTCTACTAACAACGAAGTTCACCTGTGCTCACTCTTAAAGAGCAGGTCTGTTTATCAGCAGTCAAAGCGCGTTCTACAGAAGCAGAAGCAGCTGTCAGGAACCCACCAAATATGGTTAAAGCCATCAGGGTTCATGAACTCGGAGGACCTGAGGTCTCTTCTCTCTCTCTCTCTCTCTTCTTGCCATTCATATGTCATGTGTATTATATGATTGTATAAAATGAGTTGTCTTTACATATACCCATCTCATTAATTCTTGTCAACTATGGAACCCATTTCAAGTTTTTATACTAGAATCATATATATGGTATTATGATGGAATTATAGTAAGTTATAATGTGATCATGTTGTTTCTAAGGTTTGAGGTAGAAGTTGTTATTTGCTTTAATTGAATATTAGGCCATGAGAAGGTGTATCTAGTTTTCCGTATGTGGGGAGCTGATTACTTGTTGGTATGTGATGGTGTCAGGTTCTTAAGTGGGAGGATGTGGAAATAGGGGAGCCAAGTGAGGGTGAGATACGCGTGAGAAATAAAGCAATCGGCTTAATCTCATCTATGTTTACTATCGTAAAGGAGTTTATAAGGCTGCTGCAATGCCCTTCACTCCAGGTTTGGTTCTGTAACCTTTCAAGCAATTGTAAACTTTCAAACAAGAATGGCTTCTGCTTACTACTAAAACGATTGCGAAGGATGATTGCTGCACATTATGTATAGACTGTATAGTTTTTCAGTTTGACATATCGTGTGATCCAGATGATGTTTGAATGAACAACATATGAAGGCAGTGATGATGTTAATGTACTGGGTGACAATTGCCTTGCGGATTGCAGGACACAATTCTGTTTGGGTGGAATGATATTATAGTCATGCACTTGTTTCAACTAGAAGCTGTTGTGATGGTTGTAAAATACTTTTGTTCTTGTTTTATAGGTAGGGAGGCTGTGGAGAGGTAGTCGCTGTTGGCTCTGGACTGACTTGCAGGAAAGTTGGAGATCTTGTGGCATATGCAAATGATCCAATGGGTTCATATGCTGAAGAGCAGATCCTTCCTGCGAATAAAGTTGTGCCTGTTCCTCCATCAGTTGATCCTATTGTTGCAGCATCTATCATTCTTAAGGGCATGACAGCTCAGTTTCTTCTGCATCATTGCGTCAAGGTAGGTTGCATATGCATCCTTTTGGATTTGCTTTTCAACAAGTTCTAGCTTATGGATATGAAATTGTTATCTACTATGAATGAAGGTTATCATCGCAAGTTTACATGGCACGGTCGCACGAGCCATTTACATTACAGCCTTTTTTATAATGGAAATGAGAGCAATAAGTTTAGAATGATACTTAACTGATACCTTCACAAATTGAAGGTCTCTACTAATGACTGCCAAAAGACAGTTTAATAGGCTTTTCCTAATTTTTTGAAAAAAATTACTAGTAAATCCAGTCACTAAGAATATATTGCTAATCTTAGTAATTATACCAAGGTCATAGACTATTGTCATGATAGCAATTTTCAGCCCGGGAGGGTAGGTCTGATCCTTCTTTCCTAACTTTGTTCCAGCTCAAAGGACACAATTTTAGCATCATAATTGAATGACATGTTGGGATTCTCTTGTATGCAGGTTGAACCTCGATGCATAATCCTTGTCCATGCTGCTGCTGGTGGGGTTGGATCTCTATTATGCCAATGGGGAAATGCTCTTGGTGCAACTGTCATTGGCACTGTCTCAACAAACGAGAAAGCAGCTCAAGCCAAGGATGATGGATGTCGCCCGTGTCAATGAGATAACATCAGACAATATGTTGTCTATGATTCTGTTGGAAAAGACACCTTTCAGGTAATGTGACTCTATTCTCCCAATTATTTACAGATGGTTAAGTAAACAGAAAGGATTATAATCTATAGTGCATACTACATAAGTGGTAATTTGCCATTTAAATAGATAATTAGATGATCATGTTTTTCTCTGTTCTTTTTCAAATCAGCTAACATTAGTATTCAAGGTTACAACTGTCTCGAAATAAATAATTTTCGTTCAATTTATGTATAGGTCTAGAGTAAACGTTAAAATTTCTATTTCCTGTCAAAAATGTAGGGTTATGGCCAACCCAATGATTCATTACTATTTCTTTCTTTTATGTTTCACAAGGTTAGAAATCAAATCAGTTATACTGTTTTAAAGCAATGTGGATCCACAAAACCCAGGTAGACAGCCCTTGTTGGTTTGTATTGGTTCGTTATGAGTTCTGATTGACTACCCTAGTTGGTACCCAAAGAAATTTTAAATTGGAAGTTTTATCATTCGTAGGGATCATTGTTATGCTTAAGGATTCGTGGCTACATGGTGAGTTTTGGGCAGTCATCAGGCACGCCCGACCCAGTTGCATTATCAGCACCAGCACCAAAATCTCTGTACTTAACAAGGCCTTCTCTTATGCTAACTCGTGATGAGTTGCTGGAAACTGCCGGAGAAGTATTTGTCAACATTGTATCAGGTGTCTTGCAGGTTCGTGTAAATCACAAATACCCTCTATCACAAGCAGCACAGGCTCATGTAAACCTCGAAAGCCGCAAAACTTTTGGTTTAGTCATGCTGCTACCATGAAGCAGCAGAGCAAGTCCTCAACTGGTGTTCAACTTTTTATGTGGCTGTTGGTAATCAGTAAGTAAATTTGTGCTAGCTGTAAATATGGATATATACTACTTCAATATATATATGGATATATACAGTACTCAAAATTTGACTGGTTTTTGCACATGTTATTTGTCATGTTGATGATAAAGAGTGGAGCAATAGCAAAACGCGCCTTAAATGCTTGAATGCTTTGTATGAGTGGTAACAACTGATGTGTGAGGCTAAAATTCGAAGTAATTGCATATTGGCATGAGCTTCGTGGTGGGAACTCTTCACCATACTACACAGATTTGGCCCAAATTAAAACGATGGGGCATTTGAGCCCAAAACAGAGTGTTGGATCGAATTATGTACAATTCAATGCAAGCAAGCGGAAACTGGAAACTATATTCGTGTTACATGAATGTGTTAAAATTATATTTAAGATTTCTTTTTTCTGAAAATTGATCAGAGCATTATCAGGTTTAGATGAATTTTCCTACTCATTAAAAACCATCTTAGTTTGATCATCCAGCAAAAAAAAAAAAAGAACCATCTTAGTTTGACGTGGCCGACTAACAGGATTAATTTTTACCAAAAAGTAAATTATTGATATTGTTATAAAACATGACCTAAAAGTAATGAATATAAAATAATAATCAAATAAGAGAGAACAAACAAAAGTAAAAGAGAAAGAGAGAGAATAATTCAATTGATGTGTATTCTAATGATTACAATATAGGCCTATTTATAATCAAATTGAAGAATCATTTCCATAATGAAATAACAATAAGTAAGGTAAAGGATATTATAAAAAAGAAAGTGGTGTTAAGACTATATATTCATAACACTCCTTCTTGGGCGTACAATACTTGATAATACTCTTCAAAATTCTTGAACATGTTCGTATATTGCCTTATTAAAAATCTTATCAGTAAAACTCAATGAGATAACAACCGGTCAAAAGGAAAACAATAGTGCAAGATGCAAAACTTCAAAAAGAGATGACATATTCCTTTGATGAAAACAAAAGATATTTTATGATCTGTTGTATAAAAAATGCAATAATATTCTGAATTCAATAGTATTTAGAGGTGTTTAAATGGACTACCTCGTTAAAAACCTTGTCAGAAAAATCTAGTAGAACAAAATCTGATCGAAGAAAAAAAGAGTGCAGTGCACATATGTCCATATTGACTTAATATACTCCCCCTGAAAGGTATATAACTATTACTTTTGTAGTTTTTCGAAGATATTGAAAAATATGTTTTGATTCTATTCCAGTGTTTTTGAGTTGATGTACTAGTATTCTCTCTAATTTGTGTTTAATTTTTAGGCTGAGACTGACAGGCCCCTCTCCTTACTTGGTTTGCCGGCCGCCTTACAGTAGCCCTCCAGCGGATATCTGATCCAACTAGAAAGTTTCCAAAAAGCTACGCCGTTTACTTTTCAAAACTTTTCTAAATTTTCGTTTAATGCGGAAAACGTGCAAAAATTTTTCTTTTTCTTTTCTTTTTATTTCAAGCATTTATAAAACGAATTTATAAAAATTTGGACAACATAATTACTGTTTTCCGAACATACCACCTTGCAAATTTAAAAATTTAACACTTCTATTTTAATCAATTCTCCACTACTGAGCCTTAGGCCCTCAAATCATTTTTCACAATTCAACCACAACAATTTTTCAAATTTGAAATCAATAATTTGCAAATCATTTTCATTCAACATAAAAGTATAATTTCATTCACCAAAAACTTAATTTTATTAACACAAAATACTATATACAACCCAAAAGATAATTTACAAATATATTCACCAAAAGTTGCATGTAATGCATGATATATACTTTAAAATATAAACCTATGCAGTGATATCTTTGCATCAGATTACCTACGCGTCTGACGGAGTCTCTTTTGATTGACAACTCGTACCTGTACTTGAGGAGGATTTTTCAAAAACATATGAAAAGAATTGTGAATATAAAACTCAGTGAATGAATAGCTTTTTAAACTAAAATGTTCTTTTAAATATATATATATATATATATATATGTCCTCCCAAAATAATTTATAAAACTAATAATTTCTTTTAACTTTTATTAAAACTACAAAAATAATTAAATCTCTTAAACATTTCTTTATTTCTCAAAATGGGTAATAAATTTCTCATTTAATAAACTTCACGTCCATTGACGTGTTTTTCTCTTTTATCTCGCCAAAGGCAACCCAGGGAAACTTAGCCTTATTGTGACGAAATTTCTCATCGCCACTAGAGCTGGGGAATGCTATCATGTGTAGTCGCAGATGTGGGAAACTCTTGGGGTCGCGATTCCCCCCCAACATCAAACAGATCTACACTATCATATACGTGTAGAGGACGACTTACAGACTTAGACTCAACCTCCAAAGTTAGTGATTATTCCAACCATCTTGTCACACACACAATGGTACTTCGACCGAGTATACTGGGGATTAGGGTAAACCAAAGACATCTAAAATCTCTTTCAATATACTAAAAATCCTTTATTTTCTTTTAACGCATAGTTTGAAACTAAACTTTGGTTTCTTTAAGGCAAAAGCTTAACTTTCGTAAATAACTTTAGCATATCTAATTCTCGCATATATTTATTCAAATTACTAAATTGCTTTAATACTAAAATAATTAACATGCTAAAGTGTAAATAAATCATAATTATAAACTTTAGTGATTAAAACAAAAATGGTAACTTTAACAATTATAAATTGAGTATTTCAACAACAATTGAATAAATAAATTATAACCACTCACAACTTATTTCAAATACTAATTCACCACTCTTCAATTCCTCCCTTTGATTTTGAAATTTTCCTATACTTTAATCCAACCAAAATCTTGATTTAGAATTCATAACTACAACATTAATAACTTATTCAAATTTCCACACATCAAGCATAATTATGCCATATTCTTAACTAACTTTCCAACCAACATTCCAACCAACATTTTTCATTTAAAATCATTAAAGAATCCAACAATTCCCTCAATTAATTACTAACATAATAAAAAACCAATTAATCACTTAGTCTAACTCAATATCTATATATTCAATAATTTCCCAACTTAACCATATTTCCAACCAATAATCTCACATCCATTTCTTTTAATTTCCTCGGCACCAAAACATTCAAACACATCATAAACACCACTAAAACACATCAAAAGGATGGAATAATAAATTTACACCCATTCTTAACCTTAACCACATTAACACCCAAACTTTCTGTTTCAAATTTTTCTTTCATTCTTTTGATTCCAACCAACTCAAATTCATTCCACAACACATCATACCAACCATTCAAGCATTAAAAATCCACACAAACACATGCTTAAACATAACTTGTTCATACACTAGTATAATTGCTCATCATTTCATTCCTTTGCTTTTCTTTTCAAAATTTTCATCTTAATCAACAGGAAATCTCATAGAAATTCATCCAAATATTGAAAACCATCTAATTACATAAACTTTTCCAAGTTAGGCACATATTAGTATATAACACAACTAAGCTATTCACTTCATTCTAAACTTAAAAATCACACCCAAATGCATCAATTAATCATCAATTACTCAACTAAAGCCTTAAACTCAAAATCAATTAAATTCCATCAACTTTTGGTATCAAACCCTAACCCTTACCTTACTAAATTCTTGACCCAAAACTTCTTGATGCTTTCCTTCCCTTACAAGTTCAATTTGATGATGATCTAACTATAATCAAACTATAAAATCCATCAAAAACTCATTTAAATCAACTATCAAATATTATCCATCAGCTAGTCATAAAATTAATTCACTTACCTACATTTTTTTTTATGATTTTCTTGAAAGATTTTTGATGGGTTTTAGAGAGAAGGATGGATGACACACTTAGGATCTATTCTTCTTCTTCTTCTTCTTCTTCTTCATTCTTCCTCCTCTTTCACGGCCTACACTTCTTTTCCTCTCAGTTTTTAGCTTGTCACGGTTCTGCTCTCTTTGTTTTAGCAGAATACTTCTTGCTTCTTCATCCATTCATGCATTCAACTTTATATACTATCCATCCAAAAGTCTAATTTGCCCTCCAACTATCTTAAAAATCACACAAGTGCCATTAGTTGTAAGAAATCTCATTTGATCTGTCCAATTATTCTATCCAATTAATCTTTAACTAAATCACTCAACTTTTAGTTCCATTTCAACTAACTAATCTCCTTTTTGACTTAAATATGTCAACACTTCATTGGTCCATACATGATCACATGGATTGTGTTAGTTTGAAAGTCATCTCTCCATGAAACTCTTTAAATAAATCCTTAAACTTAAATTTAATTCTCATTTAACACTAATAAATTCCAAAAATATTATATGGTTATCCTATCATCAAATTGATTATGCAATACTCTAATTGAGTGTCTTAACTTTCAATTCCATGTTTTGAAAAAAATTCAATTGGTTTAAACTCACTAAAATTCACAACTTTTCTAATAAGGGTATTTTTATTAATAAATTTTTGGAACCCTTAAAATCCACTTAAACGAACTCATTTTTGCTCAATTTCAGTTTCATTAGTCTTTATTACTCATTCTAAAAATTTTTGATTCTCCGGGGTTTAACTCAAAAATTCACTATTAACTTATCACTATTCACCCGAAAATCACTATTCATTCGAAAAATACTATTTCTCATAGGACAATGAAATTCAGGAATCTACAGAGACAATATCTTGTTTGCTCAAAATCTTACATCTTAAATTCTCTTTTCAACTATTTAGTAGTTCTTAGGAACTTTTTAGAAATTCTAATTAAATTCATGTCATCGACATTTATTGCTACAATTGTAAATCCAGATTTTGATTTCTTTATGAATACACAACGACATATAGATTATTAATGTATCATTCTTTTGTGAGATATTCACTAAAATGATTATATGACATTCATCCGGATTGCTTTAAGTCATATAAAGACTATTGTAACTGTAATATACCCTTCCGATTCTAGTATCGTACATATACTGTATAAAGTATGCCCTTATTTATGGATTAATAAAGTAATTTAAAGTGGCCAGATGTGTAATTAAATTATAGTAGAATTTCTGGGTAGATCGGAGATGATTTCGGATACGAGATTGACTTGGTGATTAATTAAGGTTTAAAATACAATTAGTGCCAAAGAAATTACCAAAAAGGGGTATGATTATATTGAATTGTAAAAGATATGTACAAGGGCTTTTTAGGAAATTGAAAAATATGAGAGAATGCATGAAAGTTGGCATGAGATGTGTGTGTGGCGTGACAAGTGGGAAAGCATGCATGAAAGTGACAAGTGTTGACATGTGAAGTGAGAATCAAGACAAGTGGACAAACTAGCTAGTATTTAGTTGCATTGGAATGAAATTTAGTTAAAATTGAAATGATTTTTATATTTCAACCAATCAAAAGTCTCCAAACCAAACCAATGACAAACTTGTGAATTTAAATTTAGTTTGGGGGCAATTGTTAGAGCAAACAAAGACTATATAAAGTGAAAGCCAAATGGAAAAACAAAAGGGAATACATTTGTGATTGAAGGGAGGTTTCGGCCAAGAGGAAAACAAGAGGATAGCAGCTGCATTTGATCATTTTGAGGTCATTTTGAGTGGTTTTCAAGATATGCAAATGGTGTATACAAGCCTAAGAGTGAAATCTATTAATTGCATGTTGATTTCAAGTGGTAAGATTCAAGTTTTCGTGACTAGTTTATGTAAATCTCGAGATTAATGGTCTCTAATGGATTATTTGTGATTTTTATGTATGAATCTAGAGATTTGAGATCTCAAATTTGTAGAAAAGCAAGACTAGTGATCCAAGAGCAAGTGGTAAACTTACTAGTGAAAATGAATTTTTAATTTAAATTTGAGTTGATGTTGTTTAGGACATTAGTTGTCTTGCCATGAGATATGATGCGATTTTAGTGTAAATTCAAGTGTAAAACTTGAGAAAGGTTGGTGTTATGTGTGGATGTGATTCACGGCCAATAAGAGATTAAATGGTCCAATTTGAGTTCAAATCATTTAAGTAGTTTTCATGCATGAAAATGTGTTAAAATGTCAAGTTATGACGTTATTATGAGAAGCAAAAATATGGTATGCCAATTTGCTATGTTTTAGCCATAGATGTTTTAAAGTGATAGACAATTGTTTTTGGATGTTTTGGATGATTTTATAGGTTATGTTGATGATGAAATTAACATAAAATTAAAAAAAAAATCATTGGATGTCATAGGACACACCTCACAACCAAAGTTGGTTTTATTGCTCAAGTGTGAGTTTTATGAATTTGATTTGTTTGACACCATTTTACAAGTGCTTGAGCATAATTATGATAAAAAAATTTAATGAGATTGATGGTATAAAAGTGTGGTCAAGGTTAGACCAATGTGAGTTAGGATGATTCAAAAATTTCATTTAACGAATTGATGTGAATTTAGACTTCATTTGAGGTGTTCTACATGCTTAATGTTAAGAAATTCGAATAGAAAATATATGCAAATAATTAGGATTGGCACGACTTGGAAAAAAGGGCTTTTCAATATCCTTGTGTTAGTAGGCGATGGTGTGTTGATGCATGTCAATGGAAGTATGTACGAATAATTTTGGTGGTGACGTTGCCTAAAAATAGAATGTGAAAATATGTAGGTAAAGAGAAGGCGAGAGAAATCCTAAATTGTGATTTATCATGAGTTAGGAAAAGATGAGTATCTTTTCAAAATATTTTGATATGATTATATTCTATTTAAAATGATTTTATGTGTTAAGCGTAAATTCATGCTTGAAAATATTGAAAGTTGATTTTTATAGTAAATGAATTTAATATTAAAACCTCTTGCATGGATTTTGGAAATTTTGCATGAAATATGGATTATATGATGAAAAAGCAGCATGTTTAGAAACGGATTTGTAAGCCTATGGTATGCCTTATAGGTATCTTAGATATTATCGGTTGAATACCCTAAGCGTGTATGACAGTGTCAGGGGCATCTGTCACTAATAGCGAGAGAGAATGTATCAGTCAGTTCAGTCCAGTGTATCGTCCATGCATATACAGAGTATATTATAAGTTAGCTTCTACTTGAGTAATGGTAAATGCCGCTCCGTAACAATGGTAAATTTTAATTTGCTACATAGTTACCGGACAGATGGCCTGAGCAATGGTAAATGCCGCCCTGAGCGATGGTAAATTCTGCTCTGCCGTAAACCTAGGTGCCATGTGGTATAAACTGTTAGTGGTTAGCTTATTTCACTCAGAGATTTTTCAAAAGCTTTACTACCACCATTGTTTATGATTTACAACATAAAAATAAAATCATACAAAATCTTACTTTATATATATTTCAGATTTGAAAAGCGTTTCAGAATAGTTTTCCAAAATCAAAAAATTCGTTTTTCAATATGTTACTGAACTTCAGTTTTACGATGCATGATTTATATTGATAATAAATGTTTATTCATGCATTTAGTTCAGATGTAGTTTTCAAAAAACCTATTTTAGTTTTGCAACATTAAAACGTTTATGAAATGTTTTAAAGTTTTAGGGAGACTTATTTTCGAAAGTAAAGTTTGAATAGAAATGTATGAAACTCACTGAGCTCGTTTAGCTCACCTTTATTTTTATTTTTTATAAACAAAACCTTCCTAGAGGCAGGTGCAGGTATAGTTGTTTCAGTAGCGGGGATTCCGACCTAAGAGTAGACAGATTTAGTCGTGTGTAGCTGTGTTTATACATTTTTATTATAAATGCTTGTGAAAACCTGTTTAATAACAATTGTATGTAATTGGATGCAGTTTTGGAAAACATGCAAACATATTTGTGCATGACATGTAAATATTTTGAGTGACATTTTATATTTCAACTATGGAAAAATTTTATGTACAGGTTTTATATAAATTTTTGCACGATGGAATTTAAAAAAAAACAGTCGTTGTGTTGTCAAAATTTTTAATAACCCTGTTTCGTTGATGTGCACTAAAAAGAAAAAAATTTCCATCCATTTCTATTAGAAAAGAAATTTCTAAAAAGTTGTAAAAGATTTTTAGTAGAAACAAACAACTTAGCTTCATGGGAATCTTTCAATTAGAGCAGATCTCGACTGGAAGGCCACCATGGGATTGTCGGTGGGCTGCCATTATATAAGAAATGGGGCCCATCAGTAACTCTGTTGAATATAAGTTATGAGAATTTGAATTATATGATTCTAGCATTTTAAATTTTTCTGGGATTTTTATGTATATATTGATATCTAATTACCCATTTAAATATGTCATTACCACATTCAAAAGACATTTTTAAAGTTTTTTGAAAACTATCAAACAAATTAAAAATCAAAATGTAATTATATTCATTATAGGTGAATACATTTCATCTTATTACGTTTGCAAATACCCGTTTATATCCAACGAGTTTGGCATCTTCAGACGTCTGGACTATTGGTCCAAATACATCATGTTTGACTAATAAAGTCAATTATGGTTGAATTGCTTCATTCCATTTAAGTCAATCATGTTTTTTTCAATGCTTATTAATACTATGTGGTTAATGATCATCATTTATAATCTCAATAGCTATTGCATATGCAAATAAATTGTCAATAATTATTTTATCATAAGTCTATAGTTTTCTAAGGAAATTTCTGTATTTATAAGATTTTGTATCTTTTTAGGAGATCGTATCGCTTCTAAGGTATTAGCCTTTACAAGGTTTGTTAATTCTCATAATATGAAATTAATTATGAGATAATTTATTTTCACATTATCAATATTGAGTTTCTGCAGTAAACCTTTGAGATATGATTATATCTCACTGTCTCAATTTTCATATGAGTAATTATTTTGATCAAAACGTATGACGTCTTTAAATATCCACATGATAAGTTTAATACAACTATATAAGTATAGCTCTACTTTTGTTTTGATCAATAATTTTTATGTCGACATTTATCCATAATATGTTATCCAATATCCTTATAATTTTTCCCTAATATGCAGAGCAATAAAATATGAGATCTTAATTTTCTTTAAGTTTTTAGTACACATCTTCAGGGGCTACTATAGACTTTCATATATTCTTAGGGCAAACTATAATTTTTATAGTTTAAGCACATACACTTTTCCATATATAATTAAAATCTCTTTTAAGTTTCATAGGTAGAGATTCAAAAAGTTCTATCATTTTAAGAACATTTAACTCTTTAGGAGTCATATTTATATGATGATGATTATATATAGCTCGAACGTGATCTTTAAAATGATCATGATATTTCATTATTCATTTCAAGGAAGAATAACTTTATAACAAAATTTACTTTTCACATTTTCGTGTGTAATGAATGATTTATTTGTTGTCATTTACATAAATTGTTCTTTAAGAACAATCACCTGGGTTAATATATTGGCAATGAGTATAAGATCGTTCGGGTATATAATTTTCAAGTAAACTATCTTTTCAACTTTAGGTTCATATGACTTATACAATAATCGTCATAATAAATGATGCATGCCAATTGTAATTTCAAGTTGTTAAGTTTTCTAATTTTATCATTATTCTCCCCTTAACGACAGGAAAATTTATTCATTGGTATAATTTTATTATCCTTCATTAACTTATTTGCATTATCATAATGTTATTCTGGGATTTATTTATATCATTGTAATATCCTTCTGGAACTTAATCATACAGTCTTACTATCCTTCAGGGATATAATAGACTATTGTATTATTTTTCAGTGACTAAAATATCACATAGTGTCATTTAGGGACCAAATTGTAATATCAATTATTATCCTTCAGGTACATTTACTAGGTCAGAATCTTTAGATTCTATAATGAATATCTATATTACTTTCAATAATTTGATGCATCATTTTCTTTGTATAATTGGATGAAAAAACCTTTTGATTAATCACAATTTTGATCATATTATACTTATGATCATATGATAGTCTTAATCATTAAATATGCTTCTATTATATGACAGTATAAATAATATAAATGCAATATACTTTTCTTAATGTATATCTAAATAGATTCCTTTAGAATCTATTAAAATAACAAAATTTCATATATACAACATTTTTTTTTTTTCACTTTGTAATATGTAAATTTGTTTTTCTGGAGCCTTTATATATTGATAAAATATTAATATAATATTTATGCATACTTGAAGTACACAATTATTATAATTTCATATTCCACCAATAGTAAACATTTTGCTTACTTTGCTTTGGTTTGAATTCCACTTCAAGTGGTTAAATTTGTTATGATCACTGAGACTTTATTGACCATAATCACTGTCATGACTATTAGATAATTTAATATTCACTTCAGAGAATGATATTAATTAATTTAGTCATGTGAGATAAATCATTTTGCACCTCATAATCATTAACATTGCTACTTCAGGAGCAAATTTGAAGTACAAATTATTTCAATCATCTAACTTCATTTATTTGGTGATTAAAAATGCATATATATTTCTTTAAAAATATAAATTAATCATTTTGCTAAGATATATAAATCGTAATTACAATGAATTAATAAACAATTTCACAAACTACAATTATAATGAATAGTAACAAATATTTAATAATCAATTAAAGTATAAGAAAATATATGTTATATACTTTATTTCGTATCTTACTCTGAAGAAAGAAGAAAAATGAAAATAACATATCCAGCACTAACCAAAAATTTCGTAAGAAATAACAATAATTATATAATTTAATATAAGAAGAATAAAAATATTGTACCTTTTCTTCTCAAAAACTCAAAGCTTCAAACTCTAATGTGATTGTATATCATAATTATATGTTCAATATGATAGTAACTAAAAACTACAAGTTTTGATAGAATTGAGAATGAAATTCTTTTCCAAATCATATCAATCACTATAATTAGTATTAGAACTTCATATTCTAATTAAATTATAATCATACCTTAATTTTATGATTTACTGTAAAATATATCAAACAAAATCACTATCAGAAAACCTTAACCATCCCCGCTACCTAGTTTTCACATCAATAGCTCGTGCCACTATTAGACCTATGCCGTCACTGTAAAAGTAATTGTTTAACCATAACACCAATAAATTTTAATCGTATAACATGAGGCATGAGATCGTTATATATATCTGATCAAGTAATCCGTATTAAATACATAAGTATGAAAATATATCTCTCGATGCGTTGAAATTCATAAACAGAAAAATAGAATAATTTAACGTATTTACAAATCTAAATTTCACGATTTATACATCCTAAAATCATGAACAGAAATTAATATAAAGATCTTCAAGTCTTTACTCACATTCAACGAGAAGACATGTTTTCAAATCTACATACTTGGTTCGAGACGGGGTTCCTTTCGTATTAGATTCTAATTGATTTAATTTTTCGTAATTTTTTTCATTCATAATTTTAAAACTTTTGGTTCTAAAATCTAAATAAATTATAATCTAGAACTGAAGTAAGGATCTGAAACTTTAGATTTTAAGATCCAAATAAAATTGAGAATGAATTTATTGAGAATTTGGAACTTTTGATTCAAATTTAAAATTTAAAAATTTGGATTCAAACTATTCATCGAGAATCCAATCAATTAAAACGAATTTGATGGAACCATTATGTCATATGCAAAAAGCAAGAGCATAACATCACAAGATCAAATTTGTTTGATCTTTATTTAATTTTTTATAACCCGAAAGAGCCACATTGCTTTCTGTGCAAATGTATATGCATAACATTGACTTCATACATAAAACACAAACTTATACATTTTGTCTTCTTTTGTGTTTAGATCCATGGTCCAAGACACATTTTTTTTATACAATAGGTAAGGGCCAATTATATTGCTTCAGACAACTATAATTTGTTTGATATATACAATTGCTCACATTGAGCGTGAAAGCAGCAAAATTTAATTAGAATTTAGCTAGAATTTTTAGTTTCAAATAAATTAACACTATAGAACTTCTGTTCCCAATAGATAAATATATCATAATCTATACTTCTAATTAAATTTAAAATGTAAAACTTCTTGTTCTAAATAAATTTACATTTTAGAACTTCAGGTTCTAATGAAATTGAAAATTTAGAACTTCTGATTTTAATTAAATTGAAATTATAGAACTTCTAATTCTATTTGAAAACTAAAATTTTTAGTTTTAATTTTTACTTGTGAACTTTAGCTTGCAGATAAGAAAGCTAGAATGAATATATCATATTAAATAAAGTATCAAAACATAAGTTTAATATCGTTGAACTTATTCAAAAAGAGCAATTCTCATATAGCAATGTTCATAAAATTATTTAAACAAACATCAAGAACATTGATATTTCACAGAGAGCAAAAATATATATATTTCATATATTTTCTGTATGGTACATAAATAAAGAAAAGAATAATTTTTTTTTTTCTCTCTATACTCAGAATAAAGACAAACTTCATATAATTTTTTTTCTCTTTTTGCATCAATCAAACCAATAAAACACATTTTTTGATTCAATCTTTTCTCTTT
The DNA here is from genome assembly GCA_019925255.1 of Litchi chinensis. Lineage (NCBI taxonomy): Eukaryota > Viridiplantae > Streptophyta > Magnoliopsida > Sapindales > Sapindaceae > Litchi > Litchi chinensis. The sequence continues at coordinate 21,416,638 of CM034467.1, read as the reverse complement.
ATACAATTAATTAAATCATGCAAATAGTATATAGATTTGAAGCTCTTAACATATGCTTTCAAAATAAAATTCATATTGCATATGTTTAAACAAATATATAAACCGTAATAGCAAAAAAACAAAAATCAATTAAATTTGAAGAAAAATTTATTTTGGATCTAACATAACATCCGTTAGCATAACATGACATCTATATGAAACACATATACTAGTAGAGAGTATATCACATGAATGAAATCTTTCATACCAGATTCGTGCTGATAATGTGTTATAAAACATGACCTAAAAGTAATGAATATAAAATAATAATCAAATAAGAGAGAACAAGTAAAAGTAAGAGAGAAAGTGAGAAAATAATCCAATTGATGTGTATTCCAATGATTACAATATAGACTTATTTATAAGTAAATTGAAGAATCATTTTCATAATGAAATAGCAATAAGTAAGGTAAAAAATATTATAAAAAAAGAAGTGTTATTAATACTATATATTCATAACAGATATAATTCAATAGCCTTAAAATATTTTCTTTTAAATAAATCACAAATTCCAAAAGGAAAGTATCGATTTTTTTTTTAAAAGAACTTTATTTATATTTATACTTAATTGAAACTGCTCTTTCTCCCTGTCCACAGAGAACAAAGTTAACTCATCAGATACCAGATCCCAAGTTGGAGTCTCAACTCGAGAACAAAACTTAGATAGCAAAATCAATTAAGGTTTGTTATATGAGTGAATTATTGGAGGAGAAGTGTCTACTAATTCTTACAAAAACATATATGTTGTTTGCAGATTGGAAAGTGAAAAATGGGAGGAGCATCAGTGATAAAAAAGTTCTTGATAGCGTAAATATTCATACTAATTCTTTCAAAAACATATATACGTTGTTTGCAGATTGGAAAGTGAAAAATGGGAGGAGCATCAATGATAAAAAAGTTCTTGATAGCGTCAATGTTCATGTGGATAGCTCCTTAAAGGATCTTAATATCTTCCCACAAATTGCTTCCTGGTATCATCTTATATCTATCTCTTCAATCTTATTAATTATATTTTGTTTCAATATGAAAAACCATCATCATCATCTTTTATGGGAATTTAATATTTTGATTTTTCTTGTTTTGTGGGTATATTCTTCTTGAATTATGCCTATGTTTGCATGAAATGTGAAGTTGGTGTTGTTGTTTTATAAAACGTAGTCTATTTGAAGAGCTTATTGAGACACTTTAGTTTAGATTTAGTGATTGAGTTTCAATAATTTTTTTAGATAAACTTCAATACAAGTTGTCGATGTCTGAATTTGGTCGATTGAAGTCCTTAACCCAATACCTGTAATTAAAGAGAAACAAAACTAAAACAAGAGAAAAGGAAGAGGAAGAATAGAGATTGCAAAGAGATTTTTACGTGGTTCGGCCAAAAAAGATGTCTATATCCATAACCGCTTCTCTGATAATTTTGGTAGAGTCACAGTATGTTATTCATTATTGTTTTTCATGTTTTTATAATGAATTTTGACCCGTATTTATAACGTGAGGTGTTACAATTTGAGTACAAGTAAAATAGGAAAAAATTCCTCATTAATTACACTTCAAAAACTGATGTCTATCAATTTAAGGATATATTTCGCCGAATCAGAAGTTTGATTCTGCTTCCAATTCTGGTAGTTGACTTCCCAATTTAGGATATTACCTTTCTGGAAGAATTACCTTAACAAGTATTTCGAGCTATGATCTGGAGCTCGCTTTGGACAACCTCGAGCTGAATATAAGGTAGCATTGACCATAGCTAAATAGGGACTTAAAAATAGCGGCGAACTGAGAGCTTGTTCCTACGAGCTAGATGTTGACGAAATTGACCTTCATTTACTAGATCAATCTATTGGATTAGTGTCTCGGGCTTTTACCAGCCCATTTATGTGGTCCTAAATATACCCACAACATTAACTCTCCAGCTCTCAGTGTGATCTTCGGACTGGGAGCTCAAGCTCACTGGTAAAAGCTAATGTGTCTTTATTTGTCGTGTTGCCTTTTCAGATTTTGTCCCATCACATGACTTGTGGCGACTCTTCAGGTAACTACACCACTAGCATGTCTCGTGCCATGCGCATTTAATGTGCACGTTTCTCAACTGACAGCTTATGATGACAAAAGCTACAACTCGCGTTGTACCGTTAGATTTAAGGCGGTTAAGTAGCCTTCAAATCCAACGGTTAGGGTTTGGATCCCGCATCTATATATGAGTGGAGCCTTTTTGTTTTCTTTCTCACTCTACCATTTTCAAACGCAAATGCGGTATCTCACTTTCTTGTGCCAGTTCTCCTCGAATTCAACATCCTTGATAATCAGATTCTTCGTTCTTAGGCGAGCGTTTACAGTGAGTCTTCATAACCGATTCTTGAGTTTTTTTGTTTCCATTTTTTTGTACACATTGTGTTTTTCCTGGATCTGAGACTGGCCTGAACGCTTCATGTTCTTGATGTTGAATGTTTGCGACTTTTTATTTCTTTTTGATTTGATCATGTTGATTGGCTCTTTACAAACTATTTGTTATTTGTGACACTTATGTATGCAAGCTGTAGGATGATATACCTGTAGGTTATTAGCTCATAAATCATTTGCCCGTAGGTCGAGCCCCCCATAGCTTTAGTGATATATATATGGCGTTGTTGACCTATAGACTAGGAAGTCTGTTGTCAGAGAACACAGGAAGCTTAGGTTTTTAGACATGGTCTGCATGTAGTGACCTAATTGCTCTCTTTTACATATAGATGTCTTCAGGTGGTGAACGCCGATCATACATAATAGGAGATGGTGACTCTCCCAACTCAGAAGAGCTCGACTTAGGGGTAGTTCATAATATTGGAGAAGAAGCGACCTCTCTGAGCAGTGAGGTCGTTGAGGGGTTTGTAGCTCGAGCTGACCTCACAATGATTCATCAGGCCACTGAGGAACAGCGAGCTCGCGAGGTGTTTAACTGTTATGCCTCGAAGATAACACATGAGGAGTTGGGGAGAATTGCTTTGCAGTATCATCTTCCCAAAGGTTGCTGTGTCATGTTACCCACATTTAATGACCACATGACTTATCCTCTTAAGGGTTCATTGTTATCAGCACCCATCACCTTAGGTATGGGTTCAGATTTCCAGTCCCTGCCTATCTTATCGACCTGTTGAATAGACTAGAGCGACCTGTTGAATAGACTAGAGCTTAGCCATTTTCAACTAACCCCCAACTCCCACTCTCAGCTCACGTCCTTAGCTTTAGCCTTTGTGAGAAACGGCCTCCTACCTCCAAACCTAAGAATTTATTGCCACCTCTTTAGTATCAAAAGTGTCGGTGGCTTAAGAGGGGGAATGCGAGATGAGATTTATTATCTCACAACTCGAAAGACGAGTTTTAAGGATCTCCTACCTTAAGGAGATGCAAATAGCAAGTCAAATGTGAGAGATTACAAATCAAATTGATTTTACATATCTTGCCCTTCCTTTAGGTAGCTCAAAAATTTCTTTTTCATCCTAAGTCCAGGTAGATACATGAGAATAATATTACGAGCTGTAGCAGAGATTTTTTTTTTTTTTTTTTAAACACACTTTGTTTTACCTCGTAGACTTGACATGAGATAGGGCAGCGCTTATTGGAGAGGAGACCAAAATTCTAAGAACGCTTGTAGATTTGCAAGAAGGACAAATCAATCACCCGTTCAATGATGAGCTCCTCAGGGCCCATCAACTAACTCTTTCTTTTGACAGTGAGCTTTTGAACAACAGGAGAGACATTGAAATTAGGGGTAAATTCGAGCTCGCCTCTGCTTTTGAAACTGCTGGTGAAGTAAAGGCTATTTTGGTCCTTCAATAGACTCTAGTTCCTGTCACTCAACGGGCTCCAAAGATGGTTAAGCTCGTTTTCTAAAAGCCCCAATAAGCTCGATCCGTTCAGCCCGCAGCCCCTTCAGTTGTTGCTTTTGTTGAGGTGTCCACCTGGGCGCTAACTTCAAGACCCTCACAAGTCCAAGTCCCCACTTCGCAGCCAAAGGTGGTTTAAGTCCAACATGAGCAGGTGAGAGCTCCTGCTCGCGAGGTCCAAACTGCTTCAAGCAGGGGAGCAAAAAGAAAGTTAGCGCCTAATCCTCCTTTGGTCAAGCGACGACAAATAGATAAGGGTAAACAACCTAAGATCGCAGAGAGAAGAGCTGAACCACAGGTCAAGGCGCGACTTGAGGATAGGTCAGGAGGGATACTTTGACGCTCTCCTCGATGATTTGCCCGTAATCCTGTAGAACTCCACCAAAACCCTTGACAGAGAGGGCATGAGAGGTGATGCCTTGCGTGGCCACATTGCTTGCCACAGATTACTGGTAATTTATAATACCTTTGGCTTACTTGCTTTTCTTGCTTCCTTGGTTTAAATATTAACTTATTGCATTTTAGGCCGTTATGGAGGAAATGAAACAAATGCAGGAGGCTCAAGCTTTTGAGGAGGAGAAGGAGAAGCTCGAGAGCAAGAAGGCAAAGTTGATAGATGAGCTCTCGTTCATGACTGCAGAGGTTGAGAGAGCAAAGAATTCAGAAGAACTCCTTTTGACCAAGTTGAAGAATGCTGAGGAGGCTAGGAAGGAGGCTGAGGACGCTCTGACTCGTGAGGAAAATACTTATGCAGCTGCTAGGTAACATTTTCCCGCCAAACTCCTCAAAAGTGAAGAGGAATTAAACATGGCAAGAAGCGAGCTTGAAAAGGTTGTATAGCGAGCTGAGGCTGCCGAGAGGGAAGTCGCTCTTGCTAAGGAGGAAACCAAGGTGTAGATCGCTAAAACTAAGGAGGAAACAGAATCAGAGACCTCCGGTTTGTTCCTCTACACTTTATGGAAAGTTCAATCTAAGCTGGACCTCTCGTTCTTTAGCAAAGAGGTGGTCGTTGAGGTGGAGAAGTATAAGGAATAAGCCGCCCAATCCTTAGCTGTTCCAGATGTAGCTCCTCAAGATGTAGAACTCCCAACTGTAACCTCTAATGATGCAGCTCCCATCGAATCAGTCCTCTAAGGCTAGGGCACCGAGTAGCTTGACATGTTGAACACTTTTTCTTAGTAATTTTTATGACTTTCATGACTGTGCTACACTTACCTCGCTTGGCGAGGTCATTTGTAATGAGTATTTTATTTTATTTGTAATGGATTCTTTTTGTTTTGTGAGGTTTACTTTGAATATATTTGCTTTATTTCAATACTGTTTTATTTTTGTTTCACTTTCTTTTTCAAAGTCTTTGAATTCCCTGCGAACTGAACAATAAAGTGATAACAAAACCTGGTGAGAGCTTAGGAGGTTGCCGATCTTGAAGTGCCGTAGTTCGTAAATTGTAGCTTAATTAAAAAATTTAAGACATATCCAATAGATCGGGACCTTATCTATCATAACAATGTTGAGGTCGGAAACTCAGCAAAAACAACATAATGTGGAGATTGGAACCTCAGCAATTGTAGTATAATGTAGAGCTAGTAGATTGTAATCTTTTAGCAGAATAGCGAGCTAGTAGGTTGGAATTTGTTAGCGAGCTCATAAGTCGGAATTTGTTAGCGTAATAACGAGCTAGTAGGTTGGAACCTGTTAGCATAATAGCGTCGAGCTATTTAGCGGGTCGGAATCTCGACTATTATAGTGAAATATTGTCGAGCTATATTGGGGGTCAAAACTTTATCCACCATAGCAAATGTTGGCGAGCTATGTAGGGGGTCGGAACCTCGCCTACCATAGCGATATTTTTTTGAGCTATGTAGGGGGTCAGAACCTCGTTTACCATAATGAAACTTTTTCGAGCTATGTAAGGGGTTGGAATCTCGCCTACTATAGCGATATTTTTTTGAGCTATGTAGGGGATCAAAACCTCGTATACCATAGCGAAATTTTATCGAGCTATGTAGGGGGTTGGAATCTCGCCTAACACAACATAATATGGAGCTATCCAGTAGGTAGGAACCTCAGCTAACAACATACATGGCTGTCCAGTAGATCAAAACTTCAGCTAACAACATAGTATCAAGCTGTCCAGTAGGTCGGAACCTTAGCTAACAGCTTATGGAGCTGTCCAGTAGGTCGGAATCTCAGCTAACAGCATAGTATCGAGTTGTCCAGTAGGTTGGAACCTCAGCTAACAACTTAATTTTATAAATTTAAGGTTGAAACCTCCGTTATATCTAGTTGGTCGAAACCTCAGCTAATATAGCATGATTTAATAAAATTCTACCAAAGAGAAACTTAGTAGAGAGGTCACTGTTCACTTGATATTTAATAAAGAAATCAATAGAACAATTACTCACAATAAAGCAATATGAGAAATTTAGAGCTTTTATTGATTTGTGAAGATTGAATCACAAATTATTCAGAGTAAATCAACACCTATGATATGAGGGCCACCATGGATGGTGAAGATGTTCCTTATCGCGGGTTAATGTTCTTACCTACCGATACACTGCTGCTGATCTACTTGCCTTTCTGGTTGATTAACCATCGCGTCAAAGTTTCTGGTGGTTCTTCCTCTTACCATAGCAGATGAAAATTCCAAAAGATTGCAGTTTGGGCTCTCCTTCTAGCGTCAAAATGTTGATGTCTGAATTTGGTCGATTGAAGTCCTTGACCCAATACCTATAATTAAAGAGAAACAAAGTAAAAACAAAAGAAAAGGAAGAGAAAGAACAGAGATTGCAAAGGGATTTTTACGTGGTTCGGCCAAAAAAGATGGCTACATCCACGACTGCTTCTCTGATAATTTTGACAGAGTCATAGTATGTTATTCATTATTGTTTTTCATGTCTTTACAATGAATTTTGACCCCTATTTATAACATGGGGTGTTTCGATTTGAGTACAAGTAAAATTGGAAAGAATCACTCATTAATTACACTTTTAAAACTGATGTCTATCAATTTAGGGATATACTCCGCCGATTCAGGAGTTTGATGCAACTTCAAATTCTGGTAGTTGACTCTTCCTCAATTTAGGATGTTGCCTTTCTGAAACAATTACCTTAACGAGCACTTCGAGTTGTGATTTGGAGCTCGTTTTGGAGGACCTCGAGTTGAATATAAGACAGTCAATTGAAAGAATTAAACAACAATTGTTTTTATAAAAATAAGAAATCTGCGGAACACTAAGTTTTAATTTTTTTTTTTTAGAAAACTTAAGAATCTTAGATCTATAAAACAATGAAATAAAATAATAAAACTACATAAAAATCGAATCTTTTACCTTTTGTATTGATCTTTATGGATTGCTCATCACCTTGCCTTCCTTGATATGTCTCTACACCAAGAAACAAGTGAGTGGACACAATTATATAGAATTATGCTCATTTTCTATTGATTTCTTTTCTAAAAAGAATAAACAATATATGAAAGAGGTGAGTATTGATTTTGGTTTCTCTGTATTATATTGTGGAAAGAAAAAATTTATTTTTGTTTCAAAGAACGTACAGCAAAACTAAAATATAACTTCTATTAGAAAAAGAAGACTATTTCTTTTCTGTTTATAGGTAACCAATTAGGGTTTTAATTAATCAAAATTAATATTAAACTCCAAGTTTATTAGAATTAAACTTTTACCCCATATAATATAATTAATTCAAAATTAATTCATGTTATATTTTGAAATCGAACTTGTGTAGCTGAATAGCAACCTGAAAATAATGGCGAACTAAGAGCTCATTCTTGCGAGCTGGGTGTTGGCGAACTAAACTTTCATCTATTGGGTCAATCTATTGGATTAGGGTCTCGGGCTTTTACCAACCCATTTATACGGTTCCAAATATACCCACAACACAAGTTATACGTGTTTCTGTCCGAAAAGAATTGTTTTCGAATTTAATGTCTGTTCAATGAGTATGTCACTGTGTCTATGTATTGAAGAATATTTGTGATAGATATGGTGGCTCATATTAGAAGTTGTTGTGTTACTTCTTGTCGATGTGCTTTGTTACTTGTTGTCTATAATGAAGCATACTGTTGGGAGGCCTTTATTTTTGGAAGATTAAATGAAAAACTAGTGATAAACAGCTTGTAGGAAAAGAAAAAATATGATAGAAATAAATCTCGTCTCACCTATTTAGCTATGGCAAGTTTCATTAGAGTAACGTCCTTGGAAAGTGCTTTTAATGACAATAGCTCTAGGAAAACAAGACCAGTGTGAAGTTTTACTGCCTTCTTATCAGTCATGGGAGATAGTTACATCTGTTCTACGTCAAGGCCTAGTTGATCTTTATAGCTGTTATCCTCTCTATATCCGTGGAGTCGGACTCCCTTCTATAAGTTAGGGTCAGAATTTCGGGAGAGTCGTAAACACTTGTTTTACTGCTTTCGAAGAAGTCCTATTTCAAGATAATTATGCAAAAGGTGTTTGCCCTCAATCTCGAAGCTGTCGAAATGTGTCACACTGGCCCAGCATATGGCGTTTGATTAGTCTCCTTGCTTGTTTCACCTTGTTTTTTATTCTAATTAGTAGATGGACATTGAACTATGCCCAATGGTTTAGTTTTTGTGCTATGTTTCTGGCAAAATTCCTGTTTGTCTTATCTTATCAGAGTTTTAAGATTAAATCAGCTTTTAAGTATCATAGGAGTTCATTGTCATGGTCTGGTTGGCTACGTAATTAAATTTGAATCATTTTCTTGAAACTTATCATATTTCTACACAAAGCATAACTCTTAGATGCTGATAAAGTTTTCCTCATGACACAGTTCAGGTCTCCAAAGTACATAATGCAAATTGGGTTTTTACTATGAACTAGGATTAGCGTGCTCCTGCATCCTCCATACTAAATCCCTGTAAATTATTAAGATCCTTGTATATTATCTGCCAGGGTTTAATATTTGCAGTAGGGACTTTCTTTAAGACAAATGGTTTAGGAAATACAAGGAGTCAATGTCTGATTTGAATCATTCACTCCAATCGAAAGGTGGTGCTTATTTTTCTACCATATATTCCAATATTGTTTAAGCATTTCATTTATTTGATGTAAATCATTATGATTTCGTTGTATTGTAAGATTTGAGTATGAGAGTTGCTTGTTCTCATAATTATTCTTGACAGATTCTGCCGACTTGTCTCCTTACTCCATGACACTCTTGAGTGGATTCCTCGCCATCATATTTGTCAATATAGTCATAGCATTCTACATTCATTTATATGGCAATAAAGGAACCTTTGGACAAACATGAGCTGGATCCTGCATTTGTTGCCGAGGCCAAAGCTAGTGTAAACCTATCAACTGGTAAAGCTGAGAATTTTTCCGAGTCTCTTAAGAAACAAGACTAAGATTGCCAAAGCCTTGATCATTTCACATAAAGAAGGATTAATCTGTAACATGCCGGCAGGCTTCGTGGCTGATCGACAAAAGAAATATATTCTCTTGTAGATGTAATAGTTTAATTCATATTCTAATGCGATGACACAATTTTGTTGCCAATACTACAAATATATGAAGATGAATGATGTTGTACTAATAATGTACTTTGGATTTTTGATGAATTGAATTTGAAACTTGATCTGGAATCAATTAAGTGTTTGTATAGATTAATATCCAATTCAATTAAACTCGAAGCTAAACAAATTGAGCTAGACTTTTGTTACATGAACGGAATAAATGCATGACGTTAACTATGTGCAGTCACATAAATAGCTCCTCAAAGCCATACCAACCAATGGAATTATGCGAGACCAACATATATACATTGGCCCAACTAGGACAAATGCACTACTGTGCAATGTAGCTTGATGGTAGCAGACTTTGTTCAGTTTATTAAAAAAAAACACCCAGGTCAAATGCCTTTTTATGACGATGCGGCTGCTAGTCACTGTAAGCTCACTCAGTCGCTCCTCGACTTCCTTCCTGTCCATCATGAGATTGGTGAAAATAGAGAGTCGTGGGGTTTCTGGGTGGTGGGTTTTGCTGGGAAAGTGGGTGTGTGTTTGTCTGTGTTAAGGAGTGGTGGAGGGTGGCTCAAGTGGGGCAAGATAAGGAAGGTCAAGTTTCTCAAGGTGGAGGAGGAGAAGAACGAACTTGCTATGATGATGGAGTTTGGTACAAGTGAAAATGAGGGTTTAAAAGAGAATGATGAAGAGGATGCCAAATCTAATTGCAAGCAAGAGAAAGCGGATTGTCTCTGCTGATTGTGAGAAAAAGAAGAAGAGACTAATCAAAAGCTCTAGTGGTAGATCGTCCAAAGAGAGGTAGTTGATTCGATTATTTATAATTATTGTAAGTTTGCATTTGTTTTAGTCCAATTTAGTAAGAGGTACTGATGTATGTATATATATATATATATATATTGGTTCTAGGCTACATTCATGTTGTTTTTCTACTGGTTGTTGTTATTGTAGCTCCTGAGATAATAAACTACTTATATTTGTTTATTATAGTTTTTCATTTAATTTTAGCTAATTGTTGGATGTAAACTTGGTCATTTTTGTAACAGGTGAGTTTGAATTCGTTGTTGCATGTTTTGATATGAATGCGACCTGAATACAGTCTGGCATCAGGGATATTTTAAACCATACTTGAATATCCAATAATACATTTGTGTTTGAAGGATTATGCACTTATGCTTAGTATCTGGGTTACTGTAAGTTTGCATTTGTTTTAGTTAGAGGTAGTGATAGTCTGTTTTTTGTGTGTGTAATTGAAGATATGCATCAGCTGAGGTGAACATGTTGAAGATATTGAAGGAGAAAGGAGCTGTGTTTGGAAGGCCAATTATGAGGGAAGCGCTTCGAATGGAGGCTAGAAAACTGTTAGGTGACATCGGGAATGTTTTAAACCATACTTGAATATCCAATAATACATTTGTGTTTGACAGATTATGCACTTACGCTTATTATCTGGGTTACTGTAAGTTTGCATTTGTTTTAGTTAGAGGTAGTGATAGTGTGTTTTTTGTGTGTGTAATTGAAGGTATGCATCAGCTGAGGTGAACATGTTGAAGATATTGAAGGAGAAAGGAGCTGTGTTTGGAATGCCAATTATGAGGGAAGCGCTTCAAATGGAGGCTAGAAAACTGATAGGTGACATGGGGCTTTTGGATCATTTGTTGAAGCACATGTCAGGGAAGGTGGTGCCTGGTGGGCAGGAGAGGTTCAGGAGGAGGCATAATGCTGATGGAGCCATGGAGTATTGGTTGGCTAGTGCTGATTTGGTGGACATTAGAAAACAGGCTGGAGTTCAGGATCCTTATTGGACTCCACCGCCTGGAACCCCCGGTGACAACTCCACTCAGGACCCTGTTTGTGCCAGAGAGTCAGAGACATCGTTCAACTCAAACAAGACATGACCAAAATCAGCAGGTACTCTTCTAATGCCTGTTTTTATCTAAGCTGTCATGCAGGGCCTTGTTTTGTACCAATTACTGTGTCTTATGTTGTTATGTTCAATAAATTATAGGGACATGCAGTTGTTGTCTAAGAGGCATGAGGATGATATGGCTATTGTAACCACTTCAACTTCTTGTTTTACAGGTCAAACCTTGGAGCATAATAGCTTCTTGCATCCCTTGAAGGTAAATGTTGAGTAGTGATCATTTGGAGTACCCTTTTGAGTTATATTCTCTGGTCCCCAGGTTGTTCGGTTTAGTTGTTTGTTTGATTGCTTGACTGGATATGTATATGGAATTGGTGAATAAGAAAGCTATGATTGAGGAACAACTCAAGGAGATTTAACATTCTTTATCAAAAATGGAGATTTATGTGGAATTGGTGAATAGGAAAGCTGTGATTGAGGAACAACTCAAGGAATTTCACATTCTTTGTCAGGAATGGAGGTATGTTAATTACTTCTTTCTGCCTTGATTAATTAATGGTTTATGGCAGGCTATCATTAAAATATATGCTTGATAGTGAGTACAAGATTGAAAATTGATTAAGTACAGGATAAGGCTATCATTAATTTATTGTCTAATAATACCTGATATATAATATGAAAAACCGACTCTTGATTAAAAAGGGTAAAAATAATGTTCAATTAATGAGTAAGATACTCTGCTATGTTCTTTTTTTTGCTAGACTTTTTATGAGAGAAGGTTAAGTTTGAAATAATGTCTTCCACGAACATTTTAACATGAATGATGATGATTGCTAAATAAATGGTGATCAAGCAAGAAATTGAGAAACTAGTAACATTGGAGGAACCAAACAAGCCAGAATCAGATCCAAAACAACCATTACTTATAGAATTGACCACACCAGCACAACCATCAACGGGCACTGAAAAGGAGACAAAAAGAAGTGGAGCAAAAGAAGCAAGAAACAGAGAGAATTTTAACTCAAGAAAATGATAAAACAGGAAGCAAGACAACACAACCTACACCAGAGGGTGAGGCAGCAGTAATAGAGAAGCTAAAGAGTGGTTTCAGGATATGCAAGCCACATGGGACTTTCCTCTAGCCAAACATGGTCATGTCTCCTCCCATTACAAGTGTGGTCACCCTTACACCAACCTCAGCCTCCTCTTCCACCACCCCAGCATCCCTCCCCCTCTCCCCACTTCCACAATGTGAACCCCTCCCAACTTCCCCAATCAAGCCATTCGCAGAGAAGTCGTACCCTAACTTCAACCAAACCCTCTAATCGTGGTCTTCTCATTAACCTCAATGAACTGCCCACCAACCAAAATGAGCCCAGAGACCATTCCATGCCGTGTAAGCACTACTTTACTAACTGTGATTGACCATTTATCTAGCATAACTTTTGTGTTAATTACATGCTTTTATTGCACAGATGATTTCTTCCAAGAAATAGAAAGTTATGGAGCAACATGAGGAAGCTGAAAGATAGAAAATCATGAGAGAAATTGAGCAAAAGTGCAGCGGAGGCTCCTCCTCAGCCTCATCATCAGTTTGCTAGTCCTCTGCAGCTGCAACTTGGTTGGCTCTGACCATTAAGTCATCTTTGTACACGAGTAATTCTAGACAAGGTTGAACTTAAACTTCAGTTTATATATGTCGTTTTTACAGTTACAGAAACAATTCAAGTCTTACATGTATTTACAAGAACCCGAAAGGTGTCTAGGACTCTAGGTCCATGAAGATTGATTATGATTTTGAATAGTTATATCTGATGGTAAAATATGTATAGGAATTTATGGGAATGGTGGTGAATTAAAGTAATGAGTCTACTTCATTGCCTTTGCTGTGCGAATTCTGGTGGTCCAATTTCCTGATGTGATGAAACTTGTCTGAATGACAAGAAGAGTAATCTGTCTTCATTTGCTTGGAATACATCCAGTTGCATGCACAAAATTAGAATTTCTAAGGTTTGTTTGTTTTATTACATGCCGATAATTAATTTTCATCTAAACTAATAATAGAATTCAGATCTCAAAAAATTAGATAGGATTCAAGTCATGTGAAGGAAAAAATCTCAAAAAAGCTGACGAACAGCCATCAACTTCAGCTACCTAAACTCCATGTAGTATTAATCATTTACTCTACAAAATTTCATTTTGCCTTAACCAAATAATATGAGGCTACGAATGCCTACAATTGAATTTTTCCCCTTAGCAAAATCATAAAGTATCAGCAACTTGAAGAAGAAAAAACAAAACAAAAGTATTGCCACAATTTGTTTTCAATTATGGCTAACAGGTCAATGCAACACAACTCTCTGGCTCAATTGAATTCGTTGTTCCATGTTTTGATACGGATGTGACCTCTGAATACAGTCCAGTATCGGGATTTTTTCTTTTTGAACCCAAGCATCGGGGATGTTTTAAACCATACTTGAATATCTAATAGTACTTTTGTGTTTGAAGGATTATGCACTTATGTTTAGCATCTGGGTTATTGTACGTTTGCATTTGTTTTAGTTAGAGGAAGTGATATTGTGTTTTTCAGTGTGTTGTTAAAGGTATGCGCCCGCTGAAGTGAACATGTTGAAGATATGAAGGAGAAAGGTGCTGTGTTTGGAAGGTCAATTACGAGGCCAGCACTTCGCATTGAGGCTAGGAAACTGATAGGTGACACGAGGCGTTCGGATCATTTGTTGAAAACTCATAAACATAATCTACATTTGTTGTGTGTATTTTTCGGATTCAGTAGAGGGGCTGGTAAAAGTCCAATTTAGGCCCATTTAAGACCCGATAAGAAGGCCCAATAAGGTCAACATAGTCAAAGCCCATCAGACGATGCCCAGTATTGATTCAAAGACCATCAAGACTTCCAGCTGGCATCAACAGACTTATAAATACAGCCAGGTCGCAGCTCGCCGCCTGCACAGCTCGCTTCTCAGCGAGCTCGAGTTCGAGATCACTATAACGCGTCAGCTCGCTCAGGCACGTGATAAGCTCAATATCTTCCAGAAAAGGCAGTTATCAAGCTCAACCATGATTCTCTCTCCAAATATGACAGTTGCCCAATCAAACCATGATTTTCTCGTCAGATATGGAGATCAATTCGAAGTCAAATTCAAGTCATCATTATCTTGAGATAAATATGGCAATTTCCTGATATTATCTGAATATATTAGGAAGTATAATTAATTTATAATTCTTTTCCTTATTTTTTCCCAATTGATTAGGGAATGTAATTAATTCAGGATTCTCTTCCTGTTTTGCTACAACCAGAATTGTAACTCTTTTTTCCCTATAAATAGGGATTGAAAACATTGTAACAAAGACAGACAATATTCAATAATATACTGTCACTCTGCAGAGATTAAGAGTCAGACAGTCGTGGACATAGACCTATTATTGCCGAACCACGTAAAAGCTTTGGGTTCCTCGTTTGATCCTTTATTTCTGTCTTTGTCTTTTCTTGGTGTTTGTGCTTTCTCACATTGATTGCAGGTATTGGGCATTGATTTCTCGTCGCCTGAATTCCAACGTCGACATTTTGGCGCTAGAGGAAGGGCCCAGACTGCAATCTTTTTCATCTCAGTTTACCAACTTTTGGTGATATGGCAAAGACTAGATCAAACAGGTTCCTTGGAGATGATGACCAGGCGGAAAGTCACGTGAACCAATCTCAGCAGAACTTACAGCCTGGGCAAGATGCAACCACGCATGCCGCAGGCCCGTCCCATGGACAGGCTCTCGGGACTACAACAGGCATTCCTCCTCTGCCTCATCGTCAAGCGGTCCCAATTGCCCCGACGGCCGAAGGGCAGAATGCATTATTGCAGAGGCAGGAAGCGCTGGAAGATACGGTCAGACAACTCACTGAGGCCATCAATATGTTGGTGCAGGCTCAGGTTCAGAACGTGACTAGGGTGGATGTTCAGGCACCACTGGGAATGCCCCAGCCTCCTGAACCAGCACGAAGGCCTGAAAGGCTAGCAAGGGAAGTCCCGCGACCTGCAGACTCTGCTCGCTCATCTAATGCGCGTTCTAGGGCCGGAGGACACCCTGTTCAACACGAAAGGGAGGTCGCGCGTCCTGACAGCCTGGTAGCAAGACCGAGCCAGGAGGGAAACAGGCGGATGGAAGTTGGTCAAGGCAGAGTCCGAGCAGCAGCTCGTTATATTGACGAGGTGGATGGGCAGCAGGTAAGATCCCATCGTCATGAGGGTCAATTCGAGGAAGACGAAAGGTACGACCCTGAACATCCGGCTCCAAGTCATGATCACAGGAGGAGATACGAGCTCCGAGACCCCCAACTAGAGGAGCTACTCCAAAGAGTCCAGCAGTTGGAAGCACGACCTGGTGTTCCGGAGCAGCGTGGGCTCTATGGAGACAGAACCCCATTCACAAGGGAGATTGAGACGCAGCCTCTCCCTCCGAGGTTCAAGATGCCGAGTATTCAGCAGTACAATGGGGACAGTGACCCATATGACCATCTAGACGCTTTCAACGTTCAGATGGATCTGCAGACAGGAAATCCAATGGTGAAGTGCCGAGTATTCCCGGCTACATTGGGGGATATTCCAAGAACGTGGTTCAGAAATCTCCCAGCTCGTAGCATAGGAAGTTGGGAGCAGTGCCAACAAAAGTTCGTTGGTCAATACAGGGCACTGAGAAGGCAGCTCGCTCCATCCTGCCACCTTGCCACCATTTTTCAGCGTCAGGGTGAGTCGTTGAAGGAATACATCACCAGATTTAGACGCGAGGTCGCGAATGTCGAACATCCATCAGATGAAAGCATTTTGACAGCGATCTCAGCTGGCCTGCGCAAGGATGGAAAGCTATACGAGAGCATTTACAAGTCCCCAGTGAAGGATCTGGGAGAGTTCTATGAGCGAGCTGCGAAAGAGATCAAGTGGGAAGAAACCTTCGGCCCGAAAAAGCAGAATCAGAAGAATGAAGCGGGCAGTTCCAGCCAGCCAAAGAGAAGAAACAATGGCCGGAACGAAGAAGGAAGGAACAACGGCTCAAGTAATCAGATTGCCAAGAAAGCGAGAAGAGAGCCAAGGTATGAGCGACCTCAACGTTGGGGTCGCCAGGAAGGATACAGCGTCCTGACGGCATCACCGGACAGGATTTACGCTGCGGAGCGAAGCAAGGAGGATTTTGGGAGGCCCAATCCTATAAGGGCTCCCATTCAGCAAAGAGATCAGAACAAGTTCTGTGCCTATCATAATGAGGTCGGGCACAGTACTTTAGATTGCTGGGCGTTGAAGAACGCCATCGAAAAATTGATTAGGCGAGGTCGCTTGGGAGAATATGTGGCAAGACCTGCTGACCAGCGACCTCACCAGCAACGACCTCAACAGCAACAGCCAATACACCAGCAATAGCCCCAGCGAGCTCCCGATCAAGGTCAGGAACCTGCGGTAAGAACTATTTTCACTATTTATGGTGGCCCCCATATCGCAGGTGACTCCAACAGATCACACGAGAGGTACGTCCGAGAGGCGAATCATTCATTTCAGCTCAACAGGTCGGAGGGACTTGCCAAAAGAGCAAAGCCGACCTCGGACGAGATCGTATTTACAGAAGAAGATGCTAGAGGAGTGATCTGCCCTCATAATGATGCGCTGGTTATACGGGCAAAAATCAACAATGTGGAAGTTAGGCGCATCATGATCGATACCGGAAGCTCGGTGAACGTAATGTATAGGAGCTGTTTCGACCAAATGGGGTTGAGAGCAGAGCAAATGAGGCCATCCCCGGAGCCCTTATTTGGATTCACTGGAGATGCTGTGGTACCAGTGGGGCAGATCAAATTGCCATTGACTCTGGGGGAGGCAGGTCGTCAAGCAACAACCTTGACAGACTTTTTGATAATCGATTGCCCATCGGCATATAATGTGGTCCTCGGAAGACCTGCTATGAACGAGTTGGACATGGTCACCTCAACTAGAACTCTGACAGTAAAGTTCCCAACTCCTAATGGCATCGGATGTGTTCGAGGAGAACAACACTTAGCTCGGCGATGTTATGAAGATGCTGTTAAGATGGGTGTGAGAGGAAAGAAGGTGAACGTGGTCTCAGGGGGGGAGCCACGAGCTATGACTGAGAAGGGAGTCAGTCACGACTTGGACCCTCACGAGGTAGATGCAGACCGAGCTACCAGTCCAATTGAGGAGTTAAAAGATGTACCAGTCAGCGAAGTAGATCCTGAGCGATGCTTAAAGCTGGGAAGAGGATTAACTCCGGAGCTGAGAACCCAGCTCGCTGACTTCTTAAAGGCGAACCTGGATGTGTTTGCATGGAACCATGAGGACATGGTGGGAATAGACCCAAAGGTGATGTCTCACAGGCTGAACATTGATCCTCATTTCAAGCCAGTTCGTCAGAAGAGAAGGGCAATGACAGGGGAACGATACCTAGCACTAAAAGAAGAGATAGACAAGCTTCTGGTCAACAAGTTCATCAGAGAAGCTTACTACCCAACCTGGGTCGCCAACCCTGTACTAGTGAAAAAGAAGAACGGGAAGTGGAGGACTTGCATCGACTTCACCGACCTAAACAAAGCATGCCCCAAAGATAGTTTCCCCCTGCCAAGGATAGATCAGCTCGTGGATGCTACTGCTGGCCACGAGCTCCTAAGCTTCATGGACGCATATTCGGGATATAACCAGATCCCAATGAAGCCTGAAGATGAAGAGCACACCTCGTTCATGACTGATCGGGGACTATATTGCTACAAGGTGATGCCCTTCGGTTTAAAAAATGCTAGAGCAACCTATCAACGCTTGGTGAACATGATGTTCGAGGAACAGATTGGAAAGACCATGGAGGTCTATGTTGATGATATGCTGGTAAAATCCAAGCAAATAGGTGACCATGTTGGCGACCTGAAGGAGATGTTCCAAATCCTGAGGAGCTACCAGATGAAGTTAAATCCACTCAAATGTGCATTTGGAGTAGCTTCTGGGAAGTTCCTAGGCTTCATGGTCAACAGTAGAGGGATTGAAGCAAACCCTGAGAAAATCAGAGCACTAATTGACATGAGGTCGCCCACCAGGATAAAGGATGTGCAGAGTCTCAATGGCCAGGTCGCAGCATTGAGTAGGTTCATTTCGAAAGCTACGGACAAGTGTGTCCCTTTCTTTGACATTCTGAAGAAAGCAAAGAGTTTCGAGTGGACCGAGCAGTGTGAAATAGCCTTCCAACAGTTGAAGGAATATATGGGACGAGCTCCGCTTCTTTCAAAGCCCAAAGAAGAAGAAAAACTGATCTTATACTTGGGAGTGTCGAGGCAGGCTCTGAGTGTCGCTCTGGTGAGGGAGGAAGAAAAGACGCAGCTTCCAGTTTATTACGTGAGCAAACGATTACAGGATGCTGAAACCAGATATTCGCAGATGGAGAAGCTGGCTTACTGCCTGGTGATTGCATCAAGGAAGCTGCGACCTTACTTCCAAGCTCATACTATCGAAGTCCTCACCCAGTATCCGTTGAGGCAAGTTTTACAGAAAGCAGACACCTCAGGTCGTTTGTTGAAATGGGCAGTGGAGCTCACACAGTTCGATATTCAATTCAAGCCAAGGACGGCTATCAAAGCTCAGGCTCTTGCAGATTTCATTGCAGAATTTACGGGACCCGTGGATGATGAAGCTGAGTCTTCTGAAGGTCCGGCCTGGGAACTTTTTGTTGATGGATCATCCAGCGAGCAGAGGGCTGGAGCTGGAGTTCTACTGATCAGTCCTGAGGGCCACAAAATCCTCTGTGCTCTAAGGTTTGGCTTTCAGGCAACAAACAATGAAGCTGAGTATGAAGCTCTGCTCGCAGGACTGCGTTTGGCTAAGGAGATGCGAGCTGAACACTTGAAGATTTTCAGTGACTCACAGCTCGTCGTCAGCCACGTAATAGGAGAATATCAAGCCAGGGGACCAAAAATGGCCTTCTACCTCCAAAAAGTTCACGAGCTGCTAGGTGCATTTCAGAAGTACGAGATGAAGCAAATCCCGCGAGCTCAGAACTCGCATGCTGATGCACTAGCTCGCCTTGCAACTACACGAGATGCAGATTTCCTTGGGGCGATCCCAGTTGAGTTTCTACCAGCTCCAAGTACAGAAGAAAAGAATGTCATGATGGCCATATCCGTGCAGCCTGATTCCTGGATGAGCCCTATTCTCGAATACTTGCAGGATGGAAGGCTGCCCAGTAACAAGCTGGAAGCTCGGCGTTTACGAGCTAGAGCAGCCAGGTATTGCATCTATGATGATGCACTATACAAGAAGGGATTCACAGCACCGTTATTAAGATGCATTGATGGCCCTGAGTGTGAAAGAGTGCTAAGGCAGATACACGAAGGCCACTGCGGGAACCATGCTGGGGGGCTGTCTTTAGCTCAGAAAGCACTTCGCCAAGGCTTCTACTGGCCCACCATGAGGCAAGACGCCATTGACTTAGTAAAGAAGTGCGACAAGTGTCAGAGGTTTGCTCACATTCCGCGAGCTCCACCAGCTTACCTCCAACAGATGGTGAGCCCGTGGCCCTTTGCGATCTGGGGGATGGACCTGATCGGACCCCTACCGATGGCACGTGGAAGATGCAAGCATGCAGTAGTCGCAGTGGATTATTTCACTAAGTGGGCTGAGGCAAAAGAGTTAGCTGAAATCTCCACGACGAAGATTGAGAAATTTGTGTGGAGCAACATTATTAGCAGATTCGGGGTCCCACAGCAGATCGTGACAGACAATGGGACTCAGTTCGCCAGTGACCAGTTTCTTAGATTCTGCAACGACCTCAAAATCGTTAAAAGTTTTTCAGCGGTAGACCATCCACAAGCCAATGGCCAAGTGGAAGCTGTGAACAAAATTATCAAGCAGACCCTGAAGATGAAACTGGAAGCCAAGAAAGGAGCGTGGGTAGACGAGCTCCAAAAAGTATTATGGTCTTATAGAACCACAGCTCGCAGCTCCACTGGCGAGACCCCATTTTCAATGGTGTACGGATCGGAGGCTATGATCCCGGCTGAGTTTGAGGTCACCTCGCAAAGAAGAGCGACCTTCAATCCAAATGACAATAATCAGCTACTTGCAACAAATCTGGACCTGCTCGAAGAACACAGGGAAACCGCCAGGTTAAGGGTAGCTGTCTATCAACAGAGAATAGCGAGGTACTATAACAAGTACGCTCGCATCCGCAGATTCAACGAAGGAGACTTAGTCCTACGCCTCATTCTACCTGGAGCCCGCAAGCCAAGTGACGGATCCTTAGGCCCGAACTGGGAAGGACCGTATGTTGTCAAAGCAGCTTGGGAAATGGAGCTTATCGTTTAGTTAATGTAAATGGGGCAGAAGTCCTCCGAGCTTGGAATGCCGAGCATCTCCGCCCCTATTATCAATAAGTTTGTCATTATCTGTAATATAGATTGATTGTAAATAAAAGCTCCATTCTCCCCCTGTTTTTGATTCAACACACCAGGCTAACGGGCTCCGAGCTCAACAGCGTAAGAACAAGCTAAAGAGCCAAAAAAGCAGGCGAGGTGACGACTCCTGCATAGCTCGCTATAAATAAAAAGAGCCTAAAAAGCAAGTGACTAAGTGTCCTTGCATAGCTCGCCTAATGAGCCTAAAAAGCAGGTGAGGTGACGACCCCTGCATAGCTCGCTATAAATAAAAAGAGCCTAAAAAGCAAGTGACTAAGTGTCCTTGCATAGCTCGCCTAATGAGCCTAAAAAGCAGGTGAGGTGACGACCCCTGCATAGCTCGCTATAAATAAAAAGAGCCTAAAAAGCAAGTGACTAAGTGTCCTTGCATAGCTCGCCTAATGAGCCTAAAAAGCAGGTGAGGTGACGACCCCTGCATAGCTCGCTATAAATAAAAAGAGCCTAAAAAGCAAGTGACTAAGTGTCCTTGCATAGCTCGCCTAATGAGTCTAAAAAGCAGGTGAGGTGACGACCCCTGCATAGCTCGCTATAATAAAAAGAGCCTAAAAAGCAGACGGCTAAGTGCCCCTGCATAGCTCACCAAACATTCTAAAAAACCCATTACTCATACTTACAATGATTTTGTTAAATTGTTGCTTTTATTATTATTATTACCAGATTTTGGGTTTGTTGAATATGAGCTCGCTAGAAGTATGAAGATTGAAAAAGTATACAATGGCTTGAAGAACATTCAACACAAGAGAAGTAATGAAAGAAATTTTCATTAAATACGAAGACTGATTACAAATTGAAAGTTAAATGATATACATGAGAAAGAAAACAAGTTGCTAGTTCTCAGCAGGAGGATCTGGATCAGCTGGAGGTTCTGGACCAGCGGTGGACGAGGCAGCCTTTGCTTTGAAATCCTCAATAGTTTCAAGCCCTATGTCTCCAAAGATAGAGAAATCCATGTCTGGATGGGACATCCACAGCGTATAGAGGAAATCACGACCTGTTCTTTCCTCAGCCTCATCCCTTGCATCTGCGACCCGCACTTCCAGTTCCTGAGCAGCTTGATCTCTGAAGGCCGTTAGATCCTCGAAGGCATTATCAGCGAGACGGTTGACCACCTCAGCCTCTTTCTTCATGTCTTCAACTTGCTGCTCCGCAGCCTCAGCTCGCTGAATGGCCTCCCTCACTTGTTGCCTAAGCACCTCAGCTCGATGCTCAGCCTCCTTCGCACGGTTATCCGCGGTTGCAGCCTCCTTAGCCCGTTTTGTTGCGGCCTCCTCGGCGCCTTTAGCTGCAACTTCCATCTCACCAGCCCGCTTATTGGCCTCCTCGGCCTGCTTCTCGGCAGTTTCAGCTCGCGCCAGGGCAGCGTCAATCTGACGATGAAGCACTTCAGTCTTCTCTTCTGCAGCTGAAGCTCGCTGTTCGTCCAGTGCGGCCTGTTGCTCAGATTGCCTCAGATCTTCTTTCACCTTGAGCAACTCATCCTTTAACAAAGCATGCTCATTCTCCATTTTCTTCAGGGCTTCCTCAGCTGCTTGCCTTGCAGCGTTTGCCTCAGTAATCTGAGCTTCCTGACCTTCTATTCTGCCCGAGGTCATGCGAGCTAAGTCATCGGTGGCCGTCTCCAGGTCGAACTCCAGTTTCCTGATCTCATCTTGGGCAGCCCTTGTCTCCCTTCGTCGCTTCATCGCAGCAAGGGCACCCTGGAAATCATGAACAGGTTAAAATCTAGTCAAGTAAGGAAATCAACAGATGAGAAAAAATAACTTACCAGCATACTATGGCGAGCCGCGAACTCGTCAAGTTCCTCGCCCCTAAGGCTCCTATTTTCCAAGACATTCGCGTGATTGAGCATAATTGTTGCCCAGTTGTCAAGGAAAGAGTTCAAGTATCTTCCTCCAGGACCCAGCTCGATATCTGATCTGGTGGGTGAAGGAGTTCTCTCGCGCTCCGGGATTTCGCGCGCATCATCATGAGAACCCCCACGTCGCGACACAACAGTACGCCTAGTCGCATATGTGCTGGGGCCAGCTCGGGTTGCCTCGGGAGCAGCATTTGAAGGAGCATCACCTTTTCCAGGTTGCGAGCTGGAAGTTGGAGGTGACTGAAGACTTGTAAAAACATTGGAGATGGGCACCTCGCTAGGAGCAGCAGTCGAGGGAGTAGTGGCTCCAGCAGCAGCATGCACCTCGCTGGGAGCAACGGTTGAAGGGGCAGTGGCTTCAATGACTGCAGGCACTTTGGTGGATACAGCAACTGCAGGAGCCTGGTCCTGGCCAGATGGTTTGGAGCGTTTGGAGGGTGCCGCTGGAGTGGCCAAGTCTTCGGCAGGTCGTTTTGCTGGAGGAGCCGAGGAAGCTTGAAGTTCAGTGGGACGTGCAGGAGGAGATTTCATGAGAACAAGTTTCCTCCTGTTGGCTGGGAGCTTAGTAGAAGAAGGAGCAGGGGCTGGAGCACGAACTGGGGAAGGCAGTGAAGCCCCTGGAGTAGGCGTGTGACGTGGAGAAGAGGATGGGTCAGCCTGTGCAGCAGAAGCTGCAGGGATTGGGTCTGATCCTGTCCGAGCTGAAGCAGGAGCAGAAGAAGAACTTTTTCTGGGCGCACCCTTTGAAGGGGTGCGAGTTGAAGACGATTTCGCCTTCGTTGGTGTGCGAGTTGAAGACGATTTCGCCTTCGTTGGTGTGCGAGCTGAAGATGCTTTTGCCTTGGACGAGGTGCGAGCAGGAGCACCTCGAGATGAAGTCTTCCGAGGTGGAGAAGGGGAGCGAATGTTATTCGAGCGAACGTCTTCCTCTGATGATGAAGAGACTATTGGCGGAGGTCGGGAAGTAGACGCATCCTGAACTGAAACCTCAAAAACAGAAGGAAGTCTAGGCCTGTCGCTCATCTTGCCTATATCTTCCTCAGCTCGCAGAAGAAGAGATTCCTTAGAAGGAGCGAGCTTGTAAGCTCTAAGCATGGCATCGTCAAATCTGCTGCTGATGCCTGCATCGCCCGATTTGGCGAGCTTGCCAAGAGCTCGTTCCTCCCCGCTGCTAAGAGGAGACTCATCCATTTTCAGCACTGCACAACAAATGATCAAAAAATGATAAGTAATGGAGATACAAAACAAAATCAGCTCGTTTTAGTTTTCTTATGAATACCTGGTTTCAGGGCGAAGCTGAAGTTTCGGAGATCTGAAAGAGATGGGCACGAGATATAAAACCAGCTCGTCTTGTACGGCCCGACGTTGGATTTGCCTTTCGCTTCTCCTTTGGGCAAAAGGTCTTTGTATTGCGACGGACGAGCTGTGAGATAGTAAATACCATCTGGTTTCTCCCCATCTCCCGCAGACAGGGCCTTGAAAGAGTAGAACTCTTGGATGATCCTTGGCGTAGGAGCATGAAGGCCGTTCCTATAGAAGGCTATGGCCAGCGAGATCAGCTGTGTGTAAGAATTCGGAGTCAGTTGGAATGGTGCGAGCTTGACTTTGTTCAGAAATTCGATCAAGTACGGCGGAACGGGGAACCGCAACCCCTGCTCAAGATGCTGGGTGCTGACAGCGATGAATCCCCTGGGTGGATAACACGCATGATTGCCTGAATCAGGTAGAAGAATGCGGCAACCAAAAGGAATGTGGAATTGCTTGACAAGTCCCTCCACATCAGGACGCTTCAACGATGTGGGATGACGAGCGAGTGCTGCACGGGCCTCTCTTCCCTGAATAGCATGAGCTCGAGCTTTGTCGTGCTCACGAGCTTCGTTACTTGGGATCATTCCCTTGCGAATTCCACTTGAAGACATCTAAAAAGAAATAAAAAATAAATAAATAAATATATATATCATTGCAGGAGCGATGATAGTGATGGAGTAAAAGAAAGTTTGAAGAGAAAGAAACCTCACCTTGAATCGTTGATAATTAGAAGAGCGACGAAGAAGGCTGAAGATCTCGTAAAAGGCAGTTGGTCCTGGTTGCTGGAAAAATGAAACACTTGCTTGCTTCGAGTGAAAGTGACAGATGAAAGAAGAAAATGAAAGGGGTCCATCAGTTTATATAGACAAGCAAGCACGAGTCCCAACCGTCAGATCTGTGGGAAGTGTAACCGTCATAGATCTGACGGTGTAGCGTGAAACGTGGCTTTGGAAATCATGCAGCCGTCAGTTGAAGGACGTGCGCATTAAATGTGCGAGTAAAGGACGTGCAGACGTCGCTTCAGTTGCCTCCTGCATGATTGCCACGTGTCGCGACTGAAAAGGTGGAATTTGAAAGTGCACAGAGGCGGTTATAAAAAGTAAGCGTGCCAAGGAAGCAACTTTTACCAGCAAATTAAAGCTCCCAGCTCGCTGAAGCGAACTGAGAGCTGGGGGGCTAATGTTGTGTGTATTTTTCGGATTCAGTAGAGGGGCTGGTAAAAGTCCAATTTAGGCCCATTTAAGACTCGATAAGAAGGCCCAATAAGGTCAACATAGTCAAAGCCCATCAGACGAGGCCCATTATTGATTCAAAGACCATCAAGACTTCCAGCTGGCATCAACAGACTTATAAATACAGCCAGGTCGCAGCTCGCCGCCTGCACAGCTCGCTTCTCAGCGAGCTCGAGTTCGAGATCACTATAACGCGTCAGCTCGCTCAGGCACATGATAAGCTCAATATCTTCCAGAAAAGGCAGTTATCAAGCTCAACCATGATTCTCTCTCCAAATATGACAGTTGCCCAATCAAACCATGATTTCCTCGTCAGATATGGAGATCAATTCGAAGTCAAATTCAAGTCATCATTATCTTGAGATAAATATGACAATTTCCTGATATTATCTGAATATATTAGGAAGTATAATTAATTTATAATTCTTTTCCTTATTTTTCCCAATTGATTAGGGAATGTAATTAATTCAGGATTCTCTTCCTGTTTTGCTACAACCAGAATTGTAACTCTTTTTTCCCTATAAATAGGGATTGAAAACATTGTAACAAAGACAGACAATATTCAATAATATACTGTCACTCTGCAGAGATTAAGAGTCAGACAGTCGTGGACGTAGGCCTATTATTGCCGAACCACGTAAAAGCTTTGGGTTCCTCGCTTGATCCTTTATTTCTGTCTTTGTCTTTTCTTGGTGTTTGTGCTTTCTCACATTGATTGCAGGTATTGGGCATTGATTTCTCGTCGACTGAATTCCAACGTCGACAACATTGAATACAGATATTTTGAAAGAACTGGTATCAAATCATCTATCATAAAAGTATATCATGAATGATAGAAAAAAACTTATAATTTGATGCATTTCAAGTACATAGTTCCAAGTAACATCATTTGAGAACGTCAAATTTTGAAAATTTATTACTATAAACCACTAGAAATCAACTATTAAAGTAAATTTATACAGTTACTAATCAATTAATATTGTATTAACAATCATTTATTAACAATATTGTTCCTATAGTCGCATATTCCACACAAACTTTGCCAGACTTGTTTATATTATATCTTTAAAATCATGTCTTCACAATACTAAAATTGTCCAGCATTCTTTCTATGTGGTCACTTGACTCCAAAAATTATAACAACTGATGAAAAGAAACATCTACCACAAACATCAGCAAGACAAGTAGGGCCTACACACACATTTACCGAGAGCAGAAGAGAAGAACCACTGACCAATATCTTATCAGGCAACAATCCTTGAACACAAACAAGAAGCAGTTCAACATCAAGATCAGATACATTGCACATAAAACCCAGTCACGGAGAACCTCAAATTTTCAATGTTTAAATCCCTAAAAGACACCATACTAATAGCTGAGATGCCAAATATCTTCTTCGGTGAGAGTCCACAACTTATGATGATTACTGATACCTTGCAGAACTTCAATCATCTCAAAGAAATAAGGCTTGACCACCTTCTACACAATAGGGTTAGCACATTGTTAATCATAAGTTACTAAATAAAAACACAAACTGATATTCTTGAGATTCTTTGAGATGCTATAAGGCAGAGTTACTTCAATTGAAAGAGAGCTAATAAAAATGGGATTCTTAAGTAATCCGAATGAAGAACACTGGAACATATAAAATTTATACCACATGATCAAAGTGAAAGGAAACCAGTAACTCTACTATTTGCAAGAACGGATAGTCAAATGGAAGCAAAAATCACAAAAGGTCAACGAGCTCAACCGATATTAAGAACCAAACTTCTACTGTTGCAACACCTTGGTAACCCTTTTGGTACGCATAAACCGGGTTGGGTCGATATGGGTATGGTTGAGTCTCTTCGAATTTGTCCCTACCGTTATTGGGCTAACCTCTATAGTTGTCGATCTGGGCCGGGTAACGCGGATCTACGTGCCTAGTGTTATGAAACGGGTCGTGGTTGTATAGATCTGCATATGGGTCATGCAGATCGGAGATCTTGAAGTGGAGCAGTGAGCAGATCTCGTCGATCCAGTGGGTAAGGCAGGTGAGGTCGCAATCAGGTTGAAAAGCAGGTTGCACAGGTGCTGTTGGTAGATTTGGGTCGTGCACGGATTCTAAGTTTAGATATGATGTAACATGCTCTTCCGACATCTAGGTAACCCCTTAAATCTTATCCTTATGCACGGAATAGTAAAACTATTAAAATATTCGAGTCCAGATAAGTAATTAAATTTTCATAAATTTTTTGAATGGGTTCGGGATAGGTTTATGATTTTAAAATTCCAAAATTAATTAAAACGAATGGACCTGGATAATTAGTAGAATACCAAGGAAGTTTTCGAATTTGGAATTGGACTTTAATAAAATTTTCAGATTGACTCGAGAGGATTCAAAATACAAAAAGCGCATTTTAGGAGCTTGGAATGACGAAATAATTCAAATGACAAGGAGAGCGTGCATGAATGACACTTGTAAAGTATGTGAATGAAATTGATGACAAGTAGATGAAGATTAAATGAGATGGAGGGACAAGTGTAAGGTATTGATTTATTGATCAAATAATCAATTTAGTGTAAAGGTAAATTAAATAAATAAAAATGCATGAAAATTCCTCCACCACAAGTTTGGTCAACACCCACCTCTCTCATCCATTTTTCTTTTTCTCTCATGGTCTCATTCTTTCATCTTCTCCTCTCACCCGAAGTCAAAGTTCTCTTCTCTCATTCTCCCATTGCCGTCTCACCCGAGCTCTCTCTAGTCTCTCGTTCTCTCATTCTCTTTATCTTACAAGCTCAACTCTTTTATCCTAGCTATATCTCACGGTAAACTCATCTCTCTCTTGGTTCTCTTTTCCCTCTAGCTCGCGGTTTCACTCTCTTTCTCACTCAATCTCTCGGTTTTGAAGGGAGTTATCAAGAATCAAGGAAGCTAGCATCAAAACAATTTAGTTCAAGCAAGAAATCAAGTGAAACAAGCCAAAGTGGCTCACGACCAAGCAAGAGTGGTTGGAGGCTGAGTGCGTTCCATGCGGAAGTGATGGTGTTCTTGAGGAAATAAGACACTTTTAGGAAGGTGGAAGTCATTTAGGAAGTGATTCTAGTGTTTTCGGAAGGTCAGCTTTACTTTTCAAAAAAAATTGCTAAGCTTTCAAAAAGGATTTTGTAAAAATATGTTTGAGTTTTAGGAATTACAACCTCATTAGTGTGGAGGTTGGTTTGTGGATGAAATTGATGTTAGATTAAATTCGAAAATGAAAAGATATGTGTATGTTAGATTCGGTTATTAAGGGGTGTTGTGGTTTAATTGGATTATTGATGGTTTTGATGCATTTCAGATGTGTTTTGTAGGCGTTTAGTGTGTTTTGAATAAGTTGAATGCTTTGGAATGATGATTTTTAGATATGTATACATATTCGGTCATAGGGGTATTTTGGTCATTTAAAATTATTTCAATCGGTGGATGTGATTTTAGGGAACTTTTGAAAGTTAGGATAAGCTCGAAAATCGAAAAAGAAATCGTTAGACGTTAATTGATCATTTCGCAATTTAATATGTCGTAATCGCTCGAAAGCGATATTTAATAGTCGTAAATGAGATTGCGTTGATTCTTGATGTGTTCGAATGTAAATTGATGTGAAAACGTAAAAAGAATGATGATAAGACTATGTATGGAATTCGATCAAGTGAGGAAGTGTGGTTCGAAATTAGTCGTTTAAGTTCGTTCGCGTGAATTTAATCTCAAATTGAAATGTTTATAACGTGTAAATAATCAGAATTGCAAATGAATGTTAAATGCTAGTAATTGAAGCTAAAACAGATTAAAATGGAGTGTTTTGAGATATTTGATTGGTTAAATATTTCGTTAGTTGATGCATAAATTTATTTATGTACGAATTACGTTAGTCATAACATAGTCTGAACATAGATTGCGGAATTGTATAGGTTATTCGGAGGCAATGTAAAATATCCCATTGATTAGAGTAAATAACGAGTTAGGAATCTAGGTGAGTGTTCTAATGAAAATGTTTTGAATGGTTATTATTTATATTCATATTGGAATTGTATGTTAATATATATATATATATTCATGATGTTGTGATTTATAAATTGATTTTCATACGATAAACGAGTTTTCGTACGAAAACAAAATTGCATGAATTTTTAAAGTTTGCATGAAATATGAATTTTAAAATGAAAAGCAAGCGTTTGAAATGTTTTATAGCATATGGTATGTGATACAACCCAAACCAGATTTCCTCTAAGCTAGTATCTGGTAGGCCTCGCCTAGCATCCCAACAGACCTCTTTTAAACCCTCTTAAGCAGCTAAAAGAAATCCGCGAAGCAAACCCAAAACTTGCCCGTTTAAACTCTGTTTTGGCTCTTGGTTAATCTTATTGTTTGAAAGCTGGTTGGGTTGATTATAATATAGATTCAATTTATTGATTTGGAAATCGAACTAAAGCCATAAAATTTACCATTTTCATTTTCAAAATCTAAAAGCTTTTTCAAAAAAAATCGGCAACATAACGGCTGTAAATATAAAGTTACCAAATTTTCCTACAAAGAAATTACACTTCCAAATTTTTTTTTTTCAATCATAACCCAACTACTTCCACAAACATGTATCTCAATCATTCCATCATTTTCGCAAATTCATAAGGGATAATTAAAACTTTCATATCGTATACATATTTACAAGTTATTTACATTATAAAATATATTAATACAAGTTTCCACATGATGGTTCAAGATGCAAAATGATGTATGTACTTAATTTTGTTTCCGTTGACCAAAATACAATGTGTTGACGTTCGGAAACGGTCAACCAGAGATTCTGGGGCCCAGACGGTGATCTTGGTAATTAAAGGTTCTGATCGTACTGATGGAAGGATAGTAAATGGGCAATTAATAAAGTTCAAGGTTGGTGGTGTTTAATTCAGGTGAAGGAATGTCGGTATTGGAGGTTAGTTGGATTTAATAAGGTGATCAATGAGGAATTAAAGAGAAAGAGAGAGAAGGAAGAGTGAAAAAACACAAGGATTTTTACGTGGTTCGGTGACTGCATCTACATTCATGGCCATTCTAGAGTAATTCCGGCAGAGTGACAGTTCTTTAGTATGTTCAACTTGTCTGTACAGTAAAATGTCTCCCATATTTATAGAGAAGGGGAGATAAAAATAGAAAATACAAAAGAAAGTTACACACGTTATTGGCAACGGCTAGTTTCAACTAATCCTGACATTGCCCTACTGCATTAATTGTAAAGGTAATGATGATTCTCTTCCTGCACAAGTCTGCATTTACTATACCAGAGGAGGCCTTCACTTTGTTAAATGTTTCTGGGTAATTGTGTAGACAGTTTCCGGCGGGAAATCATGAGAGTTAGTAATTCTGATAACTTGCTGTACAAGATATCCCCTAAGTAAGTTCTCCGGCTAGTCAGATGATGCGTGCTGGAGACATGTCGATGTGGTCAGGAGAGGAGGTTCAGACGATCTGGAGGCTTCCGCGACCTCGCGACCTGGGCGGACTCATGAGCTCGACGAACTGCGATGCGGGCAGGATGCATGCTCGGAAGGTCTGGTAGTTGCTGCGAGCTCGCGGCCTGGGCGACCTCACGAGCTAGGCTCCAAGCTGTTGGTCTTGATCATGGGCCTTCTGGGCCTTTACTCCTGTTCAAATGTTTGGGGCCTATACTGGCCCACTTAGGCAGAGGACGAGGAAATGGGTATAACACAATGCAATTGATGTCATGCATTCTTCAAGTCTATGCCCACCTATATTTACGAAGAAGTTTGTTGGCTTCAATCGCTCGTATGAGTACCTGAAAATGGTTTATACAATACAATACGGAAAAATGAAATTTCAAAGCAATAAAGATTTTTAACGATTGTTAGCTAAATAATTATAAACTCATTTAGTTATACACGTAATACTACATAACCCATTTCTTTCTAAAAGCACTATGCGTACCCCTAACTGCTATGTCACGTAGCGATTTTCAACTGATATCAACTGTGACACTACTGGGACTCCTCAACAACTACGTGCGGAATTTTCTGCATAGCAAATCGTAGTGCGAGGTTATCTATTAATCTTAGCGATTACGTGCGGAATTCTCTGCATCGCAAATCGTAGTGCGAGATATTATATATAATCTTGGCAATTACATTGCGAAATTTTTTGCATAGCATATTGTAGCCCAAGAAAACCTCTGATTCTAAGGGTATATGCATGACCTTTGAAAACTCTTTTCTGCTAAGTGCTTCAAGCACAAAATAGCTTTTCTTTTGAAACTTTTTGACTAGAGCTTTTAAGCTCAACTTCTCATAAAAGTCACTTTACTTTTGAAATTTCCTTGAACACATATTAAAACCATTTACAAACTTTTTAACAATAATAGAATTACAATTGAAATACAATTATTCATAATGTGAGTTAGTGACACTCACCTTGAATCCAAGCTTGCTAAGGAGCTCTAATGGGCCTCCTTCACTCCACTTGCTTGTGCTTTACCTACACATCGTATTCTCATTCAATTTCTACTAAAATGAACTACTCAAAGCTACAATTAAAGCTTTCAACACAACTAACTCTACTGAAAACCCTTTTGACTACAACTTTCTCATCTAGATTCTAACTTAACCAAAACTTTAAAATTTCAATTTCTTTCCATAAACCTCATTTATTATCACCTAGGAACACCCCCACACACTCGAAATAATTTTCTAAAGCTCAAAATGAAAAATCATATTTTTAGACCCCCCTTGGTCGAATGCATGCTAGGGAGCAATCCCTAGCTTTTCTTTCTTCCGTTTTCGCTCCAATCATCTCCCTATCTCTCATTTAGGTCAGTCCCGAAGCGAATTCGAAAAGAAACGGCCGTTTGATGGAGGTTCCTAGCCAAAACCCTATATTTTTCAGTACTTTTTCATGTCAAAATCTATCATTTTTACATTCTCAATTCAATTCTCTTTCATTTAGGATTCTTAGACTCTCATGCACTCAATTAGGATCATACATGACATAAAAATACAAAGAGGAAGTGGCATTGCATGATAACCATCAATGCCCTTCATCTAGCTAAAACAACACATTGTCTCATTTCATTTCATTTCCTTTTCTAATTCTAACACTTCTATGTGATATTCTAGCTTCTCACATGCATGAATTCAAACTTAATTTCATCAAAACTTAATGGAATCACATATCCCTCTTGATGGCCGTGAATTACACACTCACACATAACACATGGTTTCTTTCAACCTTCAAGATTTTTACATTGTCATTCTCTTAGACATTTCATCAAACACCTTATCTATACTCAATTCATTTAACCCAAGCTTAAATCAAGTTCTAAGGTTTCTCCTACACAAACCCTAACTTTCATTTCTTGTATGGGTTTTCTCATATCAAGTCTCCATTTTTATTTGCTAGGGTTCTAAACTTGATTCTTATCAAAACCCCCATCAAATTCACAACCAACAACAACCCAATCATCAATTCAACATATGAACTTAACTAACATCAACTTAGTAAAAGTGAAGATAACTTACTTTGATATTGCCCAAACTTGGATTTTCTAGCTTGAATGAGACTAATTTCTTGTTTGGATCTTTAATTGGACTTGAAAAAAACTTGTTTCTTCTTCTTCCTCTTTGGCTGACCCTTAGTCTCTCCCTCTCTCTTTTTCTTTCAAAAATTTTCTAAGTGTTGAGAACTCAACACACACATATATAGGGCTCTTATATGAACAAATGACTGTTTTGCCCTTTATTAGTATTTAACTTGCTATATGGTTTATTTAATTTCTAAAATTTTTACTAACATTTTAATATCACTTATAAAGGTACTTTTTATGAAATTTAGTATTCTCACCCTATAAGTTAATTATTATTACTAAGAAATGTAAAACTACGAAAAAGGGGCTTACAATATGTCTCTCATTATTTTTGGTATTGGTAGAGTGCCCTTAAGCGATGTGTGATTTTGTTTGGGAGATGATATAGGATTTCGCTCTCCACAGGGTACATTTAAGCTATTTTACTACCTGAGACGATGTAGGATTCCGCTACGTAATACCGAACATGTATGACTTGAGACGACGTAGGATTCCACTTCGCCATACAGTATGGCCTGAGACGATGTAGGATTCCGCTCGGCCATACCTTTATTTTAGAATACCATATGCATTGAAAATAATAGTGATTAACCTGTTTTATGTAAAAATTTTCGAAAATACAAATTGTCATCATTGATATGTTTTAATAACAAAAAAAGTGAATGAAAGTGTGTGAAATATCGTGTTACTTACATTTTATTATTTGAAAAACATTTGAAAGAAAATGTTGATACTAGAAAGATTGTTTTTCAATCTATTATTTCAAATATAGTTTATAAGGTATATGTTGTTGTAAATGATTATCCATGCTTTATTTGATATATGGTTCTAAAATTATTTAATTAAATTCTTACAACACGACTTTAGTTACGAAATGAAATTACCAAAATGTTTTTAGGAAAGAAACTCTTGAAATGGTTTAAATAGAAATACCTGATACTCACCGAGCCTATTTCGCTTACCATTAGTTCATTGATTTTAAATAAAAAATCTCTCAGGATCAGGTACAGGTGCAGATGCTCCAATAGTTAGGACTTCACATTTGAAATAGATAGATTTTCGTCGGGTGCAGTTGTGATTCTTTTAGCAATATATGTATAATGTTATCTTATAAATCATGTGAAATATTTTGTATGTAAATATACTCTTCTTTTGATTCATGTATATGTTCATGCATATCATGTTTTGAGACATGAAATTACTTTTAAAGCTGATACATGTTTGTGGATAGTTGTGAATTGTGGAAAAAAGGCTTGAGACCCAGTAGTTGAGAAATGAATGATTTTGAAGTGTACAGATCTTTTAAATGTGATTTTACAATGTGATATTTTTAGAAAAACAGTCATTGTGTTGTCAAAATTTTTACAAAACTCTGTTTATAAATGTAAATTTTAAAATTGAAAAAGTTCACACCCAAATTTTGCTGGCAAATAAATTTTTAAAAGGGATTTTTATAATATAATTTTAAAAAGGCTTAGCTTCACAGGAGCTTTTCAGCCATAGGGGATCCCGATTGGAAGGCTACCATAGGGTGTCGGGCGGGTCGCCTTGAGAATAGGAGTTGGGGCCCGTCATCTGAGCCACATGAGTCTTGCTCGTTTGGATTCCAAGGGTCTGGAGCAACGATCGCACTTGTGTGCGAGTCTGAAGGCGTTGGTCACGTGTCTCACAGGTTGCACAAATTGCACAGATCTTGTAGGTCTCTCCTGCCCATATTTGGTTCCAGCAGGTCATGTCCATCTAGACTCTAGTCTCCCTGATGCCCGTTGTTGTCTCTAGCATCCTGGCCAGCAGTCGTCGTTCGGTCACCTGGCAAGTCAAGTTGACGCTCGCTGGCTCACAGGTTGCACAAATTGCACAGATCTTGTAGGTCTCTCCTGCCCATATTTGGTTCCAGCAGGTCATGTCCATCTAGACTCTAGTCTCCCTGATGCCCGTTGTTGTCTCTAGCATCCTGGCCAGCAGTCGTCGTTCGGTCACCTGGCAAGTCAAGTTGACGCTCGCTGGCAACTCGTCTAACTTCAAAAGTTAACGCAGCAAGAGTCTGCTAAAGACTTTAAAGCGTTTCGTCCATTCCATCGAGTCGTTGTTCGATTATCGCAAATCGTTGTTCATTGTTGGGGGTTTGTTGTCCACTTGAACCAATTTCAATCATTAGCCAAGGGCATACCACGCTCTGATACCGATTTTGGTACAACGGAAGTTTGTTTCGAAATCGAAATGAATAAACAGTAAAGAAACGATAAAACTAAAACATAAACTTTATTATCACTCAAGAAATTAATCATTAACATACTAAACTTAAGCAATCCAAATCCTTTTATAATGATTAAAGTCCTAAAACTATTAGAATTAGGAATCTTAATTGATTCTTAACTTCTTAACTTAAAACTAATTAAAACTAGAAAACTTAATATTACGGAAATCTAAATTCTATTCCTATAAAAAATCTATTTCCTAATCTTGTCCTACATCACCAATTCTTACTAGTACATTCCTTGCTAAACATTCATAAATAATTATATATGTTGTATACGTAATATCCCACAACTTGGTGCAAATTATTTCTTATAACAACAAAAACACGCTTAAATGAATAAAATAACATTCTATAGATAAATAATCACCAATCTCATTCTAGAATCTTTTTTCATTTTCAGATTTTGGAAATTTGAACTTCCTGGTCCAGTCAGCTCAAAAGCCATTATACCAATTAAGTCAAATAAACAAGAGTAAGGTTCCCGAAGACTCTACTCCATTTGTTTTTTTCTATTTTCTATTTTTTCACAAAGCAATTCTCACCTTAAGTTGTGCATTGAGCTCTAAATTACAACCTCTGAAGCATTATAAATCAAAGGGCATAAATGGAACAATTTTGGCCGTTCTTGTTAAAAAGGAAGCAAGGCCATCCATGTTATTGTTAGCTAACGTAATGTGTCCTCTCTTATAGACTTGACCAATCTCCTTTAAACTATTTTCATCCTTAGGTGGAACATATCACTCCTCATAATGAAGGATTGACTTCTTTCCTTTATTAACATACAAATATTTCCAATGCATACATCAGATCTCTCTTTATGGTCAGGTCAGGTCTCTATTTCTAAAAAATGTTCAGTAGGTAACAGTTGTTTGCCAACTTTCACTAACAACATAATCAATAGCCAGCCAAAACAAATATTCAAAACCCACTATTACCAAAATACCAGTTTTTTTTCCCCCTATTATAAAAATGATTTAATGTTTCAATGGAGTAAGCTCAATTTTTTTACAATATCAAAAGAGATAATTGCACAAACAACCTTGATATTTGATATACATACACAGATACATAAGTTTATATTATAATTATAAAAGCTTTAACTTAGATTTCATAAGTGTTGTAGCTACATCCCTTATTGTTAGTTGATTAACAGTTGGCCAAACTTTATGGCATTAAGTGGAGGGTAGTTTGGTCTTTGATATATTATATTAATTTTAAAAAATACATATTAAAATTAAAAAAAATTAGAAAAAAAATGATAGATTTCCATAATCCATCTCAATGATCGGCAGTGAAGATAAAAAATTCAAAAATTTATTTAAAAAAAATGAAAATTTAATCTTGTATTGGATTTTCACTGTCCATTTTTAAAGATAAATGGATCTTATAGGATTTCCACCCATTCATCTTTGCTCCATAGAGATGAAGGTTGGATATCCATCGAATAGAGATCTTATCACTGATATCTCCATTAGAGATAAAAACCAAATTGTTCTTCATTGCATGGAAACCATGTGGGTCTCCATCATTGGAGAGTCTCCAATAGTTGAGGCCTTTGGTTGGACATAATGATGGTCATCTTCGATCTTCCTTTATTTTTAATATTTAATAATTATCTCTGTTTATTTTAATTCTTAAAATTAAAATAATAGGGCTATTTGAGTATTTTTCTATGTTAAAACTAGGAGTATTGTAAGTTTTTTTTTTTTTTTTTTTAATATATGTTTGGCTAATGATCGACGAGCTTAATTGATGATAGAGTGTGTAGTTACAACTCTTATGAAACATGAGGTAGAGTTATAATTATGACCTAAACTCATATATTCATGTAATTATGTCAAATGTCAAGGGTGTTTGTGCAATTATCTCATTAAAAAAAACAAGGCTTTAGTAGAGTTTTTATTTGTTTTTATGACTATAAAAACTATGTAACACACTTCTACGTAATTCCCATTAAAATGAAAATCGAGTCGAATGATGTTATCTTTCTGGACTTATTTACTATTATACATATATGTACTATAATTTTTTTTTCGAAAATCGCGTAAAATTTCGTTTGTTTTCTGAAAATCTCAAAATTATAAAAACCTACAACTAAAAAACAAGAAAACTTCTAATAGGAATCCATTTTTTCAACTTTCAATTCGAACTCTCCGTCCGACTCAGAATTACTTCACCATACAGACATTCACAAATATCTTGTCTTTACTAAAAATCACATCAAATAAAATTAATCACAATTTGAAAGGAAAAGTAATAAATATTTTACAAAACCACTTTACATTATCCAACTTTTATACAAGTTATATATATACTCATTTTCAAAAAAAAAATCTCATGTATACATTTACATATACATACATGCATTTTCATATACTTTAACACACTGTATGATACAAAAAGGAAAACTACCAAATGTGGGGGGAGGTGACTTGTATCAAGCACGACAGATATCTTCGCTTCAGTCTCTATCTACAAAGCCCAAATCTCAACTTACGCGTGGTAAATCCAACGCGCTAAGTATTTTTACTTAGGGGGTGTAAACAAACTTTAAATTCAACATTTCGCAAAATACAAGTTGTAAATTCATATTTCACAATTTTCAAATTTTTACAAATAAATTACAAAGAAATCAAATTATTAGTCAATGCACACATAAACACAACAATATTCATTTTCAGACATATCCACACAATTTTCTTTAATAATGTTCAGCGTCCTTTGTAAACTTTAACACGATACCATGGATTAGAAAGCGGGTTTTTTCCCTGGCATCAGACACTCGGTGCCTACTCGCTGGATCGTATTCTCATATAATACATAAATTCGTGGGCCGGACACTCGGTGCGTCTTAAGGTCAATGAATCTAGTATCAATGTATATAGACAAATCGGTACAGTACTGTTATAATTACCCTATTAGCATGTTAATTACCAATCCCTACCTACCAATATTCAGGTTTACTAGAGCCCTTATAAATTTCATAAATTACCAATAATTTAACAATTTAACCATTTTCGTTTCCAAATAAAATTTTCATTACAAACATAACGTATAAATTTTCAATCACATTTTTCCTTGTTTTATCAAAATATCAAACGTAC
This sequence comes from Litchi chinensis, assembly GCA_019925255.1. Taxonomy (NCBI): domain Eukaryota; kingdom Viridiplantae; phylum Streptophyta; class Magnoliopsida; order Sapindales; family Sapindaceae; genus Litchi; species Litchi chinensis. The sequence goes on along the minus strand of CM034467.1, from coordinate 21,378,525 downwards.
ATTATAAAGCATCGTTTTACACTCGATTATTCATCAAAATTAGTCAAATATCACATTGCCTTTCACCTTACTAGTACACGGTCAAGACACTAAACTTGTCTGTTTCTTTTTTATTTCGTTTTGTTTCCATTCGAAAGTCATTAAAGCCACGTATAAACATCATTATATCACAATTTATCAAAATAATCTTACAAAACCCCCTATATACAATTTTGGCCATGCTTCTATTTTTCACCAATTTGTCAATTTTTTCACCATATAACACCACCAAATCATTCATACAAAAATTCACACATAATCATGAAATCAATTTAATAAAAATTTAGACAAATCATTTATTAACATGACAACACCATCGCTAGTAAAAGTAAAAATTTAAAGCAAGTGTACACCAACCTTTTTGAGCTTGCTAATGACTTTCTTGCACTCTCAAATGAAGCTCAAATTTTCTCTTTACTCACCTTTTTTCAATTGGTCACCTAGGGTTTCAAGAATGCAACTTTCATCATCAAAAATCAAATTCACTAATTTAAATGCAAAAGCAACCTTATCTACATGCTCATGAGTGCATCTACATAATTTCTAACCTTAATACATCCCTAGATCACACACCCACATGAACTTACCTTGATTGGCACCTTTCTAGTAAAATTCCAACTTGAGAACTTGGTGGGTTTTAGTGGATTTGATGCTTTGGGTGTATTTATGAGGTAAAGAGCAAGAGAAATGAGAGATTTGAAGGCTTAAAATGAAAAGAAAAATAAGGAAAATGGGGGAGGAAGATGTCGGTCAAGAGAGGAGGAAGAAGAAAATGAATGGCAAGTTAAGGGTTGACCTATTTATAGTTGGGATATTTATCCTTAATTGCCACTTTTACCCCTAACTTTGTCATTAATTACTCCTTTGTCCTTGGTTACAAATGCTTGCTTCCTCTTGGCCAAAAATCCAACTCATCCTTCCACTAACCATTATGATATCATTTCCATTCACTTTTTTAACTAAATTGCATCATTTTCCACTTTTGTTTTGTCAAACCCCTATTGGTCCAAAAATTAATCACATGTGATGCATTCTAACTTCATTACTTTCCCATCCAATCATATTCTTCCATCACTTGATTTTTCTCATTTAATTTCTAATTAAATTCCTACTTATAAAATACCTCCAAAATATTAAATTTCTTAAATTAAAAATTACATCTCACCCTAAATGCAACTAAATTCCTAAAATAAATTCCCACTTGTAACTTATCCCACCAATTTAATAAATCCCTTAAATAATATTTTCATCTCAACACATGTGCATCAAACTTCAACTTAATCCACCTTTTTACTAACTAAATTTAAATTAAAGCACACTAATCAATTTGAAATAAAAGTTCTACAAACTATTTTATGTCTGATGCAATAAGCCCAATTTTTTCACTATATCAAAAACATGGCTTCTCTTCTCCAACATAGTATTTTGATGACTAAAAACTATTTCATTAAAATTTTAAATCTATTTAAATAAGCTCAACTTTTTTACTATATAAAAAACATGGCTTCTCTTCTTTTTTTCCATTAGAATATCATGCCTAATGAAATAAGCTTAAAAAATAATGAAATAAACTCAATTTTTTTAATAATATAAAAAACATGGCTTCGCTTTTTTTTTTTTTTTAATTTATATATATCTTAAGAGTTTCAAATTTTTTAATGAAAAATTGTCACCGAAGATGAAGTAGAAGCAATGTTGATGAAAAAGTGTTATCGAAGTAGGAGAGGAAGCAATGTTGATGGAAAAATATTGTTGAAGAAGTTTGTTGGAGAGGATTAATGTAATTGTAAATAATAGCTAATTAACAACCCAAACTTCAACCCAGAGATGGTGCATAGCCCGGATGGAGGAGGTCTTGTTAGTTAGCTAGTTAACAGCCTAAAAGCGTGCAACCCAAATGAAGAAGATCTTGACCGTTAAAAGTAATGGCTCATTTGTTTTTTCAACTTATCACTTAACGAGTCAAAATTAGATTCGTTAAGTCATTTTTATTTATTTTTTAAGTAGTCAAATAACTTAAAATTTTTGAAAAACAATTTAAAATAAAAAGTTAGAAATTCTAACTTATCACTTAACATCTAATCATTTAATCATAATTAAAATATTTTCTCTCATAACTATCCTTATAAAAATATATATTTTCAATTTCATTTTCATTAATATTGTATAAATTATCATTTTTCATATCATTACTAGTTACTTGAATCTTTATATTTGTATAATATTTTTAATGACATATATTTTAAAGAATGTATAAACTATGTGAACTTAATATTTTCTTAATGTATTATCGTTTTAATAATATATATTTATTATTATCAAGAAAAACTAAATTTATATAAAATTTAAAATATATAGATAAATTTGATTAGGATTTACATATAAAATTTAAAATAAAAGAGTATAACAATTAGTAGTTATAAGGATATAAGTGTAAAACATTTATTTTTAGATGCTTCTCTCTTAAAAAAAAAAGAAAACAAACAAACAAACGATCAACATATATATATATATATATATATATTTATTTAGATATTAAAAGGGAAAAAACAAACATGTCTTTAATAATATTCAAAATTATCAGTCTTTAGATAAAAAAAAAAAAAAAAAACAAACAAACAAACGATCTCTAACTATTAGCTCTTATGTGAACCCATTCCAATGCAAATGACGAGCCATGATGCATGAGTGGAGACTGAGTTGAAGGGGGTTATGGTCCATGAAGCTCAAAAGGGCCAAAGCCTACAAAAGGCAACCTCTAGTTTTAAATGGACTTTGGGAGAAATTACAAAAACTCTGTCAAAATATTTATAAAAACCAAGCTTTACATTTTCTCTAGCATTCATTATTTCTTACCAATCTAATTCTTTCATGCCTTATCATCACAAATCACTTAACTTTTTGATTAATTGTTAGTGCCTAAATTCATCCACTACAGTTTGGCGCCCATGTGGGGTACTAGCAATTTTATGCCAAAGAGTTGAGTGATCACACAATTATAATGAAGATGACAGAACCCTCCCAACAATAAGCAATTGAAGCCTAAGTGGTTGCTTTGATGGCCCAAATGAGAAGCTATGCAAAGAAGTTGTAAGAACTTGAAACAGAGAATAGGGTAGTTAGAGCTGAAAATGTCAAACTATAGGTCGAGTGGAAAGGTTGATAGCATCAGTAATGCCTCCACCAGGTTTTGATTGGAGTAATATAACAAAGTGAGCATTGGAAACTAAGAGAATCCCAACATTAAATATCGATTCAAATATGAAACATCCAGTCTTTCAAGTGGGGCAAACCTCCAATCGATCGAAAATGATGGATTAACAAACAAGGTTGACAAGATAACTAAGAGCGAATTCGACATTTGAAAAAGAGTAGTCAGATTTAAGTTAGGGGTGTAGGCTTTCAAATGGTTGACAAGTGAGTATAACAGTTGATAACCAAGCATACAGGACGCCATTGGTCGAAATTTAAAATCCTATGAGGTTACTTGTTCAAATTATAGGAACGGCACATTGCCCTTTATGGTTCAAGGAAAATATGATAGCATTTTGTCTTTGCTACACTCAGACTTGTGGTTCAAGGAGAACATAACAACACCTAACCTCCACCATACCTCTCCGGGGGCAAAGCCAAAGCTATACGTGGACAAATGGTTACCATGATGACTATGGATCACTACATGTATCTAATACCATCAAGACAAGCAAAACGCCTATAAAGTTACTAGTTTAAATCATGCAGATGCACCTGATGGATTTATGACTCAAGGAAGACATGTCAACACCTCACCTTTCCCACCCTTTGACTTGTCATTCAAGAAAGACATAACAACACCCTATCAGTTGCAAAATGACAGACAAATTTATCTAAACCTTGCAAGTGCACATATCCTTTTATTGAGTATAGATGACAAGTTTTTAACCTACTTGTAATTCTAAGTTTATTTAAAACTTAAACAAAGAACAATTAAATTAGATAAAAGAGGCTTTTCAGATTGAGTTTAAGAACTAAAAATTAAATTGTAGTAGAAAATTAAATCAATGGAAAGAAACTTAGTTGGGACATCATATCCATCACTAAACAATCCTTCAATCCATTAGATAAATTAATGAAGCAAAATCATATTAATGCATGATGAAGACATCCATAACAAGTTAATGATCATACCATAAATTGTATTAATTTTTTTCTTATATTGTATGTAAATCATATGATGTCTTTGTAGATACGTGTGTTTCTAATTACAATCGAGTATAATGTCTACTTAGGTTTAATAATTGAAACCCATTAAAAACAAAAAGAATATGAATGTCACACAAATCCTAGAATTTGATGTCTATTCTAGATCTTTATAAATCATTGTTTCTTAATTGGTTTATAATCAATTGATTGTTACAAATAAAGAATACGTCAGTTTGATGTGCAATTTATATTCTTTCAACACAATCCTATAAATATGCTCCAAAGGTAGCCAATCAAAGAAACAAAATAAATAGGATACAATTAACATGAAGACAATTGATTTCATCATGCAAAAATAATAAGCTTCATTGAAAATAACAACAACAAATTAAATTCATGTTTAGGGCTTCAAGTCAGCCATAACTAATAAGAAAATTAGCTACTCATGGCTTTAAAACAAAACATAAAAATAAAATAGAGAACAAAGATGAAATCGAAATTTCTCTACCAAGTCTTGTTACATCTCTGCCTCTTTGGTCTTTTGCATCGTGAAATTTTGTGTCCTTTAGCTCTTTATTTATAGGTGAAGAAAAATTAAAGGTCAAGTATTTCCTCAATTGATAGAAAACTTGAAATACCAATTCTGATTTGTGTGCAAGTTAAGATTTATGTATAAGAAATTGCATTAAATAGTTAACAAGAGGAAATTGATTTTGTCAGGTTTCAAAATTGTTAATCGTGACCTTAAATTGCAAGTTTAGGTCTCGTGATTACCCTTTGCCATAGCCATCGCTAGTCACCATCACGAGGATAAGCTTGAACATCCATCCTTACGAATCACAAAGAGTATCAACCGCAGAGACCACACTCGTATTAGGTTGCATGCCACTACCTCAAGCACCATGCTAGCAACTTATCCTCGCCACTCATGGTGAGCCATTGATGCGAAGACAATCCTCTCATTCATGACTAGCAACTAAATTGTAGTAGGGTCAAAACTATAGTATGTCAACTTTGAGTGAGCCTTATCAGTCAACTTCCTTAAAACCTACCAACTTATGTCCTACACAATTCAAACAAAAAGAACATGGGTGATCTTGACACTCATAGAGTGCCAATCGAAGACATTTCGATGCTCAAGTCAATAAACTGCATAAAAATACATAAAAGCAAGTAACATAAAGTATCGTTCAACCATGAGTAAGACGGCATAAACTACCGTCGTTAGCTATATGACAGCATTGATGATGGTATGAGGTGGTAGTCCAACATCGAGGATAAAGTTTCGTTGATGGAATGCGTCTGTCAAAGAACGTCATTAGGCGTAGATACGGTTGTTCGACTAAGGGAGGGCTATCAAGCCCTTATATAAATTGTGGTGGTCATAGGATCGAGTATACATAGGATTGTTGATCCGTAAGATGTTCGTAGGATCATGGATCCATAGGCTAGGGAAACAGAGTGGCAGTGTGAATAAGCTTCGTTTGGTAAAGGTGTAGTACATGAGCCATTAATATAGACAAGATTTATACATATTTATACTTATAAATATATAATGGTATGTAATGAACACATCCAGTAAGATATTAGCCGACCATATAAACTAACAAGCATGAGTATCTTGACCATGTAAAATAAGCTATAGCAAGAGCATATTAAGCATATAAAATAATAAGTATTATCATCACTAAAAACGATGCTCGGTTAGTCATCGTCATCGTAGTGTGCACTTGAACATGATAACATATTATGACATTGAGCCATATTTTCATAGGAGTGTAGGACGATTTTATCGTAGCATTATGATATATTATTATAATATTATATGTGTCATAATGACATTACAACTAAACAGGCTATCCATACCGGACTATTCATACCGAGCACTAAAGGTCCGATATAGATACCATTTTTTGATTAAAAAATATTAAATTGAATTATCTATTTGGGGAACTAATAGCCCTATATGGATAATATTTATTTTAATATTAAAAAATTTTGAATTCAATTATCCATACTAGGTATTAATGGCTCGATATGGATAACTGTTTTTTTTTTTAAAAAAATTAGTTAAATATCCATACTGGACACATTATGGCCCTGTATAAATAATACTTTTATAAAATAATAAAATAAACCATTCCGGGAGCACGACCACTTTGTATGAATAATTTTTTCTATACCGAGCATTTAGTAGCCTGGTATAGAAAATTTGCATCTCATACCATACCCGACACCCCTCATTTCACTATTTTTTTCTCTCTCTTTTTCTCTCACACCATCTCTCTCCCAAACCTTACCTGCCCTCTCCCACCACCACCCCCCCTCCAACACTTCACCACTCTGATAATCCCGCCACCCATCGTTGTTGCTGATCGCCATCGGTAAGTCTTCTCTACCCTTCTTCTTCTCCTCCTTTTCTTTTTCTTCGTCTTCTATCCACGTGACAGTTGGACTTATTCCAATCGTGCGATGACCAACTCTTATTATTATTATTATTATTATTATTTTGTTTTCTTCTCATTTTTTCGCTTCTTTTCTTCTCTTGCAACCGCTGTCGAGGACTGTCATTGTCCGATGCCGTCATATTCGTCGATCTACTGCTTTTTAGCCATCCGACACCATCGTCTTCATCGACCTACTCCTCTTTCACTGTTTTTTTGTTTTTTTTTTGTCAAGAAGGTATGGACTTTATGATTTTGTGTTTTCCGATATTTCAATTTATAATTTTGTGTTTTATGAATTTTGTTAGATATCGTATATTATTATTATTATTTTGAATTCTTTTAACATATACATAATTTTTGTTGGGATAATTTTCTTTTGTTGGTTTTGTGAATTTTTTAAAGGTTAAAGTTGTGATATTTTTTATGTTTTGCGTATAAAACACGTGTGAATATGCTAGTTTGTATGGTTAAGAATAATATGTAATATGTAAGATGATTGTAATATATGTAGATGTGGTGAATGTGTATGTGAATGTGATTGTTTTTTTTTTAAAAAAAAAAAATTCAAAGTTTAATAATTTTAATATAGTTTAATATTATGTTGTTGCATGTTTTTTCTTTCTAGTATTATATGCTTTCAAATAAATAAGGAGTGTTTAAGATTTTCAAAATTAATATCCTAAACTTAATCTATAACGACATAAGATTTAAAGTTTTAATCTTCATAACAATTTCTTCAATCATTTTAAATTTTTAAAATGTCAAAAGAATATAGAGAGGGGGCCAAAAACTTTGCTGAAGCTATGAACAAATATTCAATAAATCTTGACTTCATCACTTGCCCTCATAAAAAATGTCTCAATAGGAGGTATCATCATACTAAGATAATGTATAAGTACTTCATCATTAATGGGATAGATACTCAGTATACGACTTGGTTCATGCATGCCTGAAAACTTCCACACATGTTGAAAACATTTCAATACATTTAGAATGTATAGGGATGCAAACCTTGAAAATTATTGTAATGTTGAACCTGATATTAAAGTAAGAGACGAAAATTGTAAGCCCTTATCTCGAAGTATGATTTTCTTAGTATTGATAGATGAATTATGAGGTAAAATATGAATTTCCTTGAATATTATATTTTAGCACAATCATGAATAATTAGGAAAGCTTTAGGGGTAAAGTGAAGAACTAATAGTAATATAAATTGTATTAAGGGCATTGTGGTCATTTCTCCAGTGAAAAGATATATACAAGTGTTGTCTTCCAACACTTAGTCAAAATTTTGAGCAAAACTCATTGTGAGAGAGAGAGAGAGGGACAACAAGAGGGGAGTAAAAAGGATAAGTGAAAACCCAAGCCACTCCAAGCCATTCCAAACTTCAAATCAAGATTTTGGGTTGGATTAGACTAGAAAATCAAGATTAGCAAGATTAAGGTAAGTTTCCATGACTTTGCTTTAAAGTGGTGATAGATAGGTTATATGAAATATTGATTGTTGGATTGAATTCTTGTTGAGTAATTGATGGGAGGTATTGATCTAGAGCTAAGGTTTGAACCCTAGAACACCTAAAAGGAAACTTAACTTAGATGAAATCAAATGAGAGGTTAGAGTTAGGGTTTATGTGAGCAAAATGCTAGAATTTGATTTAAGATTGTTTTAAGCAATTGAGTTGCATTTAAGGTGTTTGATAAAATGTTTGAGAGAATAATCAAGAGGATAGCTTGAAAAGTGGAAAGAGCAATGTGTTGTGTAGGTGTGTGTAGTTCACGACAACACTAGGGGTGTGTGACACCATTAAGTTTTGATATGAATAAGCTTGAATTCATGCATGTTAGAGATTAAAAAAATCTTATAGAAATGTTAGAATTTGAAAAGAAAGAGAAAGAACCCAATGTGTTGCTTTAGGCTAGATGAAGGGCATTGGTGACTATCATGCAATACCACTTTCCCTTTGTATTTTCATGTGGTATATGATCATAATTGAGCATACATGAGTCTAGAAACTCTAATTAATAGAGGATTGAGTATAGAATATGAAAGTGATAAAGTGTGGCATGAAAAAGTAGTGAAAAATAGGGGTTTTTGGTTAAGAACCTCCACCTGGTGGCTATTTCTTTTCGAATTCGCTCATATGCTAACCTAAATGAGAGTTAGGGAGATGATTGAAGCAAAAATGGATGGAAGAAAAGCTAGAGATTTCTCCCTAGCATAGGTTCGGCCAAAGGGGGTCTAAAAAGACCAATTTTCGTTTCGAGCTTCAGAAAAATATTTCGAGCGTATGGAGGTGTTCCTAGATGATAATAAATGAGATCCATGAAAAGAAATTGGAACTTTAAAGCTCTGATTAAGTTAGAACCAAGATGGAGGAGTTGTGATAAAAAAGGGCTTTGTGTTGTGCAGTTGTATTGGAAACACTATTTATAGTTTTGAGTAGTTCATTTGAGCACATTCTAAATGAGAATGTGATGTGTAGGTGTGGAGCAAGCGAGTGGAGCACGAGAAACCCAATAAAGCCCTTCCGTAAGCCTTAAATCCAGGTACATGCTAAAACTTGGTTTATGTTGCGTTGTATTATAATACGTAAAGTATTATTGTTATTAGACGATAAACGAACTATTATCGTGTATGTTTTCAGTTGAGAATATCATAATATTTGTTATAGTGTAAAATTTCGAACAAAGCAACTTTGATGAAAATTTGAAATTTAAAACTTTGAGTTCAAAGTTTGACAAATAAGTTATTTGGTACATAAGACACTTAGTGAAAGATGATTTTCAAAGGCCATGAATATACCCTCAGATTCACAGACTTAGACCCAACAGGGATATCCTGTATAGTAAGGCAAAACCTTGGGATATTATCTCACGCTACGATTTGCGATGTAGAAAAATTCTACACGTAGTCGTGGAGGGGTCTCAAAAGCGTCACGATTGGTGTCAGTTAAAAAATCGCCACGTCACATACCACATCTTGCGACATTAGTTTAGTCGTTGTGTGGTTAGAGTATTTAGGGGTACAAATGGTGCTTTTAGAAAGTGAGAATTTATCTTAAAACTTAACGTATAGAGAAATGAGTTTGTAGTTGATAATGAGATATATTTTAGTTGCTTCGAGAATGTGTTGCTATCCTTGTCATATCAAGATATTTATATAGCCTCCTTACAATTTAAGAACGTAAAACTTTTGAATCAAAAGGTATAAAGCTCTCACTGAGCTTCTACGAGCTCACTGTTTTCTTGTTTTCCTTCTAAAATTCTTCTGCAGGTACTAGCGTAGGTAAAAGCGGTAAGAGAACTCCCTCTTCAACATAGGTGGGCGTGCTCCCGACAAATGCATCGCAGGAACCATAATTGCATTTTGTTAGAACTAAAAACATTTGCATGCATCAATATTTGTATCTTTTGGTACTACCCTCTTTAAATTATAATGTTACATTTTTGTGATATAAGTGACTTTGTAAAGTTTTCTTAAGATATAATGTTTACGGTTTCTCTTGTTTAGCGACATTGTTTCTTTTAAATTGGCTATGGTTGCGGATTTTTGAGAATGTTGATAAACTGGAAGATTTATATTTGCGAACAATGAAGTTAGGTTGTGATTGAAATTATATGGGAGTGTATTTTTTTTACAAGTTATTTTGGGAACCTTGGAAATACAACCATTATACTACCAGATTTTCTTTAAAATGGTTTTCGCTAAATGATCGTTTTTATGTCTCTAAATAAAACCAACCCAACTAGTTCCAACAAATGAATTTAAATTAGTTTTGAGGGAAGTCTAAAGTGCAAGTTCAAGGGTTCACTCCGCGGATTCCGTTAGCCCGCCTAGTAAGGTTTAAGGGAGGTCCGTTGGAGTGCCTGGTAAGGCTTGCCAGACAATAGTGTAAGGGAATCCGATTTGGGTCTTGTCAAAAACATTACTAATAATTTGGAAGATTTTGAAACTTCTTTATATGAAGGTTGCTCTAAGTACACTAGATTATTGACTATTGTAGATTTATATTATGTATGGTCTATCCGATAAGGGGTTTGCTAAACTTCTTAACATCATTCAAAACATGTTGCCATCAGATAATGTTTTACCAAAATCATTGTACTCAACAAAAAAGTTGTTGAAAATGTTTGATTTTGAGTATCAAAAAATCTATGCATGCATGAATAATTGTTGTTTGTTTAGAAAAGAATTGGAACATCATGAAAAATATCCAAAATGTGGCACTTCTAGATGGAAAGTAAACAAATTTACTAAAAAGATTCATAATGAAGTACCGGCTAAAGTACTTCGATACTTTTCAATCATACAAAGGTGTAGGAAAATGTTCACATCAACTAAAATGGCAAACGATTTGAAGTGATATTCTACCCATACAAGTCAAGATGGAAAGATGTGTCATCCCATTGATTCAGAAGCCTTAAAGACTATAGATAAGATGTGACCATCTTTTACTTCAGAGCCCTGCAATTTGAGGTTGGGTTTAGCTATAGATGGATTTAATCCTTATAGTAACCTAAGCACAACCTATAGTTATTGGCCAGTGGTATTAATTACATACAATCTATTCCCATGAAAATGTATGTCGAAAGAAAGTTTAATACTAACACTATTAATTCTAGGAAAAAAATAATCAGGAAATAATATTGATATATACTTGCAGCCACTACTTGAAGATTTGAATGAGTTATGACACTTGGAAGCACAAGTGTATGATTTATCTACTAGGTCCACCATCAACTTAAAGGCTATTTTAATATAGACCATAAATAATATTCTTGCTTATGGAAACTTAGTCAGATGTTGTGTGAAAGGTGAATATGCTAGTCCTGTACGTAAGTTGAACATACGTTCAAAAAGATTGAAATATAGTTATAAAAATGTGTATATGGGTCATTGGCGATTTTTTTCAAAGAATCATGCTTTTCGAAAAAAGAAATTATGGCTTAATAAGAAAGAAGAAATGAACGAACCTTCAACGATTCTTGATGGTAAACAAGTTCGAATTCATGTGCGGAAGTTGAAAATGGTTGAGAAAAGAAAGTAAATGGAAAAAGGAAAAGAAAAGGTCATCCTATATAGAAAAAAAAAATATCAATATTCTTTGATCTTTTGTATTATGAGGTAAGATCTTCAATTCAAAAGAAGATTTAACTTATTCTATTATTTTTTTACTATGCCTCAAATTTAACATCATAATTTTTTACAGAATTTGTATTTACGTCATAATTTAGATATGATGCATATTGAAAAAAACATTTATGAGAGTCTTGTTGACACTTTGGACATCTATAGGAAAACTAAAGATGGTGTCAATTCTCGTAGAGATTCAAAAGACATTGGGATTAGACGAGACCTTCATGTGAAAAAGGATGGAGATAAATTGTATTTGTCTGCAACACCACACGCTATATTAAAGGTAGAAAAACAACAAGTTTGTAAGATGTTAAATTTAAAGATGCAGGTGATTATGCTTCAAACATCTCTAATTGTATTTTATTGAATGAATGCAAAATAGTTGGGCTTAAGTCTCATGACTATTATGTATTGATGTAACATTTGTTATCGGTGGCAATATGAGGTCTCCTGCCTAAAGGGCCAAAAATTGTCATATTTCAGTTGTGTTCATTTTTTAATTAAATTTATCAAAGAGTATTTGATGGAGATAAGTTAGATTCATTAAAAGATAAAGTTGCAGTTACTATGAGTATGCTTGAACATTATTTCCCTCTTTCTTTCTTTGACATATGGTACATTTTACAATTTATCTAATAAGAGAAGCTCGCTTATATGGACCAATTCAATATTATTGGATGTACCATTTTGAAAGGTTATTATTACACTATTCTTCATATATGAATCAACATTAATGATATAAATACATTTAATTTATTTTTATATATTCATTTTATAGATTTATGAAGATGTTAAAAGGATATGTAAGAAATCGTGCACGACCAGAGGGTTGCATAGCAGAATGCTATTTAATTAATAAATGCATACAATGTTGTAGTAGGTATGTACCACAAGTAGCAGATGGTGATGAGAAGCATAATAGAAATGAATATATTGTGTTTCAAAGTGTAATGGAATGACATCCTACATCTGCATCGACATTAAAAACGATTTTTGCTGACATGCTATAGATTGCATATATGTATATATTATTAAATAGTACATTAGTGGAATCATACTTGAAGTAAGTGGTTTAAATTTAAGATGAACATGGTTTAAATATTAGTAAAAATTATTAACATTATGCTTATTTGATCCTGTTGTTTTTATTTATATAAATGTTTTATTAGCATGCACCTGAAAGAGTTTTCACAATTAGACCCAATCTTTTACGTAGACCTACTTTTTTGCAACAAACACATACTAAAGAATTTGCAACATGGTTAATAAGGTGAATCACTACCCTAGAAGTTCTATAATTTGATGTCTTTACCTTAGTTTTATGTTCTTGATAATCTAAATCGTAATAGCCCAAAACAGGTTCTGATGAATCAAATAGCATAGATATGCCTTCAACTCTAAAATTGTTTGCACTTGGACTAAGTATGCAAATCATATGTTATTCAAACTATATTGTGAATGAGAAATGATACTGCACAAAAAATAGTGAGAAAACTATACAAAATAGTGGTCTTTGCTTTGAAGCAATAACTATTTGTAATGAAAGAAGATGGTTTATTATGAAGTTTTTAGAGAAATACTTTTATTGGATTTCTTATCATCTCATGTTCCATTGTTTAAATGTGATTGGATGGGTAGTAGGAGTGATGTTAAAGTTAAATATGGGTTTACATTAGTTAATTTTAGCCCAAATGAGATAGAGATCCTTTGATTTTAGCCTTATAAGCAACACAAATGTTTTATTCTATGGAGAATTATACATCTAATTAATATGTTGTCCTAAAAGCACCTCCAAAGAGTTTTCATAATCTAGAGAAGTTTGATAAGCATGCTTATATGACTACACCATTAGATGAATTTGAATTTGACTCAAGTGTGGATGAAAGTGAGGATTATACTCAGATAGATTGTGAGAAATTGGTTGTAAACATCTAATGCTAATAAGTATAATCATATTTTCATATTTTTTACAATGTGTGTGTGTATTGTTTATGTACATATTTGTAGAGAGACCAAGTCTCTGAAGTGGTTGGATTTGTTGTAAAATTACTTTGCTATTTAAATTACAGATGAACTAAATTTGTGGCAACTTCAGAAAATAGGGAAACTGTCAAAATTTATATAAAATAGATTAAGTTTGTATGTATTGTTTTATATATTAAGTTTGTTATCCATATGTTGGCTACTAATATATGTCATTTCCATAACATTTCTAGATGTCGACTGAAAGAACATCAACTAGTTAGTTTCAGATGACTCCAATAGAGAGAAGAAAAGAAAATGAAGAGGTTCTAACTGTTTAGATTATGAAAAAATGGCCAAGGTCAAAGCCACAGGGATACAAATTAATAAAGTTGGACAACCAATTGGAGAGAATTCAGTTATCTATAGTTCAGGTTATGAGGTCATTATAGCTCTGATGATACCCATAACCTATACTAACTGGGATAAGATACCAAGAACATTAAATGATACAGTGTGGGAGAATATAAAGGTTTTTTGTATTGCGATATTAGTTTCGTTTATTTATAATATCAATGTTATATTTTTATTTTTACAAAACTAAAATTGTAGCTATGACTTAGTACTAATGAATCGATGAAAGATCATACATTAAAGGCAATGAATAAGTGTTAGAGACACTATAAAGGTAAAATAACAAGATAAATTAGAGACATTCTTGCTGGTCCTGATGCACAAAAAAGATACAAAATGCTAAAACCACCTAACATTAGTGAACAAGATTGGACTACATTTGTCAGTCATCGATTGTCTTCAAAATTTGAGGTAATTATGCATTCATATTCTTAAGCTGCCATGTTAACCTTTAATAAATTTTGATTAAATTTTACAATATTTTAGGCTACTAGTAAGTATTATTCTGAGTTGTCAAAGAAGAATCATATCCCATATACATTCATAAAAGAATGGTACAATTACGAGAAGATTTTATAAGAGTTAAATATATTGTTCTTTCTTATATTGTTAGTTATCATTCATTTTTATCATTTCTTAAACTCCAAAAAATATATTGTTGTTTCTTAAATGTGTTGTTCTCCAAGAACTTTAGCAATAAAAAGCGAAAAATATATATTTTTATTTTTCTAAATATCAATGACAGAGAGCAAAAAAAAATGGCTGCAAATGAAGATCTCAAAGTCGATAAAGTTAAAACATAGATAGTCAGTCACGTGCACAAAGATGAGAGGGCGATAAATGAGGACGTTACTAAAAAAATTATATATTACATTGATTTGATCAATTATTGTGTTGATTGTATTACATGTATATAGTTTTTTTAATGTTAATATCATATGACATCTTATATAGACACAAATTGGGATATTACATCAAGAATTCCAACCTTCAATTGGAGATGTTGTAATCTCGCAAGTTTTAGGTAAGGAGCATCAAGGTCGAGTTTGAGGAATGGGTTATGGTGTAACACCATTTATTGTACAAGCATCTATGGTTGGTTGATAAAACTTCGCATAATACCAATAATATATCGATGGTTAGAGATGTTGCTATCTCGCAAGTTTTAAGTAAGGAGCATCAAGGTCAAGTTTGAGGAATGGGTTATGGTGTAACACCATCTACTGTGCAAGCATTTATGGTTAGTAAATAAAACTTCGCACGATACCAATAATATATAGATTGTGGGATAATAACCATGAAGCAGACAATTATTAATTTGATAAATTTGCTCATGATTCATTTGTTGAACGTATATCAAACTCAAGTATTGGTATGTATTCCTCCCACACAGCCAATAAACAACTAAAATTTTTAAAATTTGTTTATGTTTATTTTTTGGTATTTAGCATTTTTTTTTTTTCATATTCATGTTTTCTCACAAATGGATATAATCATATTTTCATATTTTTTGTTATGTGTGTGTTTGTATAAATATAGTTACGGAGAGATGCTGTTTTGGTTGGATCAATTGTAAAAGTATTAAAGTGTATAAATTGTAGGAGAATTAAATTTTTAGCAAGTTTGAAAAATAAGAGAAACTTTATCAAAATTTTTATAAAATTGATCGAGTTTATATGTATTATTTTATATGTTGAGTTTATTACCTATATGTTGTCAAATAGAGGTACTTAGTATTTTTTTTTTTTCAATATCCATGTTTCCTCAAAACAATGCTATTTATTATATATATATATATATATATATATATTTGTAGACATAATATTCAAGTAGCTCAAATCAAATCTAATGAGAGTTAGTAAAAGTATTAAATTTGGTGAACCTTCAACGAAGGTAAATATTCATAAAATTTATATTATTTATTGTTTCAACTTAATTTCATATATAGATATAATTATTTAAATTTTTGTGCATATGTAATCCATATCTTGAGGTTCTACAAGCTAAGTTGGTGGATCGAGTGGAAACTATTGTAAGTTATTAGACTGGCTAGGTATACGAACACTGGTGGCAGAAGTGAAAAGTGACTCTAAAGACCCTTATGCTAAAGTTCATCACGTAGACCTTGATCCAGATTATTAACGAGTTTGTGTGAAAAAAGTAATGGTGAGTGTTCCGCTACCGCGACTTACTAGCAAGTTGCTAACTTTACAAAATGCATTACACATTTATTGCTTAGCTAGTAAAATATATTATATCTTAGGATTATGTACTGATTTGTTATAATATATCACGATTTAGGGTGACTTTAGATGATGTACATTAACATTAGGTGATGTATGTTAACTTTAGATAATATATATATATATATATATAAATGTATTTTAGATGTATGCTAAAATTTGATTAATGATTTTTTTATGTATGTTGTTATTTTTATTGTAATATTAAATTATATATATTTTAATTTAAATTTTTTAATTAAAATGTTTTCCATACTAAACACGTGCCTGTATGGATAAAATTATTAATACCGGGCTGCTCGGTATCTATAATTATCTATTCCAGGCTTTGAATCGACATGCATAAAGGTGTCCATACGAGGTTGGAGTTCGGAATAGGTATGAGTAGCTCAATATGGATAACAGTATCTTTATCAGGCGGCTGCCCGATATAGATAATCATAATCATGGGTCAACCTATGAGTCGACCTGCTTTTTATATCCTGTCCATACCCAGTATCGCTCGATATGAATACCAGAGTTGTCAGTATGAATACTCTGGTATTCATACCAGAGTATTCATACCCACAATATCTATATCAGGTATTCTACTTGATATGCATAGTCAATCATACCATGCATTAATATATTATATTATATATATTAATAGTTTGTCCAGTATGATTGACCTATTTTGTTGTGGTGGTGAATGCTAGCATGATATTATATTATAGCAAACTATTGAACCTACTTTAATCAACTAACCCTTAAATTTATGTAGGAGGATTAATCAATATATTGTAATCACATCATTGGTGGATCTAATCCATTATGTGATCCAAACAAGTTTGATATATGAATAAACATGTTATTGTATGGCAAAGTGCATAGAATAGAATAATAATAATTGTACTCGCCTTGATAGATTGGCCATGCAAATAGAGTTTCCCTTTTACCTAATAGACAAGACCTCTTACCACAAAGACCATAAGCTGAAGAGTCGACTAGCAAAACCGTTTGTCACGAAGTTGTCTCTTGAATGGATTAATCTATTTGTGATCAAGTTAAAATAGGATTCTTGAGCCTTGGGCCCAAACTGGATCAACCGAGTCATTGGTCCAATTATCCAAAGTATGCTTTGCGCCATCATTTTATAAGCCTATGGGTTTTTGGCCACTACAACCCTTATCTTCCATTATTTCTCGTTATTTACTCCTAAGCTTAAACAAAATAAGTCCATGCATTGACTATCGATCCGATCCGATCCCTTTCGCTACCACCATAGATGCCTAAAAAATTCCCTTTTTGTCATTTCATCACAATTGTTGTACCAAAAGCTCTTAAAACAGGATCTATAGTTTCCTTACATTGAAATTAATTTCGAAAATCTACCATTTCCATTTTTTTATTCTCAAAACCTAAATTTAATCATCAAAAACACAAAATGGCATGAAAGTACCAATTCCACATAAAAACATAACATAAATAGTAAGTAAAGTAGACAAATTATATTAACAATTATTGACCTAACACACCTACCCTTTGCTACATCCCTCCAAGGGCAAGGCCAAAGCCCACATGCCTAATGGCCGTCGTGATGACTAACAGTCACTACAATGGATGGTAGGGATGGTGATGAAAAGGTGGTGAAGAATATGATGATAAGGATTGTAAGACCCGGAATTTTAGTTCTCTGGGAGAAATAGTGTTTCCCGGATAAATAGTATTTTCGGATGGAATAGTATTTTCAGATGAATAGTGATTTCGTGTAAATAGTATTTTCGAATGAATAGTGATTTTTGGAAAAAGGAAAATTTCCTCAAGTTTCGTGAAATGAAAATTATTCGGTGAATAGTGTTTTCGATGAATAGTGTGAATAGTGATTTTCGAAAAATAGACTCTGGACATCATAAGCTCCAGAATAGGAATTAGAGTTATTAGAAACTGAAACGGAGTAAAAATGAGTTCGTCTGAATGGATTTTAAAGGTTCCGAATATTTATTGATAAAAATACCCTCGTAGAAAACATTGAGAATTTAGTGAGTTTAAGCCCAATTGAATTTTTTTCAAAGCATGGAATTGGAAGTTAAAACGCCCAATTAGAGTATTGTATAGTCAATTTGATAATAGAGTGATCATGGAATATTTTTGGAATTAATTGGTGTTAAGTGAGGATTAAAATTTAAGTTAATTGTAACATTAAATGTGTAGGAGATGATATGTATTAAAGAAGCACAATCCATGTGCTTAGATGAAGACCAATGAGGTTAAGACATCTTTAAGTTAACAAGTGAGTGATTGGTGGAGATTTAATTAAGAATTAGATGAGTTGTTAGTGAGTGAATGGATGAGAGTTAATAGCCAATAAAATGCATTCATCCATGACAATGGCACTTATGTGATTATAAAATTAGTTTAGAGGCATTTTGGACATTGACAAGGCATGAGTATATAAAGTAGAGAGGATTGAGAGCTGATTGGAATGTTAAGTCGGTTGAGAGGAGAAGAATTCGTGAGAGACAAGCTGGAAATATAAGCTGAACCGTGAAGAAAAAAATAGAAACCGAGAGGGAAAGAGAGAGCTGGACGTGAGAGAGCAGAACTGGAAGAAGAAGGAGACGTCCAGCAGCCGTGAGAGGAGGAGATGATCCAAGCTTGGTGATCTCTTAAACCCATCCATCTTCTTCAAGAAAAAGAGAGAGTAAGTGGAAGTTGTTTTATGTTTTGATTGATGGATTATTTTTAAAGTTGTTGATTTATATGAGGTTTTGATGAATTATTTGGACAAAATCAAGGTTTATAATCTTCAATCTAAGCTTGGAAGTGAAGGAAAAGAATCAAGGAGCTTGGATCAATTTTGGAGAGGTAAGGGTTTCGGGTTTGAGGAATTAAAGTTGATGATATTGTTGGATTCTTTTAGTTTAAAGTTATAATGGATTTTGTGGATGATTGTTGAAATGTTTTTGTGTGATTATTTGCTTGAGATTGAAAGGATGAATGGAGTTGTTATAAATTAGTATGTGACTAAATGATAAAAGTCTAGATGATGAGGTTATTTGGATGGTTAATGAAATTATATATGAGATTTTATGATCATGGAATTGAAGCCTTGAAAAGAAATATAAAGTGATTGTGTTGTTGGATATATATGTATATTAGTGTATGAATCATTGTGTTTTTGCATATACTTAAGTTGATTCTTAACATTTGAAATAGTAGTATAAGGTTTGGGAATGAAATTGAATTGGTTGGAATAAAAAGGAGGTAAGAAAAATGGAAATTTGAATGTTGGATAGTTATGTTGGTTAAGATTAAATGTGAGACAAATTTGTCATCAAATAGATTGTATGTATTTGGATGATGACTATAAGATGTTTGAGTGCTTTATTGTCAAAGAAATAAATAGAAATGGAAGTGGGAATTTTATTTGGAAAGTTGATAGAGATGTGGATTCCTTGAGAATATATGTTGATGGATAAAATAATTGACTAGTTAATATATTTTATTGGAAGTTTATGTGAGTAAGGAATGAAGTTCTTGAATGAATCATTTTATGTGTTTGGATGGTGATTATGATGTGTTTGAATATTTGAGCATCGAGGGAAGTAATTGAAATTGAAGTGGAATTGACATGGAAAATAAAGTAAAATGGAGAATATATAAATAAATATGGTGAGTTAGATTAAGTGATTTATTGGTAAAGCATGTGTTGAATCTAAAGTGAATATATTGTGGATATTTGAATAAGTTAGATGCAAAAAGTTTGGGTTAGAAAGTGATTGAAAGGCTTGTCAAGAATATGGTTATTATGTATTGGTATGTGGTTTTTTTTAATGAAGTGAAATTTTAATATTTATGAATCCTAAACCAAGATTGTTGGTTGGATTAAATTGTAGGAAAATCTCAAGAATATAAAGGAAGTGTTGGAGAGGTGGTGAAGTAATTGGAAGTGAATAGTGAGTGGTTTTATTTTATAAAGTATTTATGAATTTATTATATGAGAATTGAGTTAATTAATTGTTGTTTTAGTCAAAGAGTTTATTATGCGATTTTATATTTACCTTAGCATATGATATATTTTTATATGAATCGCATAAATATTTTATTAAATTGCAATTATGATCATTTGAGTATTGAAGTAATTTAGTATATTGAGTAATTATACTCGAGAATTATACATACTAAAGTTATTTATAAATGATAGGCTTTGACCTTAAAAAAGTAAGTTTTATTTCAAGAAATCAAAGAAAAGAAAAGTAAGATTTTTATTATGAAAAGATTTTAGATGCCTTTGGTTTACCCTAGCCCCAGTTTACTACCCAGCCGAATGTCCTATACGTGATACGGTAGATGAGAGGAAGTCAGTCAGTGAGATTTAGAGTCTAGTTGACTCTTGTGTGAGCGAGGCATGAGTGATCCGTATACACGTATAGGGTAGTGTAGTCGGTCCGCAGCGTGGGCTCGCTTTCGGCGACTACACATGATAGATCCCCACTCCTAGTGGTTAGCTAGATTTCATGTGCTACCACGCCAGGAGTAGATATTCCCTAGGTTGCCCTTGGCGAGATAAAAGAGAAAAGCATGTCCATAGACGTGAAGTTTATCAAAGTAGAAATTTTTTCCAGTTTTCAGAAATAAAGAAAGATTTATAAGAAGTACCCAGTTTTGTAATTTTAATAAACTTATAGAAAGAATCTTATTTTACAAGTATTTTGGGAGGAAGTATACATTTTAGAAAAAGAACGTTTTAATGAAAAGCTATCCACTCACTGAGTTTTATACTCACCACCCTATTTTTGTATTTTATAAAAATCCTCCCCAGGTACAGGAACGAGCCGTCAACCGGAAGAGACTCCATCAGACGCGTAAGTGGCCTGACGCAATAGCATCACTGCATAAGTTAGATTAAAAGTATAGTTCATGCATTCCATGCAATGTTTGAAGATTAAGTTGTAAATAATATTTTGAAGTTTATACAATATTTTGTATATATGAAATGCAGTATTTGATAAATTAATTTATCTATTTGCCTAAAACGAAAATAAAGTATATTTATGAATTTTAAATTGAAAATGTCTGTGATTGGATTGTGGAAATGATTTGAGGGTCTGAGGCCCAGTAGTGGAGAAATATTTGTTATAGAAGTGTTAAATTTTGAAATTTACAGGGTGGCATGTTTGAAAAACAGTCGTTATGATATCAAAATTTTTATAAATGTTCAAATAAAAAGAAAATTTTTTATCACGTTTCAGCATTAACAGAAAGTTTTTAAAAGTAAACGGCGTAGCTTTACGGGAATTTTTCAATTGGATCAGATATCCTCTGGAGGGCTACCGTAAGGCGGCTGACAGGCCTAGTAAGGAGAGGGGCCTGTCAAGGATGGTTGTAAGAAAAAGTGAAAATGATGAAGTTATATAAGTGGGAATATCCTTATTATTTTAGTTTTAATATTGTATTTATCAACTTTAATATTTTCAAGTTAATTTTTAATAAATATTTGTATTTTTTTGGACTAATAAATATTTTTACTAATGAATTCATTTTTATTCTATTAATATTTTTAGTTTTTATTCTAAATTAATATTTTATTTTGTTTCAAAAAATTAATATTTTATATAATTTTATCTATTTTATTATTTAATTTTAAAATATCTTAGGATGGAATGGTAAGTTCATCGAAATATTCAAATGATGAGTCTTTTAATTATCCAATTATTGTTGAAGGGGTAATTACATCTTTTCATCCCAGGGTATGACCTATTCCAATTTGTAATTTATAAACAATTAAGACAAATTTGTCATTTTTCCAAACTAATGAGGCAACATGTAATTTTCAAAAAATTGTGGACATAAAGAAGGGGAACTTGCAAAAGAATGGGGGAATAATTATAATTTTCAGAAACTCTGACAACATTTTTAATTTTCAAAACATCGAAAGCAACCATTTTTCTATATTTTGTATTTTTCAAAATCTTAGAGGCAATTGTTTAATTTTAAAAAAAATCGGAGGCAATTTATATTTTTGGCATAGAATGAAGCAATTTTGTAATTATAAAAAATCTGAAGCAACTTTCTAAATCCCAACAAAATGGGAGGCAATTTTCTAATTGCCAGAACTTATGAGAATTTTGTTAGTTCCAAAAAATCTGAGGTAATGTAGTTTTGGTAAGTCTGCAGATATTTTGTAATTTTCAAAACATTTGTAATAGTTTTTAAATTATAAAAAACTTTTAGGTGATTTTGTAATTTCCAAAACATTTGAGGCAATATTGTAATTCTAAAAATTATGAGATTATTTTGTTATTTCAGAAAAATGTTGGAAAATTTTGCAATTTACAGAAACTATTAGGTAATTATATAATTTCCAGAATCTATGTGAAATTGTATAATTTCTATAAATTGTGTGGCAATTTTACAATTCCAATAAAACATGCGGCAATAATATAATTTCCATAAAGTATGTGGCAACTTTATAATTCCTATAAAACATGTGGTAATAATATAATTTCCATAAATTATGTTGCAATTTTATAATTCCTATAAAATATGTGGCAATAATATAATTTCTATAATTGATGTGGCAATTTTATAATTCCAATAAAATATGTGGCCGTAATATAATTTCCATAAATCATGTGGCGATTTTATAATTCCTAAAAACATGTGGCAATAATATAATTCCTATAAATTATGCGGCAATTTTATAATTCCTAGAAACGTGTGGCAATAATATAATTCCTATAAATTATGCGGCAATTTTATAATTCCTATAAAATATGTGTCAATAATATAATTTCCATAACATATGTTGCAATTTTGCAATTTCCAGAAAAGATGTGGCAATTTTAAAATTTCAAAAAATGTGAGGCAATTGTGTGATTTCAGTAAAATTTGGGGCAGTTGTACGACTTCGCGAAACTCTGAGCCAATGTTGTAATTTGAAAACTATTGAGGCAACTTGTAATTTGCTTAAATGTGCACGCCCATTTGTAGTTTTTTAAATGTTTGAGGCTGATTTTGTAATTGGAAAAAATCAAACGGTCGTGCTTCGCTGCCGTAAAGAAGAACGTCGTCCATCAGCAAAGACGACACTTTTCACTGCGTCTGGTGAGCGATTCCGGCGGGACTGATTCTTCGATTGGTAGGCGACCTTTGCTCCTGTTTGGGCCGAAATAGAAGAGATCGGGTCTAGCAATTTTGTGAGTGCGTGGGACTCTCCAGTGATGGCCGGCGATTGGTGCGAAACCGTTGCATCGACATCCAATTCTGATATGTTTTAAATGGTCAGTTTTTGGTCCCAACGATTCCGTTTTTGGCATGTGCATGGGCGAGAAACGATTGGGTGGTTTGGAAATGGAGTACCGTTTGCCTCGTCTTGAAGTTGCGTTCCATTCGCTCCCATCTTTGCAGGTTGAGGGCGTCGACGCTTATCCACCTAAAGCACTCGCTTCTACTCCTATCCTGCTGTGGAGGCAGGTGGTCTGATGGAGCCATCCCTGGAACCCAGCTTTTAATGAGACTGGCCCTCAAGAATCCATCTCAGGACTAGAACCTTCAATAAATACAAAGACCAACCATGGAGGTTACAGAAGCTGTTGAATCGACTCTGAGAAGGAAGAAGAACAAGAGCTACTGCGGTTGAGAAACAACCCATTTGTCTTTGAATTCGTTGTTCATGTAGACAGTCCTTGTGCTTCAACGAGTTCTTCAAAGCTTCAAACTATTTTAGTTTAGGTTAGCCATGGTGGCGAGGTGTCTATGGTGTCTGGAAACTGGTATTTAAGACAGTGAGGTGGGTACGACAATAACTGGCGGATAAAATTGGAGGTATAAAAAAATAGTGTTAAAAAAATAATCACACCATCTAGTTCGATCCACCTTATTCTTATAGAATGAAATTAGTTTATAACAAACTAATTGAGTTTATCCTCATCGGATGCAAACTTAGATACGGTCTACTCGCAATATTGAATTTAATAGGAACAGAATGTACTTGAAATGTTTAAATACTTTTGTAGTGATTTTTGGCTTCTTTCGTTTGAACTAGTGTGTTGGACGTATTTCTAAGTGAGTTCTAGTTAATTCAATTTGGTAATCTCTCCTGAATTTGAATTGCAATTGAGTTAAATTAATAAAATCAATGGTGGATTCCAAAAGGGCAGATTCCAAAACATCAAAAGAGGCTTTCCACTAATTTAAACCAAAATTATTTTATAGGTATAACAACATTTGATGGGGTACTTATGCTTCTAAGAACTCGCAAATTTATTCCTTAAAATTTAATTAAAAAAAATCATTTTAATAGTAACAACAAATTTTCTAATTAGTTTAACAGACACAATACTGAAATAATTATCCAAAAAGCCTTGTTTATCTTGTTCAAATTCGATTAACTAGCAAATTTGAAGGGTAGAAATAATAGTAATAAGTTTAAAAAGATTTTAGTAAACACTAAGATTTCAATGTTGGAATTAAATCCCCTTTCTCTATCTTCTATTCCTTATTAGTAAACATACCATAAATTAAAACAGAGAATTATATTTTAATTGCATAGCATTCTCCATGCTCGCCAACTTCATGATCATTGCATGGATGGACCTGTGAGGAAGGACGGGACCAGTAATAACCAACACCTTTAACGATCACTTATTAACATAATCTAAGTTCAATACAGATATTTTGAGAGAACTGGTGTCAAATCATCCATCTTAAAAAAGTTCATCATGAATCATAGAATAAACTTATAATTTCAAACATTTCAAGCATATAGTTCCATCATTTGAGAATGTCAAATTTTGAAAATCTTCTGCCATAAACCACCAGAAATCAACTACTACAGTTAATTTATACAGTTACTAATCAATTAATATTGTATTAATAATCATTTATTAAGAATATTGTTCCTATAGTTGCATATTACACACAAACTTTGCCAGACTTGTCTATATTATATCTTTAAAATCAAGTCTTCATAATACTAAAATTGTCCAGCATTCTTACTAAATCTATGGTCACTTGACCCCAAAAACTGTAACCATAACTGATGAGAAGAAACATCTACCACAAACATAAGCAAGACATGTAGGGCCTACACACATATACCGAGAGCAGAAGAGAACCACTGACCAATATCTTATCAGGCAACAATCCTTGAACACAAACGAAAAACAGTCCAACATCAAGATCAGATACATCGCACATAAAACCCAATCACGGGGAAGAACCTCAAATTTTCCATGTTTAAATCCCTAAAGACACCATTATTAATAGCTGAGATGCCAAATATCTTCTTTGGTGAGAGTCCACAACTTGTGATGACTACTGATACCTTGCAGAACTTCAATCATCTCAAAGAAATAAGGCTTGACCACCTTCTACACAATAGGGTTAGCACATTGTTGATAATAAGTTATGAAAAAACACACAAACTGATATTCTTGACATTCTTTGAGATGCTATAAGGCAGAATTACTTCAATTGAATGAGAGCTCGTAAAAATGGGATTCTTTAATAAGCTGAATGGAGAACACTGGAACAAAAAATTTATACCATATGATCAAAGTGAAAGGAAACCAGTAACTCTAAGAATGGATAGCCAAATGGAAGAAAAAAGTCACAAAAGGTCAACGAGCTCAACCAATATTAAGAACCAAACTTCTACTGTTGCAATAAAAGCCAAAAGCTTTTGCACGAGAAACCATCCTAATATCATCATTAGAACTCATTGACACTCAAGAACACAGTCAGATCATATAGACTCGAAACAAAACAAATTATACAACACAGAACCATATATGAAGAAGAATCATAATCTAGATTCACGATACAATAATTTAAAAATCTCAGAATGAGTCTCAACAGACTGGATAAAGAGTTTCGCTTCAATGGGAAGTTCCATTAACCCTTGCAGACAAGGCATGTTTAAAAGTGCGATTACTATTGTCTAAATGCTTCTTCTACTGACAACATGCATTTTTCGTAATTATGCATACCCGACCAGAATTTTTGCATAAAATGGAGCAACACCAAAAATAATCAATGGAAAAAATATGAATAATATTGCACATGCCTGATAGTCTAATTATAACATGAAGTGGTAGCCTACAATAATCTGACAAAGAACTGAGGAGTATAAGCAACATCTTAGCTTTATATGCAATAACAAGTTTAAATAAATCTAACAACATATACTTATACATATATGTCAAATTATAAAGGATGCAACTTTAATATCAGAACAACTTGAAAACATCCTACCTTCTGCACCATTACACTAATTCTTCCTAGTACATAGCTGGCCCAATATTCATAAGTAAATTATATATGTTGTATAAGTAATATCCCACAACTCAGTGCAAATTATTCACACTTAAATAATTTAAGCATCTATAAATAAATAATTATTTCTTATTTATTTATAGAATGTTAAATGAATTTTAACATTCTATAAATAAATAATCACCAACCGCATTTTCTAGCATCTTTTTTCATTTTCAGATTTAGGAAATTAGAACTTCCAGGTCCAGTCAGCTCAAAAACCACTATACCAATTAAGTCAAATAAACAAGAGTAAGGTTCCCAAAGACTCCACTCCTTTTTCTATTTTCTATTTTCACAAAGAAATTCTCACCTTAAGTTGTGCATTGGGCTCTAAATTATAACCTCTAAAGCATTATAAACCAAAGGGCATACATGGAACAATTTTCCCGTTCTTATTAAAGTAAGCAGGGCCATCCATGTTATTATAAGCTAACACAATGTGTCCTCTCTTATAGACTTGGCCAATCTCCTTTAAACTATCTTCATCCTTAGGTGGAACATATCACTCCTCACAATGAATGACTAACTTCTTTGCTTGACTAACATACAAATATTTCAAATGCATACATCAGATCTTTCTTTATAGTCAGGTCTTTGTTTCTAAAAAATGTTCAGCATGTAACAGTTGTTTGCCAACTTTGACTATTCTTAAGACAACATAATCAACAGCCAGCCAAAACAAATATTCAAAACCCATGATTACCAAAATACCAGTTCTTCTACCTGCCATATAAATAAACATTGGGAACATAAATCAGAATAACTTCGTGAACACTGAAGCACAAGTATAAAACAAAGACATTAGTAACAGACTTCTTCCACATACCCAAATGCCTTCTGTTTTCAAGGCATGCTTACCTTCTGAATGAGAAATAAGAAGAGCATGCCAAGTAAACTTCAGAAACATGCAGCCAGGAGCATATATCCTCACAATAAGATCATCAGCATTATCACCATAAATTAAAATGAACCAAGAGAAGTTGACCAAAGCAATTAAATGACTAGATATAAAATAAAATTTAACAATAGAAGATGTCAGTAATCAGTTACTCAGCAAAGTTCACAAATACTAATAAAGGAAACATTAGCACCCAAACATTATAAAGAAGCATTAAGCATCCATGGGAAGCCAAAATTAAGTCCAAAAAGAAGCACCGAATATTAATAATATAAATGGGCGTTAAAAATGGCTTCTCCGAAATGCGACAATTTTTTTATCCAAACTTCTCGCCAGTTTCTGCAAATGTCACAACAGTACAGCAAGGTTAAAGATGTGAGTCCCAAACTTCCAACAAAGTCATGGCAAGAGGTAAGAAATCAGGTTCACAAGTGCTCCAAGAAACATCAGGCCTGTAAAAATTATCCAATGATAACAAAGAGAATGGGTTAAGACATTCAAACACAAGATCATCATACAAATTAAGCTGAACACTGTTCTTCATGGTCATCTCAGCTTATTATATTTACGACAAGAGAATGAAGGAAAAAAAGGGACACCGGATTAAACCCACAAAACAGGTATGAAAACCATAAAGTTTATCCAAGGGTTATTATACCCAGCAAAACTTATAATCCATTTCAATGAAGAAATTAAACCAACATTTGGGAATAAAATCTAAAAATTATAATGTCAGAAACAAGGAGATCCAATGATTTAAATAAACATCATGCATCACAAAGCTCAATTCAGAATAGATACTTTAATTTAAGTGAAGAGTCATATATCCACTATTATGTTAGGGAAGTCAGTTCAAATACTTACAATGCGACAACACTCCCCTCCATATAAAACCTTCAAATTTCTCAAAAAGCCATGTGAGAATCTCAATATAATATACAAAATTCAAATGAGAGACAATGGTAAAACTAGTAAAAGTTTACGGTCATAATCATTGGTATTGCTGACCTCAGACATTGCTACTATCACTGATCATGCAAGAGTCGAAAAAGACCAGTGAAGGTGAGTGAAAGATAAAAGTTCTTCAAGGTGAAACTAATGATAAAAAATAAGATAAGTCACCTTCGTGTACTGTCATTGACAATATTATACCATGTGAAACAACTTCAAGAGTGATGCGAGAAACGAGTCAGCAATTACTAAAATAGCACATGTAATAAGTTTTAGTTGCATAACTTCAATGACAAGTGACACTCCAGAACATCCATTAACCAATAATTCTTATAGACAGAAAGTCTTGACATACAACACAGTTCAATTCTAAATGCAAGAACTAGAGAACCCTAATAGATAATATTGGTAAAACCCTTTATATAAGAAGATCATAAATTGTTAAAAGTTGTAATAAAACGTTATCACCAAGGAAAAAAGGCCTGAACCATATATGCATGCTCAGAGATCACCAACTAGTTGGAAAGGAATTCAGTTAATAAACTAAATGCAACACCAGCTAGTTGGAAAGAAAGTCAGTTAAAACAACTAAATGCAATAATTATCAAAAACACGTAAATAACCAAAGAAAATTCTAATAGATCTAATCTACCTCTCATGAAGGAAGCAATACTGCAAAGGACCCACATCATTTCATCTCAGCCATAAACTTCTCGTATTCAGCATCTGCACCATAGGTTGTCTTCTCTCCTGAAGTAACTGGAGGTGGCACTGGAGGATTTTGGGCCCAAGGGACATTAGCCATGTTCTGTGAATGGTCCCCACTTGAGACAGGTGCTGGAGGAGGTGGAGGAGGAACAGCACTGTAATAAGATGAATAACCTAATGGAGCAGTTGCATAGGCAGGCTGTGCATTGGGTGGCATTGGAGCCATAGAGTTTCCATACACATTTGCTGATGCGGCTGGAGCAGATGTGCTGCTTTCAGATTGCACCCCTGGAGGGAAACTTTGCTGTTGTGCTTCACTTGAAGTTGCAGTCTGCGATGAGGCACCAGGGGGAGCTGTCTGCACTGGTGGAGGATATTGTACTCCATAAGGAGGCATCGGTTGACCTGGAACTGGTGGGTACATGGTTGACCCAGGAGGGGGAGGAGCATAAGGGGCATAAGGAGGAGGAACTGGAGGTCCCCACGGAACTGGAGTCCCTGAATAGCTTGCTGGCGGTTGATTCGGAAGAGGACCACCAGGTGTAAACTGCTGAGATGGATAACCACCAACTGGCTGAGTGGAAACAGGGTAAGTGGGCATGGTTGATGCTGGAGGACCAGGAGGAACAGTAGGCTGTGGAGGCTTGCCAGCAACTCTTACAGCAATAGTTCGCCCCTCGAGACGATAACCATTCATGCTTGTAATAGCATTATTAGCCATCTGAACATCAGAATACTTAACAAATCCATAACCTTTGCTTAATCCTGTAATACGGTCCTTGATAACCTTAGCCATCACAATATCACCAAAAGACGAAAACAACCTAATCAAACCATCATCATCAAGAGTGGGAGGCAAATACCCAATGTACAAATTTGTATCATCATATTCCTTACTTGGCTTAATTCCATTCGACCCCAGTCCAGGGTGTGCCGAACCACCAGCACTAGCATTATTAGCCCAAGGAGGATTGCTTCCAGAACTGCCTGGGCCCAAAGCCAACGTGGAGGTTTGTTTAGTTGCTGATTCAGGAAGAGTCCCTCCTAACTCTGCCAAGAAATTCTGATATTCATCATCCATTTTCTTCCCTGTAGTTCCCTTCACTGGACAATCAATAGTCGGATGGCCACCATCACCACAAATCTTACAAAGCACATCACTCTTAAAGGTCGAAGTTCGAGAAGGGCATGCATACTGCCGATGTCCAGGCTCACCACATAACCTACAATACTCCTCATCCCTTATAGTCCCATTCAACGCTGCCAGCTCCCTCAATTGCTGCCTCTTATGCTCATTCAACACCTCATCCACCGGCTGCAACAACTTCTCCACCATGGCAGCCGCAGACTCAAGCGAGTCCTGCGTCTCTGCCTCTACCAACACATGCAAATCCTCATTTTCTGAGGGATCCGGCTTCAAATCCCTCTTCTGTTGCAACCTCCCCTCTTTCACAGACCCTTTACCTCTAATGACAATCTTCGCACCCGTTTCCCTTTCCATCCTCTTCTGCGTATTCCCTCTCGGCCCAATAATCAAGCCAATAAAATTATAACCAGGGTACTCTTTCATCGGTATATAAAGCTTCTTTTGAAGCTTTGGAGGTCTATAATCCGCAGGTGGCTTAAACGCCGGATTCCTTTTAATAATTTGAGAAATAATCTCTTGTCTCTCTTTATTCAATCTTTCTCTAGCACGATACTCTCTAGTGTTAATTCTAATTCCCATATTATCGTAAATGGGTTCGGGGGAAGGACTCCTCTGTCCTTCAGGTCTATCATCTAAAGGCAAACCAGATTGCAACATCCTAGAAATCTCTAACAACCTACTGTTCAAAGCTTGAATTTCGGGGTCAAACTCAATACCTCCAGTGAAGTCCTTCATGAAATCGGGCAACTGAATAACAGGCTTCGGCTCGTCATCGGCCCACCGTGACTTCCGCTTCCTCGGGCCACTCCCGGTGTCGCTGTTGTTGTTGTTTTGGTCGGTTGAATCGCTGGGAGGAGGGTCCCACCTGCTACGACGGCGTCTCCGGCTGGTTGTCTCCTCCTCGCCGCCTGATTGGTCCTTATCAGTGCCGGAATGGCCGTTCTCTGACAACAGCGGCTTCTGCTTAGGTTTGTTGTCGGAATCGGAAGGTAGGGTTGTGGGTGGGTTTTGGGGATCGGGATCTGGGGTTAGAGGAGTGGAAGGGTTTTCATTGTAATCAAGGGTTTGGTATTGGGGGCTTGGTTCAACGGAATCCATCAAATCGAATCTAATCGAATCGGGTGAAACGGGAGAGAGAGAGAGAGAGAGTGAGGTGAGTTCTGCGAAAAATCTTTTGATTAAGAAAGTGCGTCATTGGTGAGCTCTTCTTTAAGTACTTACGTCTGCTAGTAACCGCGTTTAGAATCCGACCACTCCGGGTCAGGCTCCGCTTTTGTTTTTCTTGTGTTTTCGAAATTCCATTTTGCTTTTGTCTTCTTCATCATCTTTTACAATGGTATGAAATGCGATTGCATTGAACGAGAACAGATGGAACTAAGGTAATGTATTCAATCTAGATTTTATTAAAGTTTGTTAAAGTATTTTTTAATAATATATTTTGATGAATTTTATAGATTTCTAGAATTCCATCAAATTTTATTAAAATTTTATTTTAAAATTTGTTGGATTATTTAATGGATTCTATCATATTTTATTAGAATTTTAAATGGAATTTATATATATTTAATATAAAATTGTTATTGATTTATCATTTTAAAAATTATATGATGAATAGTATGTTGTAAAACTTGACCCAACTTTCACCGTTTATGTAATTAATTAATATTAGAATATATTTGGTGGAATTGATATTGAATTAGATTGTATTTAATTAAATTAATTTAATATTATATAATTTGATTTTTGAATAAAATATAAATAAATTTTCTTTAAATTAGTTAATATAAATAAAAATAAATATTATTTTTAATAATTTTAAGTTTATAAAACTTTCATAAAATTAAGTTAATTTATTTTGAATTAATATTTAAATTATAAAATTCATAAAACCATTAAATAAATTTATAATTATTGAATATATTTAATATTATAGGAAAATAATTTTTTAATAATTAACAATACAAAAATAAAATAAAATTATGCGCTAGTGGTACTTTGAAATTCCATCAACATGAGTTTTCACAATGGGGCCCATATGTTGGTAGGATGGGAAATTTCTCATGTACATATGCACCAACAAGAGTTTAGTAGGTTGGAAAAATTTTCGAGCAAAATACACAAAACCCCCCTGAGGTATAACATTAATCAGAGGGAAACAATATTTCATTTTTATAACATAAAAGCCCGAATTAACAGTCAAATACGGTTAAATCAGACTGTTGACTGGTTTTTGACTTCCAAATACAAAAATACCCTTACTGTTTGAAATAATTTAAAATTGTAATTTAAAATATTATTAAAATAAAATAATAAATAAACAAAAATTATTAAAAACTTCTCATTCTCCACTCTCTCTCTCCACCAGCCTCCATCAGACACCAGATCACCACCACCTTTTCGCACGCCGACCACCATCCTCTACCAGAGACCAGACCTTCACAACCATCCTCTCGCATGCTGACCACCATCATTTCCACCAAACCTCACACCGACCACTCTCTCTCTTTCATCTCTATTTCTCTCCTCTATTCACGACATTCTTCTTCTTGTTTTCTTCTTCTTTTCTCGTTCATTTGGGTTCGTGGAACCCAAAGTTCATCTGGGTTCCACGAACCAAAGGCATCCGGGTTCATCGAACCCAGATATCTCTGGGTTTGAATTGAACCCAGCATCTAAATTTGGATTCGATTCGAACCCAGAGATGTCTGGGTTCGTACCCAGACATCTTAGTTTGACAAACCCAGATGCTGGGTTCAATTCGAAACTAGATGTCTCTGGGTTCGAAACGAACCCAGATTTCATCATATTCGATTCGAACCTAGAGATGTATGGGTTTGTGAATAGATTTGTTGATGAATTTTTGGTGATGATTCTTTTGTTTATATTTGAGTTTGATTTGTTGATGATGATGATGATGATGATTTTGAGATGAGTTTGGTTTTCAAGTAAAGTTTTGGAGTTGATGATGATGATTCTGAGATGGAATTTGATGATGATGATGATGATTCTGGGTTTCTTTTGTTTAGTTTGGGAACCTAGTTGTGTTTGTTTTTTTTTTTTTATAATTTATTTTGTAATTTTCGTTTGATAATAAATCATCATCTAGGTTCCCAGATGATGTTCACTAGGTCTGAGACGAACTCAGATGATGAACATCATCTGGGAACCTAGAAGTTCATCATCTAGATTCCCGAATTTTTTTTTTTTATTATTCTACAATGTCAGCCGATTTCCTAACCACAATGACGAAATTACCCTTCATCGTACTAACGTGGACTAATAGTCACAAACGGTTGGAGGTTAATCTGTTATAAAATCCAAACATTGACTCCGTGTCTTTAAAGGCTTACCTCAGCGGGGTTTTGTGTATTTTACTCAAAATTTTCATTCCAATCATTTTCCACGTTCTAAACGAGCCTTGAAGAATAGTCCTTTTTTGTTAAATAAACAAATTTGGAAATATTTCAATTTTGTTCTTATAATTTTGAAAACTATCAAGATTTTGATTATCTATTCGAAAAAAGATTTCATCTTCTCTAAAATTCCTCAAAACACATCAATTAGGTTCGGATCTCAATTAACCAATAGTCAAATCAAACAAAAAATTAAAAAAAAAAAAAAAAAAAAGACCCCTCACTTCAATTAAATAATAATAAAAAATTATATATCTAAAAATTTATTGTTTTTATCCAAATAAAAAGAAAATTTTTATTTTTACCAAACTTTTTAAAAAAATTTATTTTTAACCTCTGGAACAAATTATTTCCATTATATATCCAAGATTACTAAATTACTCTTAAGTTAAAACCACTCAATTGTCCTAACCCTGCAATTGCCAAAATAGTATTCTTTTTCCTAACAACATCATAATCTCTTCTTGACTCCATTTATGGTTTTTCTTTTTCCATTCACTATTGTAGTCGAAAAACAAACCTTCTAGCAAGGGATTCTTTATTGAAATTTTTTCGTCCATTGAAGATTTTTGATTCATTCAAGTTTCATCCATTAAAGGTTTTGAAGTTTCTTCTTCCACTTCAAGTTATTTGAGTTTTGAAGGTAATGTATGTGTTTTTGTTGATTGGTTTTTAGGTTGTTTTGTTCAGATTGCAAGCTAAAGACTTTAAGAATGATTTGGTTGTGATATATGGTATCCGTAAGGTAGATATGTAGTTTTTGCAAAATCTGCGATGAAATCGATTTTTCATTTGACTAAAAAATCGATATCGATTTTTCGAACAAGTGAAAACTATTTAAGCACGAGATCATTTTTTCATCGGGATTAAAAACCGATATTGGGTTTTCATTCCAATGAAAACTCAATTTAAACAATTTTGGATGCAATGTATTGAATTTTAGTGTTATATGTGGTTAGATATGATTTTATTTTGTTTTATTTGGTTGGATTTGGTTGGAGAGTATTGTGAGTGCACAATAAATCCGTCAAATGGTTTTTTAGTGGACTAAAAATCTAGTACCGGTTTTTTAGTCCACTAAAAAACCAATTTAGATAGTATTAACATAATTTTGATATTTTTTGTGTTTTTTATGTTGGATATTGATTTATAATGTTAGATTTGATTCGATATAATTGTATTTTGTAATGTTGACCCATTGGAGTGAGACTGATTTATAAATATTCTTTGAATGTTATAGAATGACTCAAAAGACGATCGTAATCAACTTCAACAGAGAGTGAAATGAATGTAACTACGTTGAGTGTGAGTCGATCATATGTGAGATTTCCAATGATAATAGTTTTTCATCGTTGGTAGACATTGTGTACAGAGAGGCTGATATTGATAGAATAAGGTGGGATATGCATATTTATTATTTATTGCAAAATATGACAAATGGCCAAGTTAAAAAAATACGCATCATGTCCAATCTTGGTGTGGTTGGTTTGATGGCGATGAAAAATATTGATGTTAGATAGATTTATATCGATAAGATTACAAGAGATTTTAGAGGTGAAGTTAGTAGGTTTAGCATTCATCTATATGTCACTGACTCAATACCAGACATAAGACATGATATAGCAAATACGGATAGACCTGTAAATCCGTATATGGTTGAAAGTCAATTTTATCTTACTTCAGGTATTGGTAACAATTAGGTTGATGCTTCTGTCGCCTCATTGACATCTATAGAAAGTCTCATTTGCGTCATTAATGATGACTATATGAATGATGTTAGTGATGATGAAGATTGGAACATAGATGATTATGGTGATAAGACACATGATAGTGATAAAAAGCAAACTTAAGATAGTGATGAATAAGAAACTCAATTTGATGATGCCATTAAGGATGAGGGTTTCCAGAAATAAGATTTTCAGGTTTACAATTTCAAAGCAATTCTTCACAACTATACTGGATTGTTCCTAGTGTGAAACTAGAAGACATTGAGGCTATTTCAAGCGATGTGTCGACCGTCTACCAACGTGGTACGTTGTATAAATGTGTATTTTTTGATAGTAAACAAGAAATGAGTACAACTATTGAAGAATATGCTCTGAAAGCTAAGTTTGAATATTTAGTTAGATGTTAAAACACAGAGCAATTAGAGGCTGATTGCAAGGATAAAAGTTGTAGTTTTATAGTTCATACAAGATGCAAAAAGAGTTATTCGATGTGGTTTATGTTGAAGTATATGACGGAATACATGTGTCGTCAGACAGCCATAGAATCCTATATAAAGAGTGTGAAGGCTATTGTCATCATAAAATTATATGTGGGAAAGTTGAGGAGATATATATATCATTTTACTTTTTTATGGGTTGCCTACTATAAATCTACAAGATACTTGAACAATCGCTTCACTTGTAGAATATATATATCATTTTACACAGTGTACACAATTGTAAAAATTTTGATAGGGTCTTTCCTGTTTTTTTAGTATCTATGGAAATATAACCTACATATTTAAATAATTAGACTTCGTTTATCATGTTTAGAGACTTCGTCTCTATGTCTCACTTCATACTACTATGCAATATGTATATAAATTTTCCATTTACTAAAATGGATATTCACTTAATAATAAAATAAATAGAAGATTTATACCTCAGGGTGTATGTTTTATACATCGTGCAACATTTTTGTCTAGTACTCTACAAATGTATCCCCTGAGTGTATGTTTCGTACATCGTGCAACATTTTTGTCTAGTATTTTGCAAATGTATCCTTTGATTCGGATTATACGCTTGAGATGTCTTTATCATTTTTCTCCTTTGTAAACTCATCAATGACATAATCATCATCACCCTCCACCTTATCATCACCCTTCCATCCACCCACTTTATAATCATCATCACCCCATGCATCATCATCGTCATCATCATCATCCTCATTCCCTCCGCTGTCAACTTTATGTACCTCTTCACCAACCAAATGCTTCAGATTGAAAATTTCCAATAATCCGAATCTCTTTCAACATCAATGGGCTCAAGAGTTTGCGTCATGCCAACTATTTGCAATATATACATATATATAGTTATATTATTATATACTTAATATAAATAAGGACAATTAAAACAAACCAAAAAAGGAAATCAATTTAGGTTAGGTTCACCACTTACAGGAGGAAAATCATTAAGGCTTTGTATGTCTTTAGGTATCCTTTTAAGTGTCCGTCTCTTACATTTTGACAGCTCATTTTCTAATGATTGGTTACTTTTCTCTATCTTCTCTCAACATCGAGAACATTTCAACTGGTCACCACTATAATGCAAAAATGATTAAATAAAAAACAAACATATAATTAATATATATATTTAAAAAAAAAAAAAAAACTAAATGTTAATCGTATTATGAGAAAGTTGTAAATATTAACCATATTACGTATACCCAAGATGTTGAGACATAGCTATAAATATTAACAGTTTTCAGTGGGTTTTTAATCCACTCTTCAGTAATCACCATATAGAGACAGTAGCCCAACGTACTATAGTTTAATGTATCCTAAAGGAACAAGCTCCACACCTATGCATTCTCCATAATGACCCATATAAAGTGAGCAACGGAGGTCTTATCATCCTATCCCATGAATAGATGGAAAATGATCCTTATCATTTATTACATCTTTAACTACACAGCCCTGACACGTTGTATGGCTCATTGCCTCGAGAAAGGTGGCTAGGCTGGGCACACTTGGAAACACTCTATTGAAAAATCATCATAGGAGACTATTCTTATCATTTTGTAGTGTACTAAAAATTTTTCGGTCAATACCCCCAAAAAGAAGTCCTATCACTACTAAAGCTCCTGTTTCTCAAACCTATATGTTCTCTTCCTGATTTCAAACCACATTGCATTACGACACCCATCGAAGACCTCCACCTCTCTAGTAAGAAACCCTAATATCATGGATAGAGCAGTCATATTGTTACTATTTATCTCTAAAATATGTCCAAACGGACACTTCTCCTATGAACCGGCGTATAAACCTCATCTAGTAATAACTACAATTATTTTACCAAGTCATTTGTGACTAATGTGTGTATTCCCGCTCGTATTCTTGTCAACTGTTTGTGAACTATGTAAATATTTGAATTTCATCTATACAGAATAAAAACAGCAAGCGATTAGTAACTCTATTCATCATTACCCAACTTCCATAACACAAAACAAATCTAAAATTGGCAAAACAAAATCAACACATCACAAATTTCCAGTATTTGGAAAATCGATTTTTTACTGTATGTAAAAAATCGATCAATGTTATTCATCGATTTTTCACTCCCAGTAAAAAATCGATTTCGTAAGTTAGTAGATTCCTCCATTTTTCAAGTTAAATCTAACCAAATTTATCCTAATCTAACTTTATTTATCATTACCCAACTTCCTTAACACAAAACAAATCTAAAAATGGCAAAACAAAATAAACAAATCACAAATTTTCAATTTTTGACCAATCGGTTTTTTACTGGTTGTGAAAAACTGGTTAATGATCATCGGTTTTTCACACCTAATAAAAAACCGATTTCACAATTGGGATTCTTTCATTGTCCAAACTAAATCCAACCACATTTAACCTAATCTAGTCTTATTTATCATTACCCAACTTCCATAACACAAAACAAAGCTAAAAATATCAAAACAAAAATCAACAAATACCAAATTTTTATAAATCGGTCAATCGGTTTTTTACTAGGTTTGAAAAACCGATCAATGTTATTCATTGGTTTTTCACATCCCAACGAACAATTTAATTGAAAAACCAATCACATGAACATGAAGATGATGACGCTGCTTTCATCGGCATATATCATTTTCAACTCAAATCCAACCAAATCTAACTCATTTTAACCCTAATAATTATAACCTAACATTTATAACATAAAAAACATCTCAAAATCACAAACCACGATAAAAAAAAAAAAAAAAATCTAAACTTTTCAAACACAATCCATAGGTCACATATCTTGACAAATGGAAAAGGTCAACAAGCTCTATGACAAAAAAAAGTTTTAGCAAGGTCGACAATAGCATGAAAATGGCCGAAGATGGTGGAAATGGCTTGTCAAGTCTCGATTGGTCTAAGTCTCGAAAATGGGTCGATTTTCAAGTTTTGCAATCGGTGGTAATGAAGGTTGATCAATTTTTTAACCCTTTATATATACAGTGGCTGTTTCATAATTACACATTCCGATTTTTTGTAAAATTTTAAAAGTTAAGGGTTTATGGGTAAAAGTATGTAGGAACATTATAGGTAATTTGAGTATATGATAGAATTAATTTGTTTAAGAGGTTAAAAACAATTTTCTTTTCAATAGTAGGTAAAAACAAAAATACTTTTTTGGAATGTTATAAAGCTAGTTTGAATTTTAGAGCGAAAATTATAGTTATGAATACTTCTTCAGAGTCGACGTTTTCTCTCAGCTCCTCTTGTATTAGTTCACTTGTATCTACTCTTTCTTCTGTTTATTCTCGATCTCCTTCTGCTAAAATAGATAGTCTTTATGAGTTTACTTATATCCCTGATATAGATGATCTTGTCTCTAAAATTCCTCTAGTTAAAAATCCCTACACTGCTCTTAATAAACTTGTTTCCACTTTTCCAAAAGTCCTTAAAACCCTTATCAAGCCCAATCGTAAATTAGTCAAAAAGTTTGTCCAAACCAACAGGTTTAACAAATGTCAACTCTCTGCTTCTAGCTCAGAACAATATGTCACCCTTGAAATCCCTCAAGATTCCATTAATCAATGGAAACAAGAAGGATATACTCATATCCATTTTGGTGCCATAAAATTAGCCCTCACCTTTCATGGTTGAAAAGGTCTCCCAGTTGCTGCAAGACTTGTAGTACTAGACACAAAATACAAAAAATATGAACATGCATGTCTAGGAACTCTTTTGGCTACTCTTAACGCTAGAACAATCATTCTCACCTTGATCCCAAATTTTAACATCCCGCTTAATGATGAGTTTTGTTCCAGTGCTATAAAGGTTTAGGTTCAAATCATAGGTGTTGAAATGAAACCTAGCTCCATTATGGCAACTCTCCATTATCAAATGGTATGGAGACTTCAAGATCATGTCATAAATTTTACCTTGCCAACATCCATAGATACGTTGGTGCTTACTATGGACTCACAGCATGTACCTCACTGTACAATGGTTCCAAAGCAAATCAGTAGAGAAAAGCTTCTTGAGCTTCTTCTAAAAAGCTAGATCACAAGTTATGAGCATACTTTCAAAGCTCCCGAACCGGTCACTACTACAAAAGCCTACATGAAAAGCAATAAGGACGGAACAACAACTATCTTCT
Source organism: Litchi chinensis (assembly GCA_019925255.1). NCBI lineage: Eukaryota > Viridiplantae > Streptophyta > Magnoliopsida > Sapindales > Sapindaceae > Litchi > Litchi chinensis. Next base: position 21,338,329 of record CM034467.1, on the reverse strand, counting down.
TTGGCAAGTCTGGAATTCCCACAGCACCACCAGCTAATTTTCAGTTTATGATATCACCAGTTCAATTAGCTAATCGTGTTCACAAGGATGATCCACCGGTTACTACTTTCTCAAATATCGGTATGTCTATTTTTCAATATAGAGACTCTTCTGGTCATTGTCCTTTTGATATTGATTGTGATTGCATCAAATGTCAAAATGATCCCATTAGAATCATTGAACTTCCCCAAGGATATCATCCTCATAAAAAGAAAAAGAAACCTCCTAAAGATCCTCTTTATCAAGCTTATCTTGATGGAGATCCCTCTGTTGGATTATTAGGAGAACCTTTTGGAAAATTTGATTTTGTTGTTAGATACTCAGACCCTCCAAAACATCCACCGTAAAAAACCCCTCTTGGGATTTACTGGATTACTCAAATCCTCCAAAACCAACCCCTAAACTATCACTAGTACCTTCAACATATAGATCCAAAGAACCTCTTCCATGTTACAAGAAGAGTTTGAAGTGGATTGCTAAAAACATTCCACCTCAGCCTTTTGTTTCTCAACCCATTCCAGTTATGATGATGCGACAACCATCACCACCCTCTTTCAGTCAAGCAGATTATGATCAAGAATTTCTACCAATTCTTGAATCTACTAACCAAAGACCAAAAATCATACCACTTAGATTATTCAATCAGATGGAACTCCAAAACTCATCTCTCCTGCTGAAGCAGTTCTCAACTGGCAAACTGAGAATGCAAAACAACAAAATCAAGCTCTGTTCAACATCTCTAAAAAAGTTGATCTGACAACTTGTCACGCTCAGAGTACTGCAAAAATCATCGCACAGCTTCAAAGGCAAATGCAACAAGTGCATAATGAGTTGATGACTATTATGCAAAACACACAAGGATTCTCTCAAGCTTTCCTTCAAAAGGAGGCAGAGATGAGAAATTTGCAAACTCAATTAGCCTCTCTCTAGAGAGACTATTTTTAACAAACACAATCTCCTGATCCAATGTCATAACCTTACAATTCATTTGAAGCAACTAAATGGGCACCTTCTCTATCAGCTTTTCTAAAGCTCAGCCAACTATTCCCTATACTACATTAACCATCTGTAGCTGAAGCAACTTTTGGCCCAACAAGTCAGTTTTATGACTACATAAAACAACAATTTGAAAAGCAAAGAAAACAAAAAAGAACAGCTAAGAGAAAGGGTAAGAAACTTGTCTCTAGCTCAAAAAAGCAAGAACCTTTACCACTTAGGTCTTCTCAGATGATGGTCTCAGCCTCAACAAACCAAACCAATCCTTTCACCATTATCTTACAGATATAGCCTCTCACCAGATTCCTGTCATTCCTCAGTCTGAAGACTCTAATTCTGAATCAAATCAAACTTTAGATTCCAAACAAGACTCTAAACCTTCTTCTTCACCATCTTTACCCCAAATCCCATCAAGCTCCTCATCAAGCTCTTCCTTTACCTCAAATCTCACATTTTCCATTTAGCCTCAGTTTATGAATACCCAACCTAGAGGTTATACTCCAGAAGAACATATCTCTAACCCAGATACCCCACGCACTCATACCACATCTCTTCCAAACCTTAAAGATGTAGATCTCTCACGACACAGACATCATCAATATCATCAACCTCTTAAAAATCAGTATAATTTGCCTTGATCAAAAATCCACACATTCACAGTTGATGATATTCCCCAGAAAAATGGTGAGATCGAATGTTTGAGTTTCATGTATGGTTACAAGCAGAGATGCTTAAACCAAATGCACAAGTTCAAGTAGTTCTTACACAGTTTTCCACCAGATTCACTGAAAATCTACGAGAATGGTGAACTAGTCTCGGTCAATACCGACAATTACAATTTGTGCAACTACCTACTATTGATCAAGTCATGTATATTCTTTACACTAAATTTTGTGGGATGCCACAATCCCATGAAGTTCAAATGCGTGAAGAATATTTTCAAATAAAGTGTTGTTCTTTGCAAAGAAAAGATCTCGACAAGTACTATCAAGCAATGCTCAAAAGATACCATGTCCTTTGAGGTATGGATGACCCCAACATGAAGCAAGCATTTCTTTCCTCTATCCCAGAATCTCTGGCCTAAGAAATAGTAAAATTGATGCAAGCACATAACAGATCACTTGATCAGATTACACTTGGTGAAATTTATTAGTTTGTACTTGTTGCACTTGAAAGACTATGTGCACAAAAAAAAGAAATTCTTTGATGATTACCTTCAACGATCAAGGCAACTATCAAGGGTATGTCAGCGTCCAGATTTAAAGATCAAATGCAAGGACGAAAAGAAGTGTACATGTAAGCCCTATCGAAAAGACATCATTTCCGAAAGCACAAATCCAAGTCGTTTCTTTCAAGACCCTTCAAATCTAAGAAGTATAAGCCTAAAGTTCACAGATTTCTTCGTAAGAAGAAAACTGGAGAACGACAGATCACTGTTATCTCTATCATGGAAAATGACACTTTGCAAAGCAATGCTCCAAGCAAAAGCACAAGTCTAAAAAAATCCTTAAACAACTCTCTTAGATATCAGGTATTACGTTCTCTGATGATGAATTAGAAAGTCTTTTTTCACAAGATGAAGAGCCACATCTTGAAACAATTCTTCAATACACTATTGAAGACACTGATTCGGTATACACTTTTGACACCAGTCAGCAATTATTAGAATATTCTGATAGTAACACCTGTTACCAACTTCAACAATTTTTCCCTTCCATTTGCTCTATTTCTTTAATTCCTTTAGCCCCAGTCTACCTCTTCCCAACTAAATTCACCAAGCCCATCAAAGTCATTGTTTTCTTTGACACAGGTGTCATTAAATCAATCCTTAACCCAGACATTCTTCTCTCATCCTTTTGGAAACTCCACCAAAAACATTTTTAGATAACCAGTAATGATGTTTTCACCACAAACCTTATCAATCATCTTATAACAGTCCAAATCTTCTCTGAATGTTATACCACTCATAAATTTCTAGAATCCTCACTTTCTAGAAAAGACATGGTATTAGGTTTTGATATTTATGCCAAACTCAATAAACTCAAAATTCTTCCTGAAGGTATTAGATATAAATTCTATTTTTAGACTTGTACAACCTGTCCAAAATTATACCCATTCTTCAACCTAACTTTTCTCATATTCTTAATCCCTACAACAACATTCCTTTGTTGATTCACACTCAACCTTTTTGCTTAAATGTAAGCATTCTCTTTGGCAAAACCCTTATTACTTTGTCACCCTTCCTTTTAAACTTAATGAAGACATCAACCCAACCAAAGCAAGTCATTTGAGAATAAATCATGAACATCTGCTCCTTGCAGAACAAGAATGCAAAGCTCTATTTGATTAAAACCTCATCAAAGCAACTGATTCACAGTGATCTTGTGAAGCTTTTTATGTCAACAATCGAGCAGAAAAAGCACGAGGAAAAATGAGGTTAGTTATCAATTACCAACCTTTAAATTATTTCCTCAAAAACATCAAATTTCCTCTCCCTTTCAGAACTACCTTTTTTGCCCAACTTCACAATGCTCACATTTTCTCTAAATTCGACTTAAAGGCCGGATTTTGGCAATTAGGTCTTCACCTTGATGACAGATACAAAACCGTTTTTTGTATTCCTAATCACTATTACCAGTGGACAGTTTTACCCTTTGGATTAAAAACTGCTCCTTTCTTCTTCCAACAAAAAATGACCCAGATTTTCCAACTCATTATTCACTCTGCTCTGGTATACATAAATGATATTCTTCTTTATTCTAAAGATGAAGAATCTCACTATACTCTCCTTCAATAGTTTGTGGACATAGTTGAAACTCATGGAATTATGTTTTTTAAGAAAAAAGCTGAAATTGCAAAAATATAAATTAATTTTCTTAGCATGCAGATAAAAAATGGTTCTTACCCTCAATCTCACATCTCTGAAGCAATAAAAACATTCTCAAACTTCTTACAAGCAAAAAACAAATTTAATAGTTTTTGGGAATAATCAATTATGTTCACAATTTTATCTCTCACCTCACTCGATATACCTACTTCTTAACCCGGTTTTTTTTAACGAAACCTCCCTCTTGGTCCTCTGAACATATCAATGTTATCATGCTCCTCAAGTAAAAAATTTAAAACCTTTCACCTTTCAAGATTCCAATCAATAGAAAGAAGATTTTGCAAACCGACGTAAGTGAAAATTATTGGGGTACTGCACTTCTCGAACAAGATGAGAAAGGTCACAGACATCTTTGTGCATTCACTAGTGAAAAATTCGAAGACTCATAACCGCACTATCATTCAACTTTTAAAAAAATATTAGTTGTGAAAAATGTAATTGAAAAGCTTAAATTTCATCTCATTGGAAATCATTTCCTTGTTGAGACATATATGCAATCTTTCTCTCAAATGCTCAAGTTTCACAAAGGAAAAGTGTCACATTAGCAATTACTTCGTTGGTCAGAATGGTTCAGTCGCTACTCCTTTGATGTCAAGCATATAAAAGGAGAAGTCAATGTTCTAGCAGATCACCTCTCTCGACCAATCCAAATCACTGCTCCAATCACACAAATCAATCCAGACAGACTCATTCAATGTTACATGTTCACTCAACATCCTCAAAACTCAGTTCATCTAGATGGTCTTTGTTTCAGTCAATCTTCTTTGGAATTTTAGAAGGTCAATCAGTTCAAATCTTTGATTCCTCATAAAATTATTCAACAAGAATTCGACCTATTCAAAAGATTCTCTTTGAGAAAAACTAGACTATTCCAGATTCCATTTGGCCAGCCTTGCAAAATGATACACCATGGGATTTCCTTCCCACTCAGTACACTACTCAACTTCAAAAGGTTCATTCTACTCATCTTGATATGATTGCAAATCAACTCAGTAAAATCCAATTACCATATTAGTATTATCCAGATTCATAGCCCGATACTATTTAAGAACAAGAATTATTAAAAGCAAAAGCCAGATTGTATAAAAGACAAAAGATGAAGTCAAAGAAATCAAAGTACTCATCTCAATCAAGAGACGATTCATCCAGTCATATAATGCAAAATGTGCAAGCCAGCTCATCATCCACTCAAGAGCCATTTACCAACAATACTTAGTATCCTCACCTAGAAGACTTTGATGACTCAATCCTCGAGATGTTTCAGATCCGTAAAATCTGCCAACACTGTAAAGAAAATAGTGAAACAGACGAGTCTGCTTCGGATATGAATATGTCAGATCACACTGTTTTCAACAAATCACCATGAATTCAACAAAGCAATCAATCAGCCTTAACAAGTCAAAAAGCAAGCAGTAAATCATTCAGCCAAAATTCAAAAGATTCCTCGATAATCCAAATCGGTATATAAAAGGTCAATAATCTATGTGTCAATTTGTTAAAGCAATTATGCTCATATGATGTAAGCAGTGATGTAAAATAACAAATAATTAGTGTGTGATGTTAGCGATGATGTAATGTTAATTCAGAGGAACATAGGTATATAGTACTTAGATTCGATTAATTAATATGAAATTCATAATCTATTTCACAAGCGTTTCATACAAAACTCTTAATCTTTTCAGGGAACGGTATACTAACCAAGCCTTACTACCCACTCCTTGGATCTTACTTCGCTCAAGGCCTGCCTCTTCTCCCTTTAATTTTCAGTTCTGGAGACTAGCTTATGAAATATAAAAGGAATTTCATTTTAATTAATTAAATCTAAATACTACATACAGATGTAAATAAAGTTACCTTTACATGATCAGGATCAGAGAATACCAAGACACACTAATATAAATTCTAGAAACGAAAGAGAACTTTTAGCTAGGAAGTTTTTGAAGAAACATGTTTATTACAGAAGAGAACAAACTTACAAAATATTCTCTGATTACAAAGGGTGTCTCTTATATAGATCAAATATAAGAAATCATCATCCGATGTCACAATCTTACAATCCATTTGAAGTAACTCAATGGACACCTTCTTTGTAAGCTTTTCCAAAGCTCGGCCAACCATTCCCTACACTACACCAACCATCTGCAACTGAAGCAACTTTTTATTATTATATATACATGAACAAAAATTCTAGTTGTCATCCATCATTGGATCAAAAATATATATATTCTACCTCCACTAATCATTAGCTCTTAGACCTCACCTCAGTTGACACACACTTTCTCAAGGTTTAGCTCTCATCAATCATCACCCCATCCCTCTTCTTCGTTGACCACCCAAGACCCAACTGCATGCCATCGATACAGACACATTGATTTCTTCATCAAGCATCACCATCTCGCTGCGGTTGCTTCCGTTAATCACCAGTTCATCAAGCAACATCCTTGTTGTGAGTTGTGATAATTAACCTGCTTCTCTTCCTTGTAGAAGGAAGGAATCCTAACAAATAGTCTTAAACATCTCTGCTCCAAACATCATTTAAAACAACTAGATAGCATTTACTTTTTAACAAGTCATACAAGGTTTGCTCCAACTCTTGATCCTAAGACTTTTTCTATCATCTTAGGTTGTTCTGTGGTTGGATTACTAGGTCATTTCACAATGCCTCTCAGAATCTCCCTGGTTTGATACTCTTGGGAAACATATATCCAACCGTAGTCATAAAAATGAGACTCGACTTATCTATTGTTGTCTACTTTCTTGGCCAAAGGGGTTTCGCCAATACCTCCCATTCTCACAATGGAAATCACAGAGTGCGATTTGAGGATAAAAGCGTAGATCAAATCCTCTGCATCATAAACAACATTTCTTATTTCTGAGGCCCAATTACGTAATCCTCTATCCTCATCTTGCCTAGCATCGGCTTTTGTTTTAGTTCGTTTTGCAGATACGTAACTTGCCAATTTTACATGAATAAAAATTCTACAATTGATAATTTTTACATGTAGATGTAAATACAAAAACTTATCAATTTAAACTGGTTTATAGATCTTGATATATAAGACTTATAACAAATGATGAAATCAGAATTGTGGGAATTTATAAGTTAAGTAGTACAAATTTTCAATTTAATGTATAATGTTTGCTTTTCCAAACCACAAGAAAGGAATACTGAAATGTCAAACTTCATTTCTTTTTAAATGAAGTGAGCTCTAATAGAGCTCTTAATCCAAAAAAAATAATAATAAATAAATTCTATTTGAAAGAGTATAATGATGATGATTGTTATGAGTATATTTCGGACTGCATAAATGAGCTGGTAAAAGCCCAAAAATTAATCCAATGGTAAAAGACTCAAAAAGCTCAATGCTCAGATCGCAGTATTGAGCTCGTTACCTTATTCTCCCTCAGCTCGTGTCTTAGACCAAAACTACCTTGATTCATCTTCAGCTTGGGAGGGTGATATGTCAGCTCGTCGAGCTCGCGTCAAGTAATTCAAAAGGGACTGATACAGAGGAGCAGTTAATGTAATGATTGTTACGGAGCAGTTAATGTAATGATTGTTCTGAAAGAGCAGTAGATATAATAATTCATTTCTTAACGTGTACTACATCAACTTATAAATCTCCACTCTATAAATAAGGGTACAATTCTTTGTATTGAACAACTTGAAACGAGTGGAAGAAATACAGTCATTCTGTCAAATTATTCAGAGTGATTGTTATGGACGTAGGCATACTTACCGAACCACGTAAAAAACTCTCTTATTTGCATTTTTCTTCCTCCCTTTCTTTCACTCTTAGTTGTTTTTATCTATTTTGATTGTTTTTTGTCATCAGAATCGTAGTTTGGGCCTAGAATCTCTAGGTCAATTGAATCCCGACGTCGACATTTTAGTGCTAGAATGAAGGTTCAACTACGACTTTGAGATTTTCTTGTTATTGTCATTTGAATCTCGATCAACTACCATGACTAGAGGAAAAACAACCAAAAGCTTTGATGTGATTACTGAGCAGTCCGGGGGTCATATAGACCAGCAAAATGCTCTACTGGTTGGAAGCATGGTGGCGAATGCTTCCACAAACGTGAATATGGGAGCAGCTGCCTTTCTGCCTCCATTTCCTCCGAATTAACCGGCGGCTATCATCGCCGTCGGAGAAGATGCTATACAAATTTGGCAACAATGCCAAAAAGCCCTGGAGAATATTGTGATGCAGTTTGCCGATGTAGTTAGGGTGTTAGCGCAAGTCCAAGCCTAGAACTTGCCTAGATCTGAGGTTACTGCTCTTAGAAAAATTTACCAACCGCAGTGAGAGGAAGTATCAGCTCCTCAAAGACCACTAAAAGAACTGTCATGACCTACCAACTCAATTCGTTCCTCCAACTCGCGCTCGAGGACTAGAGGTCACTGGGCTCGAGAGAAGTATGAAGAAGACAATCAACTATATAGGGAATCACCTCAAGATGGCAGTTTACGAAAGGTTAGTCATGAATATAACCCAAAACGGTACTTTTCAGGTCGCAAGATTAGGCGAAGGTGTGGGCCTTACTATTCAAATATGAGAGAGCTCCTTCAGAAGGTCCGACAACTTGAGGCACACCTTGGTAATTTAAACCGACATGACCAATATAAAAAGAGAACTCTCCTCACTAGGGAGATCGAGACAGAGCCCTTATCTCTTAGGTTCAAGCTCCTCAATATTCCATTTTATAATGGGGACAATAACCCCTACGACAACTTGAATACATTTAACATCCAAATGGATCTCCAGACGAACAACTCATTGGTTAAGTGCCTTGTTTTCCCAACCATCTTAGGGGAAATTCCATGAACCTGGTTCAAAAGTCTCCCATCTCGCAACATAGAAAATTGGGAAGAATGCCAACAAAAATTTGTCAACCAATACAAAGCTCTGAGAAGGCAATTCACGTCATCATGTCACTTTGCCATGATATTTCAATTGCAAAATGAATCGCTGAAGGATTATATTACCAAATTCAGGCGTGAAGTTACCAATGTAGAAAATCCATCTGATGAAAGTGTCTTAACCGCGATCTCATCTGGGCTCCATAAGGATGAAAAGCTATAGAGAGCATCTACAAATCCCCAGTGAGGGATCTAGGCGAGTTCTACGAGCGAGCTGCCAAAGAGATCAGATGAGAAGAGACCTTCGACCCCAATCATTCTAACCCGAAGGGTAAAACGGATAATTCCAACTAGCTGAAGAAAAAGAACAATGGTAGGAACCAAGGTAAAGGTCGAAATGGTGGCTCGAGCAATCAAAAATCCATGAAGGCCAAGAATGAGCCCAGAAATGAACGACCTCAATGTCAAGGTCGTCATAAGAGTTATAGCATCTTGTCATATACACAAGACAGGATCTTTGCGGTAGAGAGAAACAAGAAGGACTTTGGGAGGCCCAATCCTATGAGATCTCCGTTAGCCGTAGAGACAGGAACAAGTTTTGCACATATAACAATGAGGTCGGGCACAACACATCTAAATGTCAGGCATTAACGGATGCTATTGAGGATCTGATTAAGAGGGGTCACTTATGAGACTATGTGATGCGACCAGCAGACCCTTGATCTCGACAACAGCCTCAGCCAACATAGCAGTAACGAGGTTACGACTTCTAATTTGTGATTCAATTCTTGAAAGTTAATTAAAGCTCTATGTTCCTCTTATTATTTCAGTTGAATGATCACTCCACTGATCTCTACTATTTGTCATGCTCCAAATTTTATGAGGCTATTATTATGCTAACAGGTTCGAACTTCCTAACTCGCTATTATACTAACAGGTTCGGACCTCGTAGCTCATTATTATGCTAACAGGTTCGGACCTCCTAGCTGGCTATTATGCTAACAGGTTCTGACCTCCTAACTCGCTATTATACTAACAGGTTTGGAGCTCTTAGCTCATTATTATGCTAACAGGTTCCAACCTTCTAGCTCGCTATTATGCTAACAGGTTCCACCTTCTAGCTCGCTATTATGCTAATAAATTCGGACATCCTAGCTCGTTATTATGCTAACAAATTCGGACATCCTAGCTCCCTATTATGCTAATAGGTTTCGACCTCCTAACTCGCTATTACGCTAATAGGTCGCTAATATGAAAACAGCTCGCAAAATATATCGTTATTGTAGGCGAGGATACGACCTCTTATATAACTCGATAGCATATTGCTATGGCAGATGAGGTTTCGATCCTCTGCATAGCTCGCAATAATATTTTCTATATTCTGCTGGCTTAAGTTTCTTAATTAAGTTATGATCTGCGAACTACAGTGATATCTGAGGGCTTAGTCAACAGGGCAATATCTATTTCTACATCAAGATCGGCAACCTCTGAGCTCTCACCAGATTTTATTATCACTGACTTATACATTAATCACTTTGTTTTTCAATTCGCAGGAAGTTTAAACAGAACCAAAATAACACAGCATTGAAATAAGCAAATTTATTCATTGACTTTGCAACGAGGGAAATCTCTTACAAATACCTTCGCAAAGTGAGGTGAATAAAGCACAAAGACGTTATAAATTTTAAAAGAAAGAAAAAAGCACAACTTGATATGCAGCCTATTAGGAGCCCTGGTCTTGGTGGGCTGATTCCGCGGGAGCTACATCATTAGGGGCTACATTTGAAGGCTCGCAACCTGAACTGTCTCGCCTTGAAGGGTCGCAGTAAGCATCTCCATAGCCAGAGGAACCGCGTCCAGAGTAGTTGAGGACAAGATGGCTTCCATCTTGAACCTTTCCACCTCTAAGACTACCTCCTCACCAAAGAATGAGAAATCCAACTCTAGATGAACTTCCCACTGAATGAAGAGGAAATTGGCACAGGTCACTGGCTCTGCCTCCTCTTTAACTTTGATGACCTGCATCTTAGCCTCCTCCTTAACTCTAGCAACTTCCTCCGTCAGAAGAGCGACCCCTATTTGAGCAACCTCTGCTAGCTGTTTAGCAGCCTTAGCTCGCTCTACTGCAGTCTCAGCTAGTTGTTCAGCAACTTCAGTTTGCTTCTCTGTAGCTTCTGCCCACTATGTGGCCTCCTCAAGCTCGCATTTACCTTATCTAATTCTTTTTCCCGTCAGAGGAGCTTGGCAGCAAGATGCGACCTCGTATGCGCGTGATCGCCCTCCTTGCGAATCAGAGCGTCCTTAGCCTCCTTCTTTGCCTCATCTGCATTCTTCAATTTGGTTAGAAGGCATTATTCTGAATTTTTGGCTCTCTAAGCTTCCGCAATCATGAACGAGAGCTCGCCCTTTGACTTCTCTAGCTCGTCTTCAAGCTTTCTTCTCTTGTACTCAAAAGTTTTGACTTCTCGTCTCTGTTTCATAGCTCCCAATACGACCTAAAATGTAGCGAGTTAGTGTTTAACCAAACAATGAGGTAAAAGAGGTAAAGGGTAGTGTCAATTACCAGCATCTCGTGACGAGCTATATAACCAGATAGGCTCTCGTCCCATAGACCCTCAATATCCAAGTGTCGAGCATGGGTCAGCATGATCTCGGGCCAATGATAGAGGAAGGATTTCAAGTATCTTCCTCCTGATCCACTTTCATGTTGGGCTTTGGCTTGTGGTTCATTTCTTCTCTCCGCGACCTCTACGACCTCGGGCTGCTTACCTTTGTCTGCACGATGTCGCTTGGTCGAGGAAGGATCAGGCACAGACTTTCTTTTTGTTCCCTGCTCAAACTAGCTTGAGTCTCGCGAGCAGGAGCTTCAAATTGAATTTAAGCCATCTCTGATTACAATATGGGGATTTGAACTTATGGAGAATCTATGGCCGGTGTCCAAAGGGGCGCTTCGCTAGGAACAGTGGTTGGAAGGGTTGAAGACTGGACATGACGTTTTGAAGAAGCCTATCAAAGGGAGAGTCTCACCATCCCTGGAGCTTGTTGAGAAGTAAGAACTAGAACTTTTTATGGGGTAGAAGCAGTTTCTACTTCACCGGTAGCTTCGAATACAGAAGCAAGCTCGAATTCTCCCCTACTTTCTATGTCCCTCCTATTATACACTAGCTCACTGTTAAGAGGATAGTTTATGGGTTCTGAGGAGTTCATTGTCGAGGGTATTACTAAGTGTCGCCTCGTTCGAGTTCACAAGCGTTTTGAGAATCTGGTTTTCCTCGTCAGTAAGAGTAGCCCTATCTCCTTTCAAATCTTTGGGATAAAACAAAAAGATAAAAATAAATAAATAAACAACAACAACAACAACAACCCGTAGAAGTCTTTTCCTCATATCTACATAGGCTGAGAGCAAAAGAAAAGTTGCAGAGCTGGCTAATGGAAGAGTAAGAAATATAAAACCAACTTGTCTTGTAATCCTCAACATTAGACTTGCTCTTCGCGTCGCCCCGAGATAAGATACCCTTGTAGCTCTTGTCAAGCTGCAAGATAATATATCTCATCTCGTATTTTTTCTTTCACGCCACCGACGTTTTTGATGCTATAAAGGTGGTAGAGAATTTTTGGACTTGGGGGAGGAAGGTCGTTCCTAATCAAGACCAAGGTTAAAGATGTAAGCTACTAGTAGAAGTTTGGGGTCAATTGAAAAAGGTTAAGCTTAAGCCTATTCAAGAGGTCAACGCGGTAGGCAAGGATTGGAAATCTAAGTCCATGTTTAAATTGATGAGTGCTGACAACAATGAACCCCTTGGGAGGATAAGACGCGTGGTCGTTAGGTATAGGAGACATCACACGACATCCTTTGGGAAGGTGATACTGCAAGACAATTCCCCCCATCTCCTCATATTTTATCCTTGAGGTGTAATGTATGAACACTTTATACGCTCACCGTTCCTCAACGGCCTGACGAGCCATTACAAGGTCAGCCCGAGCTACGAACTCTTCTGCGACCTCACCTCTCTTAGAGGTTGTTTCGCCAATAATGCGAACTTCTGCCAAGCCGAGCTCTTCTAAACTGGATGAGTCATGGTCTCCTACTCTGTGTGAGCGGAGTCCGCGACCTGAAGACATCTACACATGAAAGGGTGCAATTAGGTCACTACTATCAGACCATGCCCAAAAGTTCTAAGTTTCCTACCAACGCATTCCGTAGTCTATAGATAACAAATATCACACAGATTGTTAAAGCTATGGAGAGCTTGATCTACAAGCTAATGACCTATAGGTATATCATCCTACAGCTCGCATACAAAAAGTCATAAACAGTAAACAGGTCGCAAATGACCAAGCAGCAAGATCAAATTAACAGAAAATGAAAAGTCGCAATCAACAACAAAGTATTCAACATCAAGAATACGAGGCATTCAAACAAATTCCAGATCCAAAAAAAAAAAAAACACAATGTGCGCAAAAAACAGAAACAAATCAAAAAACCAAGAGCTAAGCGTGAAACTTACTGTTAATGCTAACTTAAGGGTGAAGGATTCTAATCGTGGAAGATGTTGAATCCTATGAAAACCGGCACAAAGAAGCAAGACGGTAGGAAAAAGATGAAGCCTCGATGTCTGGTTTTGAAAATGATAAGGCAAACGAAAGGGCTCCACTCATTTAAAGGCGCGAGATTCTAACCCTAGTCGTTCGATCTAATGGCAACCCAACCGCCTTAAATCTGACGGCACAGCGGAATTGTGGTTTTTGTCGTCATGCACTGTCAGTTGAGAAACGTGCGCATTAAATACATATAGCACGAGACGTGCTAGTGGTGCAGTCATACAAAAAGTCCCCACGTGTCAAAGGAGTGGGACAAAATTTAAAAAGGCTCCACGATAGGTCGTGACATGTTAGCTTTTACTAGCGAAGCTCAAGCTCCCAGTCCGCAGAGCGCACTAAAGCTAGGGGGCTGATGTTATGTGTATATTTCGGGCTGCATAAATGGGCTTGTAAAAGCCCCACAAGCTGATCCAATGATAAAAGGCCCAAAAAGTCTAGTGTTCAGGTCGCAGTATTGAGCTCGCTACCTCGTTCTCCCTCAGCTCGTGTCTTAGACTAAAACTACCTTGATTCATTTGCAGCTCGTAAGGGTGATATATCAACTCGCCGAGCTCATGCCGGGTAATTCAAAAAGGACTAATACAGAGGAGCAGCTAATGTAATGATTGCTACAATGGAGCAGTTAATGTAATGATTGCTCTGAAAGAGCAGTTGATGTAATAATTTATTTCTTAACGTGTACTACACTCAATTTATAAATCCCCACTCTATAAATAGGGGTGAAATTCTTTGTATTGAATAACTTGAAATGAGTGGAAGAAATACAATCACTTTGCTAAATTATTCAAAGTGACTGCCGTGAACGTAGACATACTTATCGAACCACGTAAAAAAACTCTCTCCCCTGCATTGTTCTTCCTCCCTTTCTTTCACTCTTAGTTGTTTTCATCTATTTTGATTGCTTCTTGTCATCAGAACCGTAATCTGAGCCTAAAATTTTTGGATCGACCAAATCCCAACGTCGATAATGATGATGATGATGATAAACTAGGTCAGTAGAATCACGAATTTTCTAATGTTGTGTACTATTTATTTAATAAGATAATTAGGTAACATAAAAAGATATTTGTTACATGCATGATTGTTATTTAAAGAAAAGGTGGACTCCATAACAATAATGAGAGCCATTGTAGGCCAAATACTTTGCTAATTGGTGTTCAACCTCAACCGGATCAAAAGATAACAAAATCTGCAATAGAACCGGAGCATAATTCTATTGGTTATCAATCCGCCACCTCATTCTTAAAAATCGAATCTTCTGTGACGTGGACGTCCCACCACAAAGAGGCCTTTCCTGATCCCCTGCCGCGCAGCACCGTTGCCCCTCTTGCACCTGTCAATCTCAGCCGTCAACTGAAAAGGAGGAACGTCTCTGGACAACCATTGATCCACATAGAACGTGGTCTGACCACAGCTTCTGTGGGGCCCAGCGGTGGTGACCTGGACGTAGTCGCAGTACCAGCTGTGGTGTGCACCTGAGCCGTCCGAGGTCAAGTTGAGACGGCACACAGGCAAGCCGATGCAAGGGCCACGGCCGCTGAAGATGTCGATGTTGCCGCGCTCGTAGTAGTCGTGTTTGGGGCCCATCAGGCCCCACGATTTTAGGGATGGGACCCACACTGACCTGCCGGATGGATCGCCTAGTGTTATGCTGATATTAGAGTTTGCGCCTCCTTTGATTATCGAACCGGTTTTGACGTACAAGGTGTATACACAGTCGTTCTGCATGCATGCAAAGAAATTTATTCGCAGATCATCAAACTAGGGAAAAAAAAAACAAAGTTGGAAGAAGCCTTGTGTGTTGGATTTAATTGTTAGTAATGGACTGACCCAGAACTTTATAAAGATAGGATTATATTCACCCTTGTCATGTACCATATGAATAACATGTACAATGAATAAGTATTTCGAATAAATGGGAGATTTAAACTCGAGATCGCCTGGTCTAACTCATGGATGTACCAAAAGCTTGAACTAATAGGTAATAATAATATGTAAGAATAAAACTAATGGGATTTATGATTAGTTAATAATAATCACATCACATTTATATGTTGTGATCATTTAATTGTATTTATGTATTTGTATATCATTATGTGATGTGATTATAATAGATGATTATTTCACACACTTTTTTTCTGGTTCAAAATTTAGATAATTATTTCTGGGTCAGAGAAATTAATAAATTTATACTTGCAAGTTGTAACAATTATTTAAATGACAAATTGAAAAGAAGATAATGAGAATGTGAATCTGTAAATGAATAAATGAAAAAGAATTATTATGTGTGGTGATCTATGAACTTGGTTAATTGTAACAATACAAGAGAAGAGATGTATGACATTACTTACACAAGAATCTCTGGCAGCCGTAGAAGAAAACAGAGCAATAATCAAGAAAATTAGAAAGTAGCGACTCTCCATCTTTTTTCCACTTTGCTGTGTTTAGTTTACAATAAATATTGATAAATAAAATGTAAGGAAAACAGTTGTTACTTATAAATAGGTAAGCAGTTTGAACCGGACTTCATTGAAAAGCAAATCTATAGTAATATAACCGCGTCGATAGTTAATTTGTTAATTATGACAAATATGAATCATCTCTTCATGTATATTTTTATTTGAGCTTCCCTTAAAATTTACGGTTAGTTAAAAAAAAATTAAATTTTAATTTAGTCCTTTTAAAAAAATTAGTAAACCATTTTGTTAATAAATATTTTAGAGTTAAACTATTTTTTTAAACAACCAAATTTGTTAACATTGTAAAAAGTAATTGGAAGATGAAGTAATGCTTTACATTTAACCAACAACCTCCTCAAGAAGTATGGAAACGAAACAATAAATTAGTATGAAAAAATTACAAGATAGGTACTTTTAAGCGGTAATAATTATGAGCAATTTGTATTGTATAGAGTTGTTTATTTAATGTAAAATACAACTTAAGACAAACAATATTAAAAGAAAAAAGGGGGGAAAAAAGAGCCAAAGAGAAAAACAAACAAACAAACGAGACTTGGAATTAACTATATATTGTGTCTATAAATCTTTGGGAGTAGGCAAGAGAAGCATGAATGGTACGTGAATAGATGTAGGAATGACCCAGCTAGTTAGAATTGCATGATTGTTTAGCCAGGCAATTGCTTTGGTATGATTTATGGACTTCGGTAGCATGCATCTTCAGAGAATGAAAAAATATATAAAAAGTGAGGTATTATAAAGTTGGATGTATTTTTTTTTTAAAGATGACACTAAATAGATTAAAAATTTATTAAAACTCACTTACATCAATAACTACTTACGTGACCCTAATATTTTGCACTATAATGAAAAATAACTACTCTCATAATAATGTAGGAGAGAAAATTAACTATCTATACAAAACTTATAAAATTTACTTAGTGCAATTTGCATTCCCAATACTCAGTGACATCAAAGTATAAGAGAAAATCAAATTAAGAAGCTGACATTAATATGTATAATTGCTCTGGCTGAAATGTATCAAGTTAAAAGATTCTAAAAATTGATTTGAATCTAGAATTATAAAAGATTCAAAAAATCACATTAAGGTAATTTGGATCCGATTTGTTTGCCATCACTAGTTAATGTTTGCGTAAATTGTGTTACACCTAGATCGGAATGACTAGAGATAACATTATCTAAAAATCTCCAAGTCAGTATCTTAATGTTTTGCCCAAAAGTAGGCATTCGAACTTTATTTTTTTTTCATTGGCATTTGGACTGATAGATATGCATAATCCCAATAAAAGCTAACATACAGTTTAAAGCCAATTCTTTGGGTTGAGGAAGTGCAAGTTGTACGCGTGCTCAAGAATTCCAATACAACACACCAAAAACTATTTAGTCATTTTGCACCCCACATTTTGAAAAATGGCCACAGTCACATCTTACATTACTTACAATAGTATCAATAAGAGAAGGGAAAGTAATTCTAACCCACAAGCTTGCACCATACAAATATAGACATAGTAGTTATATAAACTCAAATCGCTGCCAACTAAGAATCCGAATCCGAGTGCTGAAAGGACGTTCTAGTAATGAAACTATTAAAGGTCTTCAGGTATTGAATTTTCCCTTCTTGATGTCCACCAGCTTGTCGTAAACACACCAAGCAAAGCTAAGGAAATGGTCTTGATCCATTCTTTGCTTGTAGCGGCCCCAAAAGCTATGATGATATGTTACATGATACCAAGCTGATGCCTTTGCATACACTTCCTTTGGATTTGGAGTGATGGCAATAGATGACTCAGTTTCTGTCTGGTCGAACCAGGCCTTAGCTTGCTTTCTAAGCAATCTCACAGCATGACTGATTTCTTCGTAGTCCCTTTTCTTATCGAAAAATGTTGCCATTTTCATTATGCACCCACTTAATATCTCAGCTTCTGTTTTGATCCCATAGTAATCCATTAGACGGCCCAACTTCTTATCATACTGTGTTTTGTAATAGCATGCTTTATCGACGTATTTTTCAAAGCCAACCACTTCCATAGCAGGATCATAAGACATCATTGCCACTTCCTTGGTGAAGCATTTTACGGTTGCTGTACGTGGCGCAATGTCTTTAACCTCCCGATAAAGCTTTCCTAGAACACGTTGTGATTCGTAAGAGGGTTTGTCCTGCTTTTCCATGAAATCGGGATACGTCTTGGGACGTAAATAAGGCGGTAATTCTGCTGCCACACCAGTTTTTGGGAAGTCCACAGTGATAGAGGCTAGCTTGGCAAGCTGCTTACATGAAGCACTCATGGCCTTGTTTGTCCCTGTGTCTGCAAACACCACATGAGCATTGGAGATGACTCCCAAGCTGTCATTCATCATATAGTCCACAAAATACTTCTCGACGTCCTGCAGGACATCATTAAACATGTTAAAGGCGAATATGAGAGACTTGACAGTGTTAGTCATCAAACAAAATACTTGTAACAGAATCAAATATGATGCATTATTGAAACAATATTCAAGAAAATCACCTCAATTGTAATATCATTATCTAAATCTTTGGCTAGTGCTGGTGTATAATCCATAGGAGGAAACTGGTAAGGAGGAATCAGAGCCAGATCCCAACTCACAAAGTAGTTATCTCCATCCAGATCACTCCCAGAACATTCATCAGGATGAGGTCTAATGAACAATGCAAGTTGTGTTAGTAACCCAAATTTCAAGCACAAACTCATTTAAATAAACATTGTTAAAGACTTGATTTAGTACAACTTTAAAATAGTATATAAGTTTCATGTATGAATTCAAATTCTTGTAGTCTAGACAAAAATTAAATCTATAGCTAAGCATTTCCATTTCAGAAATATATAAGTGATTACACAACAAGACAAAGAGAGTCTTACCTTTTTCCTTTTGCAGGGAAAACAATGCAATCCACCATGTGGTGCAAAGCTGGGACATCCACAGCCCTCAAGACGCGCATGTCTCCGGGGTGTAGACATGGGTTTTTTGCAACAACTACTTTGCCCTCTAAAGTCTTGTAATAACCTGATCCGTTTTCACGAAACGCAGGGGAGGCATTGTCTGGATGATGACAGCTAGAGCCAGAGTATCGCACGAACACCTGACCATACTCCAAAGTGCCTGTTTCATCAACACACCCTATCATAGCTTGTCCATTTTGGACAAATATCCTAGTTCTTGTCCACAAGTCTAGAAGATGTGATGCCCGAAATGTCTGAATCATCATCAAAAGGAAGGGCTCTTCGTCTGGTTTATAACCACACATAAGCATTTCCTTGAGAAGTTTTGCATTCTCCCTAGAAGTAGACATCAATTCAAGTGCCTCTTGTGCACTTATAGGATCTGTTAAAATTGCATCCAATTGAGCAACTGCCTCCTTTTGCTTCAATTCAAAGACACAATCTCTAACACCAAGTGTGGACATCAGGGAGATAAGTTGACGATTGAGAAAACAAGGCTGGTACCTGCTACATGCCAAGATATCAAGACTTGTGTTGTTGGATTTGTACTTCAACATGCTCTTTCTCAATGATAGTTTCGCTGTTGAAGTTGGATCAACAGCCACAACACCTTTGTATCCACCATATCGAATCTGAAATGCTGATGGAATATAGTTTGTCCAACCCCATTTTCTAGCTGCTATTTGAGCTAGATCAGCAGATATCTTCCCAATGCCATCAGTGAATACATATTTAATTCCACCCCTTTTGATCTCCACATCAGGAATTATTTCAACTTCACTACTATGAACATGCAAAGCCTCCCTAGATGAACCAAATGATTGTCCAAGCCTGGCAGCATATTTTGCTACATTCTTTATTTCACTAAAATCACCCATCTGCTCTCTAATATCAGCTGCCGTCAACCCAGGTCTAGATGCAAACATCCACAAAGAGTTTTCTGATAATTGACTATTTGAAAACGCCAGAGTTTCAAATTTCATGCCTCCAATTACTAAGCCATTTCTCATAATTGACAATACCCTTCGATAAATTCCCGTGTGTTTCTCATTATTTGAGGAAGCAGGTGTTCCACCAGATGATAAAACTTTTGGAAAAAGTTTCTCACCATCTTCATCGGTGAAAGAGACACGAAGAAACCTATGAATATCATTAGGATAACTGCGTAAAACGCGATTGGAGAGGCTGGCCTCTGGACCACAGAAGTACACCTTAGATGGAGTTATCAGAACTTTGCTCACATAAACCAACCCATCATCATCTAAGGCAATTTCAGGGGACTCAGGTGTAGTCCTGGACATGGAATATTCATTGTATTGCTCACTAAGCCAACTCACAGGATCATAGCAACATTTTCTAAGATGAAATAGTTTTTCTAGAGCATGTTCAATGTATGCTATGTTGATGCTACTTGGATCAACCAAGCAAAAGAACTTGTCATCAAGTGCTGGTCCAGGAAGACAACCATGATGGACCAAAGAGTTGATTTTGAACAAAATTTTGAAAGGTAAGTCAATGTTATGTGGTGGATTGATTATGGGAACAAGATCAGAGTTACTAGAGAAAGAAGAACCTCTCTCAATAACAAATCTGCCTTCAGTTTCATGGTAATAGAAATAGTTTTTTAGAATTTTAGGAACATGACCCCTCCCTGGAAGTTTCAAACATAAAGCTGAAGACTGACCAATGGTTGAAGATGGGGTGAAATCAACTTCCCGAATCCACTGGCCATTGTGCTTGTAAATCCGAGGAGCACTATGTAACTAGAAAAAAAAATTGAAAAACTTATTAGAAAAATGTTGCTATGACTTTGAGATTGACGAAACTTTACACAGTGGAGAAGATTGTTAATTACTTGGAAGACAAGAAACTTGATGGATTGACCACGGCGAAGCTCAATCCGACGAATGCTTTCAGAGGAGACCTCAAGCTTATATTCCACAGAATGATAAGTTAAAAAGAAATTGAACATTTTGAGATCAGAACCAAATTTCACAGAGACATTTTCCTCCAACCAAAGAGCATTAAACTTTTCCTCAGCAATCTGGCATCCAACACTCAATAGTACATCATCAAATCTGTGCTGAGGAATATTAGTGTTTGGTTCCACATCCCAAGCTTTGAGATAACAATTATTCTGGTACCAAAGAACATCATCAGCCAAGGGCTTAATATGTTCCGCAGCTTCAGTAGTTGTGAATTCAACCACTGCATGTGCTCTTTTACCTTCACTTTGTCCCACTTGTACATCACAAACTGTTCCTTCCCCGCTATGTCCCTCCACGAATATCTTCACTGCTGCTTGTGACTGAAGGGAAGCAAATCCAAACAACTTCACTGTCTTGCCCATTACACGATTTTTTTCCAACAACTTCAACTGTAAGTTCCCATTACAAAATTACCGAAGTTCATTACTACTAACTCTGTTTGTTCTCTGCATGAAATTATGCATGAAAGTTTATTTAAAAACATAATTATTTAATCTAATTAATACACTCACAAATATGTATATTACTTCAAAGAAATGCTAGTCTACTGATATTGAAACCATAGAAAGAAAAATATATAAGAAGAGTATTCAATTATAACATCTCTAAAGAACAAACAATAATTTGATTAACACATCATCTTCCATGTCCTTAAATCAGCCAAATGTTGCAATAACTACGCATGTATATTATGATCAATCAATCAGCTTCCATAAAATGAAATGGTAATCAATTTTTAGAACCTTGTCAAAACAATCTTGCTTGTAAATTTTGTTAATAACAAAGACTGTTATGATCAAGAATATCAAAACCACTCTCAAGATTTAAGCCACTCAGACACACACACACACACAGAGAAAACATGCTTGTTTTCCCAGAAAATCAGAAAGAAGAAGATGAGAGTCAATCAGCTTCCATAAAATGATAATCAATATTTTAAAAATACCTTTTCAACAGAGTCTTGCTTGCAAATTTTTTAATAACAAAGACTATGATGATCAAGACATACATGATGTTAATTACACATGATAAGAACTGGCTAATAAACTAGACACAGATGAGAGCAATATTTCTGATCATATCGAATGCAACACCAAAAAATAAGAGTAATTTAAATAAACAGCTAAAAAAAAAAAATTCAATAAGAAGTTGAAGTAACAAGGAGAGACTCACAAGAGTGATTGGCTTGCAGCAGAGATATATGACTCAATGTTTAGCACTGAGTTGCAAATGGGGATCGACTAAGGTATATATAGAGGAAGACTGGAAGAGCCAAAGAAAAAGTGTTTTTGTTTTTTTTTTTTTTTGACATACCAAAGAAAAAGTGTTACTAGCTCACTCTTGGTAGTCAAGTTTCGGACAGTATCTTGACGCCAGGAAAATTTATATATTTTCACGATTAAAAAAAAATGATATTTTTTAAGCTGACAATACATGGATTAATTATAAATATGATCTTATTAACGCCAAAACTCTCATGTGAATGACACGTATTCCCTACTTATCAAATAATGTCATGACAACATGTACATAAAAGGGTCCCTATGAGGTTGATTTTTTATTACTATCTTCCAAGTGTTTTGTTCTGCCTACAGTATATTCTAAAGATTCTTTCAAGTGGTCGTTAGCTGACATCCATTGATCAATTCTGTACAGTCTCCATGGCTCCACACATCATAGAGCCAATCACATGAGCACATCAGAAAAATTGAGTGAATCACTTTATTTCCTGGGAGGTGGCATAAAATGAATTTTAACTTCGGGGCAAAATGTACAAAATCCCCCCTGAGGTGAGGTTTAAACGCCTCAAAATTTGGTTTTTATAACACAATGTCCTCAAGTCATTAGTGTTTGTTAGTCAATATTTGATTGATCAAGGGTAATTTCATCATTTACGAACCTATTTTATTTAAGAAAAATTAAAAAAATATATATTTTTTAATGATTCAATATCCTGCAACAAACAAAAAAAAATAGAATTTAAAAAAAAAAAAAAACTGGGAACCCAGAACTTTTGGGTTCCCAGATGAACATCATCTAGTGTTCATCATCTGGGTTCATCCCAGACATGGTGAACATCATCTGGGAACCCAGATGATGCATCATTATCAAACAAGAAAATTACAAAATAAATTATATAAAAAAAAAAAAAAAAAACATAACTGGTTTCCAAACTAAACAAAAAAAACCCAAATCATCATCAACTCCATCTCAGAACACCATCATCAACTCCAAAACTCTACTTGAAAACCAAACTTAAACTCATCTCAGAATCATCATCATCATCATCATCATCATCATCAACAACAACAAATCAAACTCAAACATAAACACAAGAATCATCAACAAACCTATTCACGAACCCAGACATATTTGGGTTCGAATCGAATCCAAATTTCATAAATCTAAATTCGATTCGAACCCAGAGATGTCTGGGTTCTCGGTTTGACGAACCCAGATATTGGGTTTGACATCTGGGTTCGTCGAACCCAGATGGATCGTCTGGGTTCGAATCGAACCCAGACGAACCCAGATCTGGGCTCGTCTGGGTTTAACGAACCCAGATCTGGGCTCGTCTGGGTTCGACGAACCCAGATCTGGGTTCGTTTGGGTTCGTCAAACCCAGATGTCTCTGGGTTCAAATCGAACCCAGATATCCCTGGTTCAGAAGAAGAAAAAGAAGAAGAAAAAAACAAGAAGAAGAAGAGGTCGGCGTGCAATCTGCTCTCTGGTGGAGGCTGGTGGAGAGAGAGAGAGAGTGAGATGTTTTAATAATTTTTGTTGATTTATTATTTTATTTTAATAATATTTTAAATTATTTCAAACAGTAAGGGCATTTTGGTCTTTACAAGTCAAAAATCAATCAACCGTTTGATTTAACCATATTTGACTGTTAACTTGGGGACATTATGTTATAAAAGTCAAACTTTGACTATGGACGTTTAAAGGCTTACCTTAGGGGGATTTTGTGTATTTTACCCTTTAACTTTTGGAATCTTCTCAGCGCCAAGATATACTTAAATAAATGCAAAAGTAAATTTTATTATTGGGTCATGAGCTTCTGAAAATATCCACATTACAAAACATGATACATAATACCTATTGAGATCTAATATTATTAAAATGATTCAAATAATTACTTCCATACATTGAAAAAAAAAAAAGGCCTCTATACTAACTTTTTTTTTTCAATTAATACAAGTTTTCATCTTAATATGTATTAAATGTATAATTGATATTTAGAAAAAATGACTGAACATTTTTTCATTCACTTACATATTAAAGGTTTAATTCTTACTAAATATATATTAAAGTTTTTATGAACAATTTCTCTTGTTTATTATAATTGTATCAAAGACATATTAAAATTTTTATAAATGATTTTCTTGTTTATTATGACTTCTGAGAGTGATTATTTCATGAGTAAATATTAAATCAATTTTTATCAAATTATATTAAAATTTATATGAATAATTTTTTTTATTTACTATAAAAGTAGTTGTGTCATCCTACAGCAGAACTTTTTGTTTTCGAAAAGCAGGAAATGATCAATAAATGATTTTGTTTTTCTGACTGTTCTGCTAGAGTAAGGCGCGCACCAATGGAGTTACCTGGAAGTAGTTATAGCTAAAGAAAAGGAGACGAGTCTCTTCGAATCCCTCTCCTTGCTATGCAAGGAGAGTAAAGTGGGGCCAGCCAAATTCTTCTTGATCATCAAGAATGAGACAGTGCATGTGATTGATTCTTCTGATGTGATATGATTTTATGACAACTGAAATCAAACTTGCATCCGAAGGTTTTCTCCTATGGGGAGTGCATCATCATTCGTAGACGTTAATGACTAATGTCTTGACGTCTTTCTTTATTTTCTTTTGAAAATTCATCAAGTTTCCTTCTACCTACTAGCAAATCTTGTGGTAAGACCACTTGATTTAAGGTTAGAAGCCATAAAAGGTAAACCAAGAGAAAAAAGAGAGATTCAACTCCTCATTTAGACAAGGACCCGAGTACGAGTTTAATATCTATTCTATTGTAATTAAAAAGTTTACGAAAAAAAATAATAATAAAATGAATATAATTTCTTTTTAGAAGTTAGTTAATTATTATAAAATATCATTAGATTACTTATGTAAATAATAATAATAATATAAAATGGAAATAATCAAAATTAATCATTTAAAATGAGGAATATTCATTTTTAACAACAAAAGAACCTTAAACCTTTCTTTTTTTTTCAAATACCTTAAACCATTTTTAATCAAATTGAAAATTCAATTTCAGTTCATTGTTTGAAATTACAATATTGCCTCTCATACAAAAAACAAAAAATCAGACTTCTTTGCTCTTCCATTTTTTTTTTCCTTTTTTCCTTCGTTCTTCCCATTCTCTCTTTTGTTCTTTGTTCTTCATCATTTTTTTCTCTTCTTTTGTTTCTTCTTAAGTTGATACATCACAAAATCAAAGAAGGTTATTGGCAACAAATTGAGTTGTGAGAGAAAGAAATTTGGAAATATAAACTAGATTTGTAAAGATTAGTTAATTTCTTAGTCAAATATACTCATTTAATTAACATAATAAGTGCATAATTTGTTCTTGTACATTGCATGAATTTTTGAGTTTGATTATATTACTAATTCAAAATCTCATTTTTTGAACTTTTTTGAATGTTCTATGTTGAAAGTAAGTGAAATATCAAAAAACAATGTGAGACATTCGTAATTAACAAGCTTAAATATGTTAAAAAATGTTAGTGAAACATACTGAAAAATGTCATGTAACATTTAAAAAATATTGCATAACTCTTAAATATCCTGAGACATCTAGTTAACCTAAACATTCAAAAAAACAAATAATAATAATTATATAACATCTTATATACTCCGAAACATTTTCCTTAACAAGCATAGACATTTAAAAAATATCTTGTAACATCTTAAATATCTCCAAACATATCATGACGCACCATAAATAATGTGAAACAAATTGAAAATTGATAATTTTCCAAAAATCATTCTAAAAACTTAACGTATAACGTCTCGATCACCTCCAACACTAAATATCACTATCTCCAAAATTATCCATGGTTCGATCGCCAGTGTGCCAGTGTTGCTCTTTAATTTGGCCATTGGTTTGATATTTCTCTCTCTACGTTTCTTACTCTCTCTCTCTTAATTTTAAAAGTTCAAATTGGTAAAAAGAATTGAGTTTGAAGAAAGATGAGTGTCTGAATAATTGCATATGTCAGGTGGTTAGATACAAATAAAATTTCGTATGCAGGCGAAAAAGAAAATCCAGTAATCAAGGTGGTTTAAAATGATTTTTTTCCCTTACATATGTTTAGATGTGTCATAATATCACACTATAATCACATGATCTAAGATATCACGCCATCTGTGGAGCATATAAAAAGGTAAATTGAAGATAAACAATAACACAACTTTTTATTTTCTCTTGTTGGAGATGAACAATATTGTTGTACTATAACAATCAACATGCAACGCATCTGGTTTTCACCAAGTCTAAACAGAAATGGATTTCTCCATTTACCATACATAAAACAGTTGAACGACACTGGTCACATCAGAAATCAGAAGGTCCGTGAAAGTCTTGTTCGTGTATTATATACATGAAAGGAGGGTTGCTGTGCAGTGAATAGGCTGAGGACAAGCCAGAAGATGCTGATCTAGCTCCAAGAATTTCCAGATTTACTGGCACAGCCAAGAATAGAACTATATAAATTCATCAATGATAAGCGGGGAAACAAACTGTATATAAAAGAAAAAATAATTGGTTCTATCCGTTCCTGAACACCTTTGGAACAGCAAGAACATAATGGTAATTACCTCTTATCAGCTGCTTGAGCTACCAAGATCAAAATCCATAGTGTAATCATATTCAATAGTAGGAATTACAGAGGCCACAAATTTCAAGAATAAGAAAAGGTACCTGCAAAACACATTATTGTAGATTTAATATAAAAAGAAATTCCCAGAAAGATAAGCAAATGGACAGAAAGCAAGAACACAGAAAACAGATTAGCTAAAACTAAAAACCACCAATTTGCAATTCCCAATGCAAAAACTCAGTATCAACCTTTAAGGTTTAACAGACTATTATTTTCCTTTGCTTTCTCATTCTTTCTTAAAGCCCCTTAAAGCCCATATAGAGAATTAGGTAGAAACATTTAAAACATGGAAAACAGATTAGCTAAAACTAAAAATCACCAATTTGCATTTAGGTGGAAACTACAATTTTCCTTTGCTTCCTCATTCTTTCTTAAAGCCCGTATAGAGAATTAGGTAGAACCATTTATATATATATATATATCTACTGGGTTGATGTGGATGGCAATAATTCAGATCATGGAAGATAATTATTACCAGGAGATTATCTCATCCACCAATTAATCTTGAAAACTAGGAGCTTCATGACTGATTATAAACCATTAATGATCCAATGCTAAGCTTTTATTTCACAAGGTGTATCTAGGAATTATATGAGTTAAAAGGCCAAATGAACGTTTCATCTAAATAGTAAGAAAAAATATATCGCTCAGCTTCAGGCGACACTCCACATCACCATAAATAGTAAATTTCATCATGACCCCATGCAGCATAGATGTATCAATGCATGTTTGTACATGAAAGTAAATTAGTAGAATTGGCCTGTTTAAGAGGGGTTAACTCAATTAGATTCTGGATTTGAAAATTTGTAAGGCAGTAGGTAAAACCATTGACTATGATGCGAAGAAACAGACAAGTCAAATTCCTGTTTCCATGTAAATGAAGAGGAAAAAAGTATAAATTACTTGTCAACTTCAGGCTCCACTCCACGTGACACTAAAACATCAATGATTTTCTTCATCACAGCACCATGTCGACATGGATGTATGGATGCATGCTTCCCAGGCAAGTGAGGATGATCTTCAATGGTCACCTGTACAGTAAAACCAGGGAAATTAAAGAATAAAGAAATTTGAAATATTCTTATAGATATATTCAAAGCAAATAGGTCAAAGATAAATGAATGGATTATAAGGGTGCATCCATAGTTTTAAAAGACGCAAGATGCACTGAGACGCAAAAGGGCAGCGGAGCCCCAGGCATAAGGCATAAGGCGCAAGGCGTGCCTTTTCAAGACAAAGTGCTATTCTTATAAAAAAAAACTTAAAATATTATAAAATCATAAAATTTGAGTCTTTTTATATATGTATATATAATTATAGGGGTTTTTTATTTATTCTTCAAATTAGTGGGTTTAATTGGATATTTTATAATAATTTGAGGACTTATATACAATTTTTCCTAGCTCTAATTGGGTATTTTGTCATAAATTAGGGAAGTTATTTGCAATTTTCCTACACATATATATTTAAAGTTTGGACAACCAAAAAACCTAGCCATCACTTCTCTATTCTTCAGCCTCTCCCTTCCTTCACCCTTGCCTTTCTCTCTCCAGCTTTCCTCACTGTCTGCAGCCAAGCAACCACCACCTTGGAGTGCCGATTTCGGCAACTAGAATGCCACGTGAGGAGAGGGGAGTGGATCGGTGGCAAGAAGACTGGTTTCAAGGTTGTTTGGCCAGTTTCAGGGCTGTTTGGCTGGTTTCAGCGGTTGTTTGGCCGGTTTTGACGACGGTTTTGGCAGCTAGATGGTTAGGGTGACTTGTCGGCCGGTTTTTGCTCTTTATTTTGCCCGAGCGCGCCTAGGCTCTCCCCGAACTTCTCCACCTAGGTTCTCCAGGCGCGCACCTCTGCGCCTCGCACCCAGGCGAGCACCTAGGCACGCCTTTTAAAACTATGGGTGCATCTAGTAGTAGCCATTTTTCATTTTTTTTTTTTAAGCAAAAATGAAAATAAAAACAGTGTTTTTTATTTAGTTTTCAAATTCTGAAAATGCATCTGGTAATATATACTGAAAACAGTATTCTGAAAATGAGAACTGAAAAACACATCTGGTAACAATAACCAAAAAATATCTTCAACTTTTTAATTTACCTACAATACAAATATTACTACATTAAACAATAATTTCTACAATACAATATTGAATTAATGATAATTATAAGACAAATATCTTTTTTTTTTTTTAATTAGTTTCTATTTTTCAAATATATATTTTTTTTAACTTATATTAGTGATTTTTTATTTATATTTAAATCCAATTTTTAGGTTTCTCTCCTATAGCTATAAAAATCATATATAATACATTACCCATTAAATACCACAAAAAATTTACCTATTAATTAATATATAGCTACAATTACCCGATTTGATTGTTCTTTTTGCGAGGCTATCTGATTTGAGTTTTTATTACATTAATGAAGACTAATTTAAGTTAATGGTGAGAGTTAGTGGGGTGGTTTGACCGTTTGACCGTTTAATGGTGTGATTTAGCGGGTAGTTTGAGTGATTTAAGTGAGGAAAAATAATGATTAGACTTAATTTATAAATTAATTGTCTAATCATTATTTTTCCTCACTTAAATCACTCAAACTACCCGCTAAATCACACAATTAAACGGTCAAACGGTCAAACCACCCCACTAACTCTCACCATTAACTTAAAATCCCTCAAACCAAACCAATCAAACCCCACTAACGTTTGTTTTTTTTTTTTTATTGGTATATATATTAATTATATAACCCACAGTTATTATGAATTTTTTATCAATATATATATTTATATAACAATAAAACCCCACTAACTCTCTCAAGTCTCACCAGTTTCTTCTTTTTCTTTAACATTCCGGTTTACTCTCTCTCTTTATAAACTAGATTTCTGTTGTTGATAGAGAAGTGGAGAAGAATTTATTATTATTTTTTTTTAAAGTGGTTTAGTGTGAGTATCATAGCACTAGAACCGTGCTAGAAGCTTGCTCTTTCAAAATAGTCTTGAAGAAGTGCGGTCCATATGTTGCAGTCTAATTTGAAGCAAATCAGAAAAAACCAGGAGGGGAAACCCGGGGAAGAGGGAGGAGATAAAAGAAGAAAAGAAAAGAGTGAACGAGCAAATATTCCTATGAACTCCTATCAGGGAAAAATAAGGTCTCTGAAACTGACACCAGAGTGAGTGAATGAGCAAAAAGTCCCTTACTTTGACAAGTTCCAAATAAGAAACAACCAACATTCCCATAGTTCCACTAAATGGTCAATGCCCAACATTTTACTAATAAACAATTGTATATATTACATCTAGGAAAACAATAGTAGTAGCAGCACTGAGTGGGCCATGTCACAAATCAAGGAATTATATTTAAGTAAAGGCCTAAAGGGCACGCCTAAGGTGCAAACCAACATGTGAATACGGTTGTGATCCAAGACCGAGTAGCTTGTGTCAAGTGTGAGAAATTGCATTTCAGTAACAAAAATGTTCAAGGCAAAATCAATCAGAATACAACTGCATAAGTAATAATGCATTGTGCTATTTACATTAGACTAATCTAAGATGAAAATTATTCTTTTCCTTCTAAAGAAAGAAGTAGTTGCTGTTGAGAAACTAATAAACAATGATTTTGTACAAATTACAATAGATTCTACAAGATGCCTCAAATTTTGGGGCCTTAAACCGAATTCCACCCTTGATCAAACTTTAGATTTCTTTTTCTTTTTCATTTTTTTTTGCTTGGAATAGATCAAACATTAGATTTCATCATCAAAGCACACTTATAAAACATTAATTAGAAGCATAAAAAATCACACTTCAGAGTCATGGAACAAAAGATCCTGGACAATTAAATTTGAAGTCATGAAAAAAGAAACCACTCTGAGCATACCAAAAAGTTGAGACAATCACATCATCATAAAAAAGACAAGGGGGGCCACCAAGTCTCACCGTTTTGCGTGCATGGTCTTGACTAACATCTTCAAGCACATGTTCAGGTTGCAAAAGCATCCTCGACTGTAAAACCAACAGAAAATGCTTAGTCAAGTAAATCCAAAAAGCTTAATTACTGCATCATTCATTATAACAGTAGATACAAACTATACAATAGTCTTCACATAATTATACAATATTTAGAAATCAACCCAATAACCGGAGGTAATATAAAAGGATCACATAGACTCAGTTTCAAAAATGTTAAATCACAAGCATGAATTAAGAAGCATTAGGTCACATTTGGAAAATATATCTTAGTAGGATCAGTTAGAGCAGTAACCAGACTAGGCTGCATTTTTCGCTATACTCATTTATAAAATAATATGATTTTTCACATTTTGTGTATACATATTAGTAGGATTAGTTACAGCTGCAGTCAGAGAAAGCTGCATTTTTCACTATAATCATTTATAAAATAATGTGATTTTTATTTATAAACTAGTTGTACATACATACATTATTGAAATTTTTATTTGAACATACATACATACATACATATATGTATATGATCTTGACAGTTTATATTGGCAACCTACTACATCTATAGCTAGACGTTATGGGTAGATGTTACGGGAAGTAGGAATCTCATTGTAAGTGCTTTAAGTCTCTAGAATGTTGAGACAACCTTAAATTAACATATAAGCAAATTCACAAAAAACACTGTCTTAATTCCAACATATAATAACGCACACATGACATACATAAGCCACTAAGAAAAGTATAAACAGATTGGCAAACCTCATCATATCCAGTAAGCCAGACACGGGGAGTTTGATAATACTTATCATACCTGCATATAGAGGAAGAATAACACATCAAAGTACTTCACTTTTTTCTAAGATTACAGCAGCCACACAAACATAAAAAATCATCAGAAAAATGATACAGTAGCTTAATAGCCACTACCTTATATATAATACTGAAAATTGATGCCCAGAAGCACGAATGAATTTAGAAAAGGAACATATTCTAATGCATTTATGGGACCCACATGTGCAAGGAATCAATATTAACAATTGAACTTGAATTTCTTGAAGCCTAAAATTATGAATCTAAAGTAAAATAAAGGTCAATATACTACACGAGTAAAAGAAATGAAACCTGTTCATTTAAATAAGAAGTATCAGATCAATGCTTCAACTAATTACATGCTATTAAATTGTTAATTAAATTCTTCCTATGATATCAGTATGCTTACAATAAAGAATTTAGATATCCAAAGAAGGGTGATCAGCACATTCAGGAACATCTTACACATTTGTGCTGTAGTGAAATAATTTACTATATTCAATTGAAGTGAGATTCAGACAAGCTACAATGTTATCTAACACATCATAGATGGCTCAAAAAAATCTACTATCAGTATTCATCTTACGTGATGCTGACATCATAGGTACGTGTCCGGAGAATGTTATCATCATCAGGTTCATGAGCCACAAGATATGTGGACTGCAGTGTTGCCTGCATTAAAAAACACAAATAATTCGGTTTTCAGTAGTTACTTTATATTAGTTCACAGGTTCAATTTGGCCTTTTAACATTCAAATGAAAATATTGACAACTGCCCTTCAGAAAATATGAAAATTGTGAGGCACCACAGGATATGTATCTAATTTTTCACGAGGTCCAAATTCTTTATCACAGGTTTGTGGGCTGATCAATTTTCTCTCAACTTTGCTGCCATTTTATAGGCAAAGGAAGTTAAGAACTGTCCCTTTTCAAAGGCCAGATGAAGGTTATCTGAATATTGAGCTAGAACTGTCCGTTGTCAAGGCCAGGTGGAAGCTTATCTGGATATTGTGATAAAACACGACTCCAACGGATACAAAGGTTCATAATGGCAGCTAGCCAACAAATGTGGGATGCAATGAAGGGCTTATTTTCAAAAATCGAAGAACAAATATGTCCACAGGTTGATCTAAGATGGGTTCAGATTTCAGAATGAACAAACATAAAACACATTGTTGATAGAATTGTGAAACTGGTATCATGGCATCTAGTAGTACAAATGATTATTATCAGAGTAATAATAATAAATGCGTTATTTATTATTTCCAAAAACCACCCAAGATCCTCCAAGAAGAATATGATAAAAATCGACATACTATTGTTGAAAGAATTGTGAAACTGGTATCATGGCATCTGGTAGTACAAATGATTATTATCAGAGTAATAATAATAAATGCGTTATTTATTCTTTCCAAAAACCACCCAAGATCCTGCAAGAAGAATATGATAAAAATTGACATATACTATTACAAGTAAAGCAATTCTAAGAACGTAGTGACAAGTTGATAATATCAACTTACAGGATCTGTTTCAATTAGGCTGTCAGGTTCATCATATTCTGCCATGTCTGGAATATCTTCTTCCTCCTCACCCCCAAAATGGTTAGAAATTGACATAACAGTACTTTTCTTGCTGATCTCTAGGGTCTCCATAGATGGCAAGTTGTCATCCTCATCACATTTATCTACAGAAGATATGAAGCATAGAGTCAAACAAAAAACAAAAAGCGCACTGAATTTAAATGTACTAGGGAGAATCTGTTGAATATTCAAATGCTGCCGGCATTAGTATAAACAAACACACATGACAACAACCCAGATTCCCAAATATATAGTCGATTTGAAACCAATATACAAAAGACTACCTGACTATCATATTGGCATATTGCAGAATGTATCGCACCATTACATCATAGGGGATTCATGCATCTAAACCTAATTAAAGATATTTTAACTTAAACATCAGTGACTTTAAAAGCTACTATTCAAGTAGTTGTTAATATCGAAAGAAGTCAAATGCATACTGACGCTTGTTTCTAGACACACAAAACATATATACAATTGCCCTAACAATTTTATCTTTCTGTCAGTGACAAACTTAAGCCTACCCCCAATGACCTCTTACCAGTTAATCTAAAGCTGAAGGGGTGTATTGCAAATGATGTAACTGATCAAAGACACCAATAGAACAATCGGTAAAAAGTATATTATCGTAGTAAGGAATAGAATTTTTCACAGGGTACATTGACTAGTATATGCATGTATACCATTAGATAAGAATACCCTCGAGATTGTGCAATTGGCCATGTTTTAAAAACTACACAAATTTTAACCCAGAACAAGAAAAATTATAGAATATACAAAACAATTTGGGAAACTTTCAATGATCCATAGACAAAGTGAAAAAGTGAAAAACTGCCACCTCTAGGCCTATTTCAGTAAACCTAAAACTAATTTTTTTTTTTCAAACATAACCCTAAAACCACTAATCTCTCTAAAAAACACATAAGCCGATTCCCATTAGTTTCTGCAGTTTAAATCAGATGCTCGTTAATATTTTGCACTTGCATTGAAATTATATATATCAATGACTACTCCAACCTAAAAAGTTACCTTTAGGTTTCCCATGAGTCGCCAGCCAACCATCATTATCTTCATTGTCCACCAAAATTTCTCCTCCGGCACCTTCGTACTCTTCCTCTATTGATGCAGCTCTCTTTAGGCATGGAACTGCAGAAAAAAACAAAAAAAATCTCTTGATCACTCATTCCACATTTAGCAAAAAAATAAAACCCCATCATCATTCAAATTAAGTTTATGTCATATATTTCCCTCAAAATCATAACTAAATCAAAATTTCCCACATAAAAACAACATCAACAATCTCATGAACAGAAAAATTAATTTACAATACATAGAAAAAAATAAAATTGCTGAATTTACCGTTTCTAGTAATCAAAAACTGCTTCTCCGGAGGCAAATAGGACTTCCTCTTGCCCGGCTCGCCGGATTCCCTGAACAAAAATCGACTCGACATGAAGTTGCATTTAAAATATCAAAAAAAAAAATGAAGTGATTGAGAATATAAATACCAAGACCAGGTGGGGCACTTGGAGACGAGATTGTCGCCGGCGAGAACGAATTCGCTAACGCTGAGTACGCCTTTCTCTCTGAAGGCAGAGACGGTGCGGGGTCCGGTGATCCTCTCTACAGTTCCTTTGAATGCTTCGTGGAGCTTCTGCGACAGCACCATCTTGTCGATTTGCAGAATTTGGGTACGTAAACAAACCCTAATTATTATTGTAGACGTTTCAAACAGATAATGCTGATAACTTGTTTAATTGGAAAACGTTCGAAGTTCAATTATTTATTTTCAGACCCCTATTTGTTTTGTATTTATAGTGCTACGCATTCGGCTCCGTACATATTTCGATTTTCACTAGTGATATATAAATATAGTATTCAAATTCGATGAGAGCGAGGGCTATCACTTAAGGTAATATAATTTTTCATTTTTTTAATATAATTATTATGAATCGAAAATCTAAACATTAATGGTTAGAAATCTATCAAAACTTTCTAAATGTTTCTATCTAAATTAATTATTATTTGCAGCTCTTATCTAAATTAAATTAAATTGACAACTTGAAATCTACTCCCACATAAAGAAGAACACTATTTACACATAATGATAAAATAAAATTTGAACTTTGATAAAAAATATGAAGGAGAAATGTATTAAACACTTTAACTATGAGTGGATGTATAATCATTTTTTTTAATTTTAAAATATAATTAATATTTATTAAATCAATTAACAATAAATAACTTTTTATGGTAAGCTTGGTGGTGATCATAGCTCTCAACTATGGTGAGGTCTTAAATTTAAACTCTCCTCCTTAAATTATTGAAAAAAAAAAAAGGAAAAGGAAGATTGGTTCCCTTTTTTTTTTTTTTTCAACTATGCGTCTCCATTTTTTTAATTATCTGTTATTATCCCATATCGGATATCAATAGATTGGTCCATAATTTGTAAGGAAGGTTATGAATACTAGTACCTAACATGTTAGTCTTTTGAGTTGGTTTTAAGCATCTGTTCAAATTTTGATGAATGATTCCATATCTTCAAGACTTCAATGGAGTTTATTCCCAACATTTCTTTTGTTTTAATCAATGCATTGAACTACAACACAATCAAATCAAATATTCATATTTGTTTATTTTGTTTTTAGTTATCAAACAAGTAAAATTAACCTCCATTTTCTTCTTCTCCATTCAGATACACCTCTGATATCTTCTCATGTTCAAATCTCTTTCTCCAATTCCCATGGGATCTGAATTTGTCATGATGAAATCACAAAATGCAGCAACCAAAAGACAGAAACCAACAAGAATTGGAGACGTTAAAGGCAAAAAAGAACAATCTCGCAATGAAGGAGGACGCAAGTAATATTGGTCGATAGTCAGTTCGTGAAGATTGATGGTGTACTTATAATCAACATTCACCTCCTCCTTTCTTCCCCTAGTCTTCAGCACCACATTTTCCCCCTTTCCCTCTCTCTAATTAACTACACCTGTGGTAGGCTTTTGGAGATGCAAAACCAGAAGGAAAATACAATTTTGACATTAAATGAGACTTATTTAAAATTTTAAAACAGAAAAAAGTTGTATTTACAAAAATAAAATCCAATAAAATTAATGTAAGGGTAGTTTTGTCATTGAATGAGATTTATTTAAAAATTTACAAAATTTAAAATTTTTGATAAGGGGTGTCTATACATTTATGAGGGGTGTAAATATCAATCACTCTGAGTAAATTCCTGTTGTAGGCTTCACATCTATTATCCACAACAAGTGGGATCCTTTAGAAAGATGGTTTGGGCCAATGTTGAAGCCCCTAAATTAAGAGGACCGTCATTTGCATCCCTCTAAAACTATGTGTACACCACTTTCATGAGTTTACCATATTAAATGAATCATAATTATAAATTATAATTTTTTAAAATAATATTCAATGAGGGTATATTAGGAAAGGGGTGCACATACAGCTTAGTGTGTTGCAAATACTGCCACTCCTAGATTATAGGTGAAGCTGGGACTTTACACGGTGAGAGTAAAGTGAGAAAGTGAACGCCACTCAAGATACTAAACTTTTAGGTTAGTTATAAGCTCTAGCCATGACATTTGGAAGCCAAAGGCTGGAAACACACTGTTAGATAATTGGAGGAGTTCCATTCATCTGATTTTAGAAATTTTGCATTCATTTACTCGATTTTTTTCTAATTTGGAGCTGCTGATTACTGAAGTTTTCTTATGCAACCTGGATTAAACTTCAAGAATTTTGCACCTTCAAACTTCTTTTGTGAATTGCCTTTCTAACTTTCCAAGCGGACAGCAGCCCTCTTTTTGAATTTCCTGATCGAAATTGAAAGTAATGGTTGCATAATGATGCTTTACCTTTTCAAATAATATTCCAAAGCATCCTATTATGTGAATGTGCAAAGTGTGAGTTTAGTTGCTCTCTTTCGAGTCGTGAGAATAATCATTTGCACTATACTATAAGTTATTTATTTTGACAAATTTCGGAAATTATCTTATTCATAAGTTGTTAGCATTTTAAAAAAAAAAAAAATTAGAGACTTTATTAAGCCTGGCATTGTAATTAACTTGCTCCAATTTGCTACTTTACAATTTGTTGAATTTGGTCAAGTGCCTCAAGTCACATGTCATGTCATAATCATGTCCTTGTGCCTTCCTCGTGCTTGCAGCATACAACCAAGTCTATATGCCCATTTGTCATTGTCAAATGCTGAAAACCCTGCACTTATTTGATTAATGTACTGCTAATTGCCTTTATAAATTCTGCAGTTGTTGTATTCTTACCTCTACAGTTATTCTCATGCTGCAATTTATATTATAACATTATTACGGAACCAGCAGCAGCCGCACAACATAGATGCTGCTTCCACCATGAATTTTTTAACAAGTAGTTGCATTTGTGACGTTCAGTACAAAGTCTATGTTTGATGTACTAAAAACAAGCAAACCTGTTTTTCAATGTTTAGTGTCTTTATATATTTTGGTGAACAAAGTCTCAAATGCAGTAATCTGATTGGATATATATGAAAGAATGGTTTTGTTCTCTGGTACAAATCTGGCTTGCTTGTTTGACATGGTAATGGGGGATGGTCAAAGAGTTGCCTGAGAAGGATCTGTATAAGCTTAGAAAGTTTAATTTAACAAAAATTGACAAAGTACAGATGACCAGCACACCTCCATTATTCCTGGCTGTTGCTGCCCATCTGCTAGCGAATTAACAATCCCAAGCTTCTCTATGTTGACCTTGCTCCACATAAAAAAATTTAAAAAAAAAAAAACAAATAATTTATTTTCAAGAACAGCACAGCTGTTGCGCTGACCTTTCACATTAAGTAAAGATACATTACTAGCTCTTCTTATGTTGGTTGTCTTGGTATCTGACAACTGTGAACTTGTCCTAAGACCGCCTTACCTCAATATAATATCAGAATTCATGTATGATTTTTGCCTCAATATTTGATAAATACATCATTTTTCTCCTTTGAGTATATGATTTGAGTTAAATTAACCCAATAGACACCGCGGGTATCGAAAATAGCATAATTACTCTGTCGAACTCTATATGATTATAGTAATTCTCCAGGGTGTCAAAATAATTTCTCTACCTAGCAATAGAAAAGTTTAGCTGCATCTGTTAACAGAGAGTTGGATTCGTTCTAAATGAATCATTTTAATGAATTTATAAGAGTGCCTACTGTTTTTTATACAATAATATTATTATATAAGTTGAAGCACATCACTTCTTAACATACACGGTTGAATATATTTCATTAAATAAAGTTTTTTCATCAAGCATAATTTAAAGTTTATATGGATTTTCATCCTTATCACAACAGTAGTTATTTTTTATTTATGTAAATGAATGTCTGAATATGTAAATAATATTTTATCTTCACAAAGTTTGAAATATAAATCCAATTTTTTATTTGTTCGATACCAATTTCAAAAAAAATTGAACAAGGAAACAAATCATGAAAGTAAAGTGAAAATAGAGAAACAAATCTCGAAAAATAAAATAAAAATAAGGAAGCAAAATTCTAAAAAAGAAATTAAAAAAATCTGTTTAGAGAAAAAGACCTCTAAATTGTCCTACATGAACAATTTAATGTACACTTATAATATGATCATCACCAACTAGCTATATAAGACCCCATCTCAACTGAACAAACTAACTCAATTATCATTATTGTCATATATTCGGATAAACTAAATAATGTCTGAAACCCAGAGTCATTGTGTAGAACTTCCTGTAGTTGATATTTCTCAGCCTTTAAGCTCATCAACTCTCTCCTCCGTCTATCTTGCCTGCAAAGAATGGGGTTTCTTCTACATCACCAATCACGGCGTCTCCAAAGATCTTTACAAGAAACTCCATTCCCAGTCAAATCATCTTTTCAACTTCCCTTATGAGGCCAAGCTGAAGGTTGGTCCATCATCATCTGTGAGAACCTACACTCCCCATTTCATTGCTTCTCCTTTCTTTGAGAGCTTTCGTGTGTCTGGACCAGACTTCTTTGCATCTGCTCAGAGCACTGTGGATATTCTCTTCGACAAGCCGAATTCGGACTTCAGGTAAAAGCATACATGTGTACATACATATGTGTTTAAGTTTGTCTGTCTTGTGTGTGATTTTGATTGTGTTTTGTTTGTTTTGGCTTAATTTGCTGGCAGTGAGACTTTGAAAGAGTACGGGAGGAAGATGACCGAGCTGTCGAAAACCGTTGTAGAGGTAATCTTAATGTGCTTGGGAGATAATTTTGAGAAGAAATTCTATGAATCTGAGTTCAGCAAGTGCCATGGATACTTGAGAATCATCAACTATTCGGCCCCGAAGAACATTGAAGATGAACCAGTTGAAGGACTAGGCATGCACACTGACATGAGCTGTGTAACAATAGTTTATCAAGATGAGACTGGTGGGCTTCAAGTCAGATCAAAGGAAGGGAAGTGGATGAACATAAACCCATGTCAAGACACTCTAGTTGTGAATATTGGAGATTTGTTGCATGCATGGAGCAATGGGAGGATGAGATCATCTGAACACAGAGTTGTTCTAAAACGTTGTGTGAACCGATTCTCTATGGCCTTCTTTTGGTGCTTTGAAGATGACAAGAACATATTTGCACCAAATGAGGTAGTGGGATCAGATGGGTGCAATTCGAGGATCTACAGGCCATTTGTTTGTGCAGATTATATCAAGTTTAGAGAGAGCAGTGAGAAAGGCAAGTTTGAGAAGGTTGGTTTCACTGTCAAAGACTTTGCAGCAAGTACTGGCGTACGAAACTGAGACTTGATGATAACATGAATCCATGATAGTAATTCAAGCAAGTAATCTCTTTTTTTTTTTTTAAGTTTCTTTTGTTTGTTAGAATATTGCTTAAAGTGAAAGCAATGAGAGGTCAAGAAGTTCAAACCGCTGCTATTTTTCTGGGGAGTTGGTTTCTTTGTTTATTATGGAGCTTCAATATATGTTTGAATGAATTAAAATAATGATCTGATATAGTGGTTGATTTGTTTACAGGGTTATCTATTAATCTTTACTTATTTAATTAAGAGGACGATTGTGGTTTTTGTATGTGTATGAGTACTACAAAAAATTAAACATATGATAACATACAAAAGATAATGTACATGAGTTTTATATTATCGTAGGTTACTTATAACAATGTGTAGAGAATGTATATTGTAAAGGGAGTTTCCAACAACGATGCAACGACTTGCATGTTGATGCCCGATGTTACACATGCAGCAATGTGTTGGCAACGTGCAACATCGTACAATAATGTACAAGTTGTTTTATTCCTATCATAAACCTCTTCCACAACATGCATTCTCTGCACATTACTATACATGACCTATAACAACGTAGAACTCACGCATGTTGTCTTTTGCATGTTGTCGCAAATCTAGTTTCTTAAAATTGAAAATCTAGATTCTTGAAATTGAACTTGTTATTTGTATTCTTTGACTTTGTGCATATGCCTATTATAGAAATATTATGTGAGTGAATATTTCATGTACCTAGTAATGTAACACAAATCTAGTTCAAAGTTCAAACACAATTGTAAAGATATCAAGAGGCCACAGCAAGAGTACTTAAGTTATCATAATTTAAAATTTTTTATTTATTTTATAATGTAAAATAATTATGACAACTATATGCTATAATTCAAAAAATATATATAATTACATGCTAAATAACTTTGATTTTTTTTATTTTTTTTGGTCATAATACAGTTCCCGAATCTCAATATTGTTGACTTAAATCAGGCAAAGTTGAATATGTGTAGTTAACATGAATTTTTATATTTTGCTAAATTATACATGAATGCTTGAAGTTGGATGCTATGTTCATGCATGAAATATTGAAAGTAAAATCTCAGGTTTGTATAGTCTGACAAGGATTTCACAAACTCGGAAAATTTTTAATGACAAACCTATAATACACTATAGCCATCTAATCATTTTCAACATAATTTTTTAAATCTCAGGTCTGCATGGGAGGCTGAGATCATCTAAACTCAATGTTATTCTAAAACATTGTGTGAACCGATTTTCTATGGCCTTCTTTTGGTGCTTTGAAGATGACAAGAACATATTTGCACCAAATGAGGTAGAGGGATCAGACGGGTGCAATTCGAGGATCTACAAGTCATTTGATTGTGTAGAACTGCAAATTATATCAAGCTTAGAGAGAACAATGAGAAAGGAAACTTTGAGAAGGTTGGTTTCACTGTCAAAGACTTTGCAGCAAGTACTGGTGTGCGAAACTGAGACTTGATGTTATCATAAATACGTGATAGTAATTTAAGGAAGTAATCCTTCTTTTTTTTTTTTTTAAAAAAAAAAAATTAGTTTCTTTTGTTTGTTAGAGTATTGCTTGACGTGAAAGCAATAGGAGGTCAAGAAGTTCAAACTGTAGCTATTTTTCTGGGAAGTTAGGTGTTTCTTTGTTTGTTATGGAGCTTCAATATATGTTTGAATAAATTAAAATAATGATCTAATATGGTGGCTGATTTGTTTATGGGGTTCTCTATTAATCTTTACTCATTTAATTAAGAGGACCACCATCGTTTTTGTGTATGTGTATGAATACAACAAGAAATTAGACCTACGACAACATACATGAGCTCTATATTACCGTAGGTCATCTATAGCAATATGCAAAGAATTTATATAGTGGAAGAGATTTATGATAGGAATACAACGGTTGCTACACAATGTCACACATGCAGCAATGTGCATCATTTTGCACAACATGCAACATCATGTAGTAACGTGCAGGTCATTGTATCTATACCATAAATCTCTTTCACAACATTCATTGTCTGCACGTTACCATAAATGATTTACGATAATATAGAACTCATACACGTTGTCTTTTGCATGTTGTCATAGATCTAGTTTCTTGTCATGAAATTTGTTATTTGTATTATTTGATTTTGTGTATATGCCTATTATATAAATATTATGTGAGTGAATATTTCATGTCAATATTTCATGTCTGACATAGTAATGTAGCACAAATCAAGTATAGTTCAGAGTTCAAATATAATTGTAAAGATATCAAGAGACCTTAGCAGGAGTCCTCAAGTTCTTATAATTTAAAAAATATATATATATATTATATAACGTATAATTATTTGGCAACTATATGCTATAATTCAAACAAAAAAATTGATATAATTATATGCTAAATAACTTTGATTTTTTTTTGTTTTGTCATAATACAGTATCCTAATCTCAATATTGTTCACTTAAATCAAGCAAAGTTGAATCTGTGTAGTTAACTTGAATTTTTTTATTTTGCTAACTTACGTTAATGCTTGAAGTTGGATGCTATGTTCATGTATGAAATATTGAAAGTAAAATCTCAAGTCTATATAGTCTGACAAGGATTTTACAAACTCAGAAAATTTTTAATGACAAACCTATAATACACTATAGTCATCAAATAATTTCCAACATATTTTTATACAATAATTCTGTCTGATCATATGGTGCAACACATCAAATTGATT
Organism: Litchi chinensis; assembly: GCA_019925255.1. NCBI lineage: Eukaryota > Viridiplantae > Streptophyta > Magnoliopsida > Sapindales > Sapindaceae > Litchi > Litchi chinensis. The sequence continues at coordinate 21,295,728 of CM034467.1, read as the reverse complement.
CAATATAGTTTCATCTCTCAAAATTTCGGAGAAAAAAAGAAGCATAAAAATATTTCAAAAATAAATAAATAAATAAATAAAGATTCAAACAGATTAAACAGCGGTATATGTACCATCCATTGGAAACATTGAGGTTTTCACTTTCACATATTCACTTTTGACCTACCCCTATTCAATAAAAAAGGGACAAATGCTAACTTCTTTTAAGTTTATATGAAATTACATTCCACCTTGATATATTAATTTAACCACATTGCACTAAAAGTCCATTCAACTATTGAATAATGGTTTGCTACGGTTAGTCTCAACGGTCCGAGAGACGATTATTTTTCTACCATCAATATAACTAAATCAAAGTAAAATAAATGGAATGATAAAATAGAATAGAAGTCCACAGTGGATCTCCACCAATCTCTATCTCTATCGGCGAGGATCTTTAATGCCAATGGCGGAGGAGGCTAGTGAGGCTTCAAAATTATTTATTTATTTATTTTCTCCATTTTAAGGAAAAATATTTTTATTTTATAAAATATCTCCTACATCCATCTCAAGATATGTGACATAGATCCAAATATTTTGAAAATTTCTTCTTTTTTAAGTTCTTAAAAATAAAATTAAAATAAAATAAAATAAAAAGAAAATGAATCTAATGGTGATCATTTGTTAGTCAACTATTTGATGGAATATTAGTGCAATTAAATCAATGCTTTGGAGTGGAGTGCAATTTCATTTAAAATCAGGGATTACTGCAATTTGTCCAAAAAAAAATAAAAATAAAAGACGCGTTTGCTATCATAAAACGATTTAATATTGTGATTTCAATTTATATCCAAACAACATTACATCATAATGTTCATTCTGACTGATAATATCTCATGTTCGAGTCATTATATTATATGTGATTTTTAAATAAATATATATAAATATAATAAAACACACATGCCTCTTTGTTGTATAATTAAGTGTATAGATAATTATGTGGTATGACTGGTTTCATTAAACCTTGTTTTGGAGAGTAAATATATTATATAGTAGAGAAAATCTAAGGTACCTTTGACGTTTACATTTGAATTGGTGCATTTTAGTAACTCAAACTTTGACATTTATCCCTGCAGGAAAACAAAATTAAAGTTCTGTCCTCGACAAATTTCAACAAAAACTTAATCATGATTTTAAACTTGAAATAAAGTGACAATAGAAAACTATAATTTTATTTTTAATGTCATTTGGCTGCTGGCGTCGTTGGCACCAGCAGCCCCCATGCCGTGTATCGGTGTGGATTCAACACTCAGCCCGCTAAATCCAAAAATATATATACACTAATAATATTATTCATTAATAATAGTAAAATAATATAAATATACATCTTGTCTTCCATAATTCAGTGTGGATTTATCCACCACCTTCGTGTGAGTTTTTCTCTCATTCTTGTGTGGATCTCTCTCCCCATCTTCATATAGGTGGATCCCTTCCAATTAAAAATAGTTTTCTGGATTGTATCACTAATGTTCTATCTCAGTTGGTTTCGATTGTTCCCTGAATTAGTCTCATATACAATTATTGTACTTAAACAAAAAAATGACTTGATAATATGCACGAAAGTCATACATCGACATGATGCATCGAACACACCCAAACCTTCTTTATGAATTGGATATACAAATACCAGTTAACAATTACTGTTTAAAAAGATAAATAAAAATAAATATTAAGCCTAATCAAGTTGCTTTATACTTATTGTGGCCACAAAATCTACCTAATCATTGTATGTCGGTTTTTATTTATTTATTTATAATAAGGGTAATCATTGTTTGTACATGATACACGTTTTGAGGCGATTGGAACCCACATATCACTTATGTCAAATATTACACCTCAATTTTCCTGTCATTTTAACAATTTAATTAGAGCACCTGCTACATATTTTGTATTTTCATTTCAAAAGCGTCAAACCTTTAAGAGTAAACTAATTTCATTAATTCTCTTAATTACGTCAAAACTTTTGGATTCAAACTATATTTGTGTTACCACCATTCAATATGGTTTAATGATATAAAATATTTATCTAACTTGATAATAACTTAGATTTAAATTGTTCTTATCTTAACTGGTATTTCAAACAAACAAATCTAATTTGCATTTAAATTTGGAGGTCGAGTGATATATATATTTTTCCTTAAATTTTATTGTTTATAATTATAAAATAAAACTTTTTGCTAAAAAATTAATAAATCAACCCTTGTAAATAGGTGGACCTATTTCACGCTCGTTACGAGAAATAACTTCATATTTAATTACTTTCAAGAGAAAAAAAAAATAAAAAAAAATCTCATATTATCACAACCACTCATATAGTTCAAGTGCCAAATTGACACTACAAAGTGTGCAGGGGCAGAACAAGCGTAAATTCATCTCCCACCAGTCAACCCTCACGCCGTGTGTAGGCGTGGTTCAACGCATGCCACATCCAAATTCTATATATATATATAATATAATATAATATATAATAATAATGTTTAATTCATCTCCCACCAATTATGTGGATTACTCTTCCAACCCACTATGGATCTCTCTCTCATCTACGTATGGGTGGATCTCTCTCAATTAGGAGTAGTCCTTCGGACTGTATCCCAGTATCATATCTCATTTAAATAATCTCAGATATTTTCTGAGTTTATCCCAATTACCGTTATTGTATTAAAAAAAAAAAAAAAAAGAACAAGCGTAAATTACTAAAGGACTAGATTTGTAAAATAGAGCTAAACCTATTTAATTTCTTTGGCCAAATCTGTAATCTCATTTTACAATCATATTTGTTATCTGATATACATCCCGTCACTCACATAAATTTTCTCAAAAGTAAAAAGTGGCTCAATGGACACACAAAAATATTCTCTCTCCACCCATTTACTTTTTATATCCATTTTATTATTTAAGATGATTCACCTAAAATCTTAGAGCTAGTTTTAAGGAAAAAAAAAAACAATTTAATCAGATAATTTTTCTTTTCGGATCCAAATAGGTTTTGACTTTTGACACCAAATGAAATTGGTAAAAAAAAAAAAAAATTCTTTCGTACTGCTTATTATCTTATTGTCTTGAAACGTTATATTCTGAAAATTATGAATAGACTATTCACTTCCATTCGATTTTGAATGGCCCTAGCTAACATGGGTGTATTCTTGGTGCAATCCATAATCTCAATATAAGGATTTGAAGTTGAAATTCCTTGCTTTTAATATTTTCGTGGTAGTAGATTACAAGATTCAATTTGTTAGTTTTGTTAAGGAGAAACTGTTAGCAAATCTTATGTTTTAGGCTCAGATTTGAATCTTTTTAGATTATTATTATAATCATTATTATTATTTTCACTTTCTTACTATAATAATTTTGGATAAGCTCAGTTTTGTTTTTTTGTTTTTTAGATTTACATTTTTTTTTCCTTACTGTCTTTCAGCAGCATTTTTTTAAAGGAAAATTCCTACTAATTTATATGTTTCTATGATAAAATAAAATGAAATTTTGGATATTTTGGCATATTTTGGTTATTTTGAAACTATGTGATAAATTTTAGAGAAAACTTTATGAAATAGACTAGATTACGATAATATCCCTTTAAAGAAACTATTTTTAAAATCGAGTGAGGGTCGATTGAGATTGTGTACAACTAACTTGCAATTATGGTGATTTTCTCACAATAAAAGAGGTCTTCCCATAGTTCTATTTTTAACTGAAACAAAATACTCAAAGTTAATACAAATAGGGATATTATAAAAAGTCCCCTCAAAAGTAAACTACTTGGCAATTGCCTCCCCCCCTTTTTTTTTTTTTTAAAATTAGGTGAACTGTTAATTTTTCATTCAAAATGTTAATATTTTTCATCCAAAATCATGAAATGAACAAAATATCTTTATCAAGATTCTTTAAAATTTTTATCATACATTTTAAATTTATATAATGACTGAAATACTCTTCAAAATTTATTAATTATTAATATATCAAATAAAAAATAACATAAAACTTTTAAAATAAATTGATAATTTTCTTTTTAAAAAATAAAATGATTTGTTGATGGACGGTGGATATTATTTTAAAAAATAAAAAAATATATTTTTTCATTAAATTTACAAAATATATATCTTTTAAGAGTGGAGATCCAGTTTTCATATTGAATCTCCACTGTCCATTATAGAAAATGGATAATGGAGATCTAATTTGGAGATTGGATCTCCACCTCCAATTAGCCTTACATCAACTATATATATATTTTTTTAAAAAGAATCATCTCCAATTAATCTTAAACATCATTAAACTGGATCTTCATCTTCAAACAACTCAACTTTATCAACAAATAATCTATCTTCAAACAACCAGATCCTTAATCAATAAACTATACCAACAACAATCAATCCCTATCAAAACCACACACAGAACCATACAAAAAAAAAAAAAACCCACACAAAAAAACTATAATCCATCAACACACATTCGAAAACAAAAAAAAAAAAAAAATCCTCAACACAAGTTGCTGGAGTTTAGGGTTTCCAATGCCATGGAAACCTAGAAAATCTCTAGGTTTTCATCACTGAAAACCCAAAAATCTGTGGATTTCAATGACACTAGAAACCTATAACCTCTGGGTTTCCAGCACCATCGAAATCCAAAGATCTCTAGAGTGGGTTTCAGCTCTATAGACAAAGAAGAAGATATGGTCTCCTTCAACCAAGTGATCTTCAACCTAAAGATCTGCTCTTTATCGCCTGAAACCAAGCCAATTTAAGTGTCGGGTGATGATTGTTGGATATCAAAGATGGACGAGAAAGAAGAAGAAGAAGAAAATGGAAGAATAAGGAGGAGAAGAAGATGATGAAAGAAGGAGACAAATAAAATGGAAGAAGCCGACAGAAGAAAATGAAAAGCAATTTTTTTTTTTTTAATTTTAATATTTGTTTTGTGTGTTGGGTGTTGAGTATGTTAAACATTTTTTTTTTCCATTTTAATAATTTTTTTTTTTTTTTTATTTTTTTTTTTCATCTCTGTTCATCCTTATGATGGACGGTGGAGATGATATTATTTTTTCAAAAACAATTATTTTAATTTAATTTAATTATTAATATTATTTTAATAAAAATTAATATTAAATGAAAATAAAAAATAAAATGTTTATTTTTATTTAATTTTTAATTATTTTTTAAATTAAATTTTACTGTATAATAAAGATTTGATGAATTAATTTTTTATTTAATTATTTAAATTTTTATTTTTTCAAATTTTTATTTAATTTTATTAAAATAAATATAATTATTTATCTCATTATTATTATATCCTTTAAACTTAATATTAATAATTTTTTAACCAATAAAAGATAATTTATCTAATTAAAAAATCGTAGGTAGTTGTCGAATAGTTTACTTTTGAAAGGGTATTTCATACTATCCCCTACAAATATAATAGGAAAGGTGTGCTCGTGAATACAGGATGATGCAAAAAGTATTGAATGATTGATCACGTGTTAAATCTTATTTTAAAAATTTAAGCAAGCGAAATAAAGATAAAGATAAAGATAAAGATAAAAAGGGTGCATCTAGAACGTGAAACTGGAAAGAATGGTCGTTTTCATCGTGTTTTTCAGAAGAAGACACAGAAAATTTGGGCAGACAAAAATTGGTAAAAGTCCATGAATGATGACAGCAGACTGTTTTTTTTTTTAAAAAAAAATGTTAATGGAAAATCAAATGGTTTAGAGTTGTTCGTGAGATTTTGATTGTGAACTCGAAGCCCGTGAAGTCATTGTCAAATACGACAAGTTAATACACTTGAGATCTATGTAACAGCCAACAGAAGGTAAAACAATAGCACGTAAAGTTTACGTAAAAAAAACTTTAAATCGAAAAAAAAATTCATGGACATAGGAAGAGAAATTTATTAGATCGAAGATTAGTACATATTAAGTGTTTTAGGATGGTTACAAGACATTACAACTCGCCCTAACATAATATATCATAAATATGCGAGTATAAAAAACCTTAAAATTAAGATAATTAGTAAATAAGTCGAAACATAATAGGTCCATATAATATAATCTCAACTTATTGGTCTGATCCCTCCGTTACCACCACATATCTTCATAAAATTTTATATTTATCATTTCATCATAATTATCACACGATGATCTTTTTAGATATGATCAAACAGAATTAGAATCATCGAATTCTAAAGTTATAATAATCATATTAATTTTAAGATAATATGATAAATAACATATTAATTATAATTAGCATATTTTATCATTTTTAAGTACATGAATATGGACAAAACAATATATATTTGATCGTAAATTTATAGTGCTATAGCTGACGAAAAATGATTTTATAAAGCTATACAATCAAGATCCAAAGCCTTCCTTGTACATAAATTTTTGTTAAGAAAAAAATTTGCTAACAAGTGGAGTACTAATTTCTCATTCAAGAGACGATCGCGTGTGGCTATGGGCAAAGGTAAGTGAAAAAAAGAAGAAACAAACACCGAAGTCCAAGAGTTTCAACTTTCTACGTACGAATTGCAGGGTGTTGTCACTGTACCATATATTTCTACTTTAAATTTCGAAATTTTTTTCTATTGCTTTTTATAGTGCTTGATGGTACATCAAACGTTTATCATGGAGCTGTGTCCATCAGCAGAGAGGACACGTCGACAAAAGCTAGTTTGGACCAACAAATAATTGAAATCAGTACAGAGGACAGTTCGACAAAAGCTGGTTTGGGCCAACAAATAATAGAAAAAAAGGTGAGATAAAAGACAAGTAAAAGTTGCTAAAAAGAAGGAAAAACAAAAAACCTATTATACGATGCCCATTTATAGATGTAATAGAATATTCATATTGATTCAAAGAAATTAAAAATTTAAGTCTTAGTTTTATTATTTAAAATATTATATGCGAGTTATAAATCTTTTTTTGATAAAAATTATTATTTTATTGATTATGAAAATAGTCATTTAAATTATGTTATTTTTTTAAAGTATTTAGATTATGTTATTAATGATTTATCTTGATAAATTTTGATTATAATTTATAAAATATTAACATTAAAATAAATAAATAAATAGATAAGAGTCCCCGTCTATCTTATCACCACCTACCAATGTTATTTTCACATTGTTTTTATTTTAAATTTTTGCTTCGGCAACTATGAACAAAGATGGCAAGATAATATTGGTTGGGTGCTAATAATAGGGCAAAAATTGTGGATTCGTATTATTGAGAAGAGAATGGCAATTGGCACCATCACCTATTTTTTACTTTCATGCGATTCTCATAATTATGGATATGAGGACACAAATTTTTAGTTGTCTAATAATAAAACCTAACACTTCAAGTCTACAATCCCACAAACTAAGAAGGATATACAACCATAATCCACATATGATTTGAATGAAAAATAATTTTGATTGGTTACTGTTATAGATTCTAACATCATTATAATTAGAATAATGATGTTAAAATTGTTACAAAACTTACGAATACAAGAACGATAATAATTTCAGATTTTATGAGTGTAAATATGTAATGTTTCCAAAACTTGTCAATTGCTTTCCAATGTTAATTACAAGATTCTACACCATAAAGCTAAGACAGGTGGTGATCTCCAACATTGATTATTTAATACAAAACCAAATTCAGTACCCCGTTCAGATTTAACAGGGCCCAAGAAAAAGATGATAAAATCTCGCAGCAGCTCTCATTTTTCCTTCTTTTTTCATTTTTTTTCCTTTTTGCATATAATAAAACCAGATAATCTTAACAACAAAATTGTATGGCTTTCAGTGTCTAAAGTCCCAACCATAAAACACAGCGCTAGCTTTAACATGGACACTACCCATAAGTCCCGAGCTTCCACTAAAAATACAAAACCAGACAAACTCACCAAAGAAGTGATCCTAGCGGAGCCAGAAAGCAAAAGCGATTGCTGCAACAACAATGGTGGTGGAGCTGGAACTGGCATGAAGCACCCAACATATCATGGGGTGAGAATGCGAAGCTGGGGCAAATGGGTGTCTGAGATTCGTGAGCCCAAAAAGAAGTCAAGAATCTGGCTTGGTACTTTCCCAACAGCAGAAATGGCAGCTCGAGCCCATGATGTTGCTTCACTAGCAATAAAGGGTCACTTGGCCCACCTCAATTTTCCACAACTAGCTCAGCAGCTTCCACGCCCGGCTAGCTCTTCTCCTAAAGATATCCAAGCTGCTGCAGCTGTTGCTGCCGCCTCCTCCATGTGTGATCAAACAACAAGTTTTGAAGCTGATGATCATGCTGATCAGTCAAGCCAGACTGTGAAAGAGGAGTCCATGGCCACGCATGCTCTATCAGAGGAGAGTGTTGATGGTGATTGTGAATGGTTTGACCTTCCTGATCTGTCTCTTGAAGGAAATACCACTACTAGTAGCAGCAGCCATGGATTTTGTTGCAATTCCTGGTGGCAGCGAGCTGACTTTGACATGGAGATATCGCCATTTGAGGAAAGACTATGCTGGGATCACTATTTATTATAGATTACATTATATTATATGGTGAAGTGAAGCTAAGTTATAGAGTACCTAAATTAATTCAATGTTTGTTTACCTTAATTAGTTTAATTTTCCTTGCTGTTTCCAAAGGAAAACATCAAGACGTCTAGAATAAATCATCTGTGAGTTTGTATATATTCTGTTTCTTGACGATTATGGTCTGCTTTGACATGTAATTAAAGTAAAAGCACTGGACCTGCTATTGATATAAGAATTTTTATCTAATAGATGCATAAGATTAGAAAAGATGCAAACTTTACATTTTCAATATTCATGAGATTCGTTTAACGATTTTGCGCACAAATGAACAAGTGTGGTTCACAACTGCACACAATTATATTTTGTCTATTCCCAGAAGATAGAACTTAGAACATTAATTATAATGCAAAAGGCTCTCTGTGATTGGTGATATTTTCTATATTTCTTTCAGGTTAGACTATTTATTGGTTAGATAGCCTTACGTAACAATTACACTCAATGAATTGATCGTGAGGGTAGTTATTAAAACCAATCTGTACAAAATGGTAAAGAGAAATTTAATGGAGAGAATAAATTTGTATTTTTCTCAACCTCTTAAATGTACAAGCATCACCTATTTACATACAAGGGATAAGAATAACAAATTTGCCAGCTAAGGGAAAAGCCAGCTGGCTAACAAACAAAACAATGATGCAAAATAAAATAGGAGCTGTACAAAGAAAAGAAAAAAAGAAAACAGTTTCTGGCAGGTGATGAGCTGTGAGTTGGAATGTAGTGATGTCATATACAAAGAATAATTCTACATCCCCCCTTCAAGTTGGAGTTTGGTGGATGTCAAACAAACCCAACTTGGAAATTAATTTGTTGAATTGAGGACCAGCAAATAACTTTGTTAACACATCTGCTATCTGCTCTTGCGAAAAAATATGCTTTGGTTGAATAAACCCTTGCTTGAATCGATCACGAACTAAGTGACAATCAATGTCCAAGTGCTTTGTACGTTCGTGGATAACTGGATTAGCAGTAATATGAATTGCTGCTCTATTATCGCACCACAGTGGAATTGGCTGTTGTTGCTCAATCTGAAATTCTTTTAAGACATATGAAATCCATTGCAGTTCACAAACAGTGGCTGCAAGACTTCTGTACTCAACTTCAGCTGAGGATCTCGATATGGTAGTCTGTTTCTTCGTTTTCCATGATATAAGAGATGATCAAAGGTATATGCAGAACCCTGTCAATGATCTTTTTGTTTCAGTACATGAGGCCCAGTCTGTATCACTGAAGGCCTGTAATTGCATGTTACTTTCACTTGGATAGAGCAAGCCTTTTGAAGGACATCCTTTCAAGTATCTTAGAAGATGCATTATAGCTTTCCAATGAGCCTGGCAAGGAGAGTTGACAAATTGACTCAATTGTTGGACTGAATAGCTAATATCAGGTCTGCTTATATTCAAGTAGAGAAGCTTTCCAATTAATCTTTTGTACTTCTTTGGTTATTCAAGCAAAGTTCTTTTGTTGCTTTTAAGTTTCTGTCCCTTTGGCAAAGGAGTAGTAGTAGGTTTTGCTCCAAGAAGTCCTGCATCAGTTATGATGTCCAGAAGGTATTTTCTTTGATTAATAATGGTATCTGAAGGTCCTCTGGCAATCTCCAACCCAAGGAAATACTTGGCTGTACCCAAATCTTTGATAGTAAACTATTGATCCAAGTATTTTTTGACTGAAGTCATATCTTCCTCACAATTTCCTGTTAACAATATGTCATCTACATAGATCAGTAAAGCTGTGAAGGAAGTGTCATTACTCTTTATGAAAAGACAATTATCATAAGGTGATTGTCTAAAGCCAATAGCCTTGATTTTATCACAAAATTCTGTATTTCATTATCTCGAGACTTGTTTCAACCCATAAAGAGACATTTTTAATTTGCAAACATGACCAATCTTTGCTTTAGAATACCCTTCAAGTGGCTATATATATACCTCTTTTTCAAGCCATCAATGCAAGAAGGCATTGTTGATGTCAAACTAGTAAATAGGCCACAATTTAGAAGTAGCTATAGCAAGGAAAATTCTCACTGTCACAATCTTAGCAACTGGTGAAAAGCTTTCAAAATAATCAACTCCTTCCAACTGATGAAAACCCTTTGCTACCAAACGAGCCTTGTGCCTATCTATAGTCCCATCAGGTTTCAATTTGAGTTTATCTACCCATTTTGAACCTATTGCTTTCTTCCCTTCAGACAAGCAAGTTAGCTCCCAAGTACCATTATCTTCCAAAGCTTTTAGCTCTTGTTCCATGGCTTTGACCCAGGCTGTATCAGTACTGGTTTGTCTATAGGAATTTGGTTTTTGTATTTTTGACACATTTGCTAAGAATGACATGTATGCTTTGAAAAAATTCGGTGCTTGGGTGTATGGATATGTGAGAGGTGTATATGAAGTTGGCTTTTGTACCTGTAACTGATTAGTAATCTTGTGCATAGGCTCAACAGTAAGATTGGTGACATAATCTTTTAACCAAAAAGGTTTAGATTTGATCCTGGTGCTACGCTTAACAAATGGTTCAATTTGTAATTCTTTTGAGATCAATGGTTCAACTTGTCCTGTTTCAGTTTCACCTTCAAGATTATTGTCAAAATCGATTTCAAAATCATCTTTTTCTGTATTTAGAAAATCAGTTCGAACCTTTTCTGTGTTTTGAAAATTCTGTGCTAAAGTTCCTTGAACTTGTATTTCACCAGCATCATCAATAGGTATAGGTAGAACTTCTATGTGATCATGCTCAAAAGGTTTAAAATCATTTTTGTATGGAAAGATATTTTCGTAAAAATGAATATCTCTTGTTATGTGAATCTTGTGATTTTCAAAATCATAAACCTTGAAAGCCTTTTGACCTTGACTAAAACCAATGAAAACACGTTTAAGAGCTCTTTTCTCAAATTTGTCCTTATGAGGCATTGTATTTGTCATATAACACAAGCAACCAAAAGTTTTAATGTCTTCATATTTGGGTGGTTTCTGTAAAAGTAATTCATGAGGTGTTTTCCAATTCAAGATTGAGGATGGTGTTTTATTGATTATATGAGTTGCCATAAGAATGGATGAACCCCAGAATTTCTTAAGTAAATTGGATTGGAACATAAGGGCCCTTGCTACTTGTAATAAATGTTTGTGCTTTCGCTCCACTATGACATTTTGTTATGGGGTATATGGGCAAGTTTTTTTATGTTGAATCCCTTTTTCTGATAGCATGAACTGAAAATCATGATTGGTAAATTCAGTACCATTGTCAGTTCTTATTTTTTTTACTTTTCTGTCATGTTGTGTGGCAATCATATTGAGAAATTGGGTAAAGATGGTTTTGGTCCGTGTTTTGTGCATCATCAAGTAGGTCCAGGTGACTCTACTATAGTCATCGACAATGGTTAGTATATATTTAACTCCTTCAACAGAAACTTATTCGTAAGGGCCCCAAATATCAAGATGTATGAGCTGTAAAGGAAGAGTGGTGTTGATCTGGCTAATATGAAAGGGCAATCTCTGTTGCTTGGACTTATGACAAACATCACAGGCTGGACTAACCTAAAGATTTTGATTCTTTAGGAAATCAATATATTGCAAAACATTTACTGGACAATGCTCTAATCTTTGATGCCATAAAATAGATTTTGATAAAGTATCTTTATTCACATTAAAACCAGCATTACAAGATGAAACTGAATTGATTGATTTCAAAAACATTTGATCAAGTTTGAAACTTTTATACTTAAAATTTTTAAAAGCAGTAGTATCTAAGATATATAAGCTTCCTAAAGGTTTGTCTATGCCCAAAACTCTCTCAGTCTGCAGGTCCTGCAGAACGCAATGAGTTGGTGTAAAAATGAATTTCATTTTGCCAGAATTTGCAAGTTTATAAACTGAAATCAGATTGAATTTAAAACTTGGCAAATATAATACATCTTTTAAGCACAATTCTTGAGATAATTTTATATCTCCAATGCCATGAACATATTTGATTGATCCATCAAATAGGTAAACGAGGGAGGTTTTCTCTGGTGGATTTAATTTGCAAAAAAAAAAAGATTTTGTTCCACACATGTGATTAGTAGCACATGTGTCAATTATCTAAGTCCCATCTTCTAATAGATCAATAGTACTTAATACAGAATTTAAAACAAAATGGGTCTGAAAAGTCGTACCTGCAAATTTGTTAAACATTGCAAAATTGACATAACTAGTATCACCTGTCATCTTGCCTTTCATGAGCCTTTTAATCTCTTGTTGCACCATATTTGTAATTTCAACCTGCCTCTCTATCTTCTCATCCATGTTCTTTTCAGCTTGCACCTCAAATGGTGTTTCAACCATGTTGGCCATCGCCTTGCCTCCCCCTTTCTTCTGCTGTTCCTTTAGCTCCTTGAACCACTTAGGATAGCCATGTAATTTGAAACATGAATCATTTGAATGACCCTTCATGTTACAGTGATCACAGACCAACTTCTCCTTCTCTTTCTTTTTGATCATCATTTTAGCATTGTTGTCTTTCTTGTACTGATTACAGCTTCCTTGGGTTTTGGCCATTAATCCTGCTCTTTCAACTTTATCATTAAAGTTCACATGCACTTCGCTTTGTTTCTCCACCTTGAGCATCATAGAATAAGCTCGATTCACTGTTGGTAAATGATCCATCACCAGTATTTGATTTCTGGTGTTGTCATAGCACTTATTAAGACCCATGAGAAATTGCATAAGTTTATTTGTAGAATAAAAATCTGCAATAGCCTTTACTACTCCACAAGAGCATGATGGCAATGGCATTAGGCAACTGAACTCATCCCACAAGCACTTCAATCTGGTGTAGTATCTAGCAACAGAGTCATTACCTTGTGCTATTGATGCAATATCCCTCTGGATATGGTAAAGTAAAGGCCCATTACTTTCTCCATATCTTTCTGCAATCTCATCTCATAGTTCCTTGGCACTGATAAGGTATAAGAAAGAATCTACTATATCCTTGGAAATAGAGTTAAGAATCCAGGATGTGACCATATTGTTTACCCTCGTCCAAATCTCAAAATCATTGCTGCCTTCTTCTGGCATTGTAATCCTTCCATCAATAAAACCCAGCTTCAATTTCACACCCAGAGCTATCTTCATTGACCTGCTCCAAGTGAGATAGTTCGTTTCTGTTAATGGAGCAGTAACTAACACCATACCAGGATGATCAGAATTCTGTAGGAAATAAGGATCTCCATTGATATTGTAAGCAAAGTCTTTTGCTCTTTTTGCAGATGCAGCTTCAGTGGTTGTCACTCTAGTAGCTGAACCAGTATCTTTAGCCATGATAGAATCAAAGAAAGCACAGGTACCCGATCTTTACCGCTCTGATACCATATACAAAATGGTAAAGAGAAATTTTAATGGAGAGAATAAATTTGTATTTTTCTCCACCTCTTAAATGTACAAGCATCACCTATTTATATACAAAGGATAAGAATAACAAATTTGCCAGCTAAGGGAAAAGCCAGCTGGCTAACAAACAAAACAATGATGCAAAACGAAATAGGGGTTGTACAAAGAAAAGAAAAAAAAAAGGGTTTCTGGCAGGTGATGAGCTATGAGCTGGAATGTAGTGATGTCATATACAAAGAATAATTCTACACAATCCACTGATTATAATTGTTTGGTAAGGTTGCTTAACCCTTAAGGTAGTTAATTCTATTTTTTAACATAGAAATTAGAATACCATACTCCCATTTTACAATGAAAAATAACTTAATTATTTAGGGTGAGATAAAGTTGAGATTAGCAACGGTTGACAGTACTTTTCATATCATCACTTTTTGTCTTGTGATTGAAAATCTTCATTCAAGTTGATAATCCTTCAAGTTCGAGTGACTATATCGCCTTTAAGTATTCCCTATATTATTAGTCAGAGACCTTTAGAAAATATTAGGGAACACAACCAGAGCAGCTTGAAAGTGATGTAACGAGAGCCTTTTCAATCCAATTACGGTTTACCTGTATGTTGTCATTGCATTTATTCTTTTATTTGGTCCTTCTTGTTTGGGTATAAGGGCATTGTTTTGCTTAAACTCTTTACCTGTTTTTTATTATCTAACAATCTCGTGAAAGTTATAACAATAAATAATGATTTTATTAATTTTTAAATCATTATTTAAAAATCTAATAATCGTGGGGATCACGATTCTGTCACAACCTTCGAGTACAGTATGTACTCTTTATATGTTTACTCTAACAATAGAAAATATCTACAATGTCCAATGAGATTTAGAAATTAAAATGGAAGTGTCCGCTGCGTACACTACTAAGCAAAGAAGGAATGTACAAACGTTAAAGTTAGTAATTCATGTTTTCTATTTATAGCTATGCTAAATTATGTTGCATAAGTCATAATAATTAACAACCTAGTCAATGAATTCAATTATAAAAATCTTGCTCAGCCATCAAGAAGCCATAAAGATGTAGTCAACCGAAAACTTCGGTAGAAATTTATCTTTTCAAGTTTAATAGCATATATATTTTTTAAAATAAAAAAAATTGAACACAATCGGGCTTTACCAAGACTCAAAGAAATCAATCAATACAAATTGATGTGAACGGAAAAATCCGCTAATCATTTTAATTATGAGTAAAAGGTGTAATTATTTACATGTCAAAAAGAAATACTTAACTTTTAAATAGAAAGTATCAACTAAGAGAGATAATACATTTAACTAATCATTCAATCTTAAGGAGCAGATTTACTTGCCACACATAATGTGTATAATCTAGATAGATTTCCTAAATTTTAGTAGGTCGAATCTAACCCTAAATAACATCATTTTCCACCACACTCGTGAGAATGCTGTGGCTTAATAATTTTAGATTCTTATAGCACTAAAATATGTGCAAATTCTTCCTATATCCATTTATTAAATGAAAATTTATTATTAAAATACTCATATATAAAATTATTTTAAAGGACATAAATATATACAATTAAAAAAAAGTTATTTTGGCATTATATCAACCTTATAAACCATGATTCTGTTAAAAATCAAGAACAAATTTGGCATAGTTAAATATAAATTTGACATATATCTAAATTGAAATTGGAATAGCATAATTTAGGAGATATCAAATTAATAACATAAATTCTACGATATAATTGAAGTTGCAATTGTAATCTAAAATAATAAAAATAAAAAACCAAACCATGTTAGTTCTGCTTACAATATTTTGTTTAAAATTAATTATTTAATAAAATAATATTTTGTTTTGCTTTTACAATATTATACAATATAAGAAACTAACTATTTAATAAACAAAATTATAATTAAAAAATAATTCTATTATACATTGCATGCCTGAAATATAATACCAAGATGAATTCCTTGGTAGTTTAAAGACATAAGACATATTTCCAACTTCATTTGAATAATAATTTTCCTACAATAATGTGTATTTACTTTTATTTACATTACAATTCACGATTTACTTTACTTACATTATGTTGATGATCGGAATCAGTCAACACCAGGTTGGGGCTTGGAACCACGCCAATGGAACGATTTGTACGGGGCCGGCGGTGAAGACCGTGCCGAGCCGAGGGTGAAGACCACGTCGGACAGCCCTTTTTGGCCTCTTGGGGTCGCGTTCGGAGTTGAACCCTCAACCTTATATGTTTTTTGGGTTGACAACTCCTACCACCAATCTAAGGTCTTCACCGAGCCGGGGGTGAAGACCATGTCGGACAGCCCCTTTTGGCCTTTTGGGGTCGTGTTCGGAGTTGAACCCTCAACCTTATATGTTTTTTGGGTTGACAACTCCTACCACCAAGCTGAGTCAGCTTGGTGGTAGGAGTTGTCAACCCAAAAAACATATAAGGTTGAGGGTTCAACTCCGAACACGACCCTAAGAGGCCAAAAGGGGCTGTCCGACATGGTCTTCACCCCCAGCTCGGCACAGTCTTCACCGTCGGCCCCGTACAAATCGTTCCGTTGGCGTGGTTCCAACCCCCAACCCGGTGTTGACCGATTTCGATCGTCAACATTAAAAACGCGCGTTTTAATGTTGACGATCGGAATCGGTCAACACCCGGGGGATCGGAACCACGCCTATGGAATGATTTGTACGGGGCCCACGGTGAAGACCGCGCCGAGCCTGGGGTGAAGACTACCCTGAGCAACCCCTTTTGGCCTCTCACTAGGTCGCATCCGGAGTTGAACTCGTAACCTCTTATAAGGTTTTTGAGTGCACAACTCCTACCACCAAGCTGGCTAATGTTGTATGTATTTTTCGGACTCATTAAATGGGCTGGTAAAAGCCCAGTTTAGGCTCGATAAAGTCAACCAGTCAAGGCCCATCAAACGAGGCCCAATATCAATTCTAAGCCTAGCGAACTCTGCAGCTCGCTCAGGTAAATTCCTCAGCTGACATCAGCAGATCTGTAAACACATTCAGGCTACAGCTCGCCCCATGCACAGCTCGTCTCTAAGCGAGCTCGAGCTCGAGCTCGAGCTCGAGATCGCCATAGACAGCAGCTCGCTCAAAAGTGTAATAAATGCAGTATCTTCCAGAAGTAGGCAGTTACCTAATCCGATCATGATTCTCTCACTAAATAAAGCAATTACCCAATCAAATCGTGATTCCTTCGTCAGATATGGAAGTTTATTCAAATTCGAATTCAAGTCAACATTATCCCGGAATTTAAGGAGCAGTTTCCTGATTCTATTCAAACAAATTAGGAAGTGTAATTAATTCATGATTCTTTTCCTTATTTTTCCTGATTATTTGGGAAATGTAATTAATTCGGGATTCTTTTCCTATTTTACTGCAATCAGAATTGTAACACATTTTCCCCTATAAATAGGGGTTAAAAATCATTGTAATCGATATACAACATTGAATAATATACTGTCACTCTGCAGAGAATAAGAGAGACAGTCGTGGACATAAACTTATTATTGCTGAACCACGTTAAACGCTTTGTGTCTCTTCGTCTGGTTAGGTCATTTGTTGTGTTATTATCTTGGATTTTTGTACTTTCTCACATTGATTGCAGGTATTGGTATTGATTACTCGTCGACTGAAATTCAACATCGACATTTTGGTGCTAGAATGAGGGGCCAAACTGCAGTCTTATTCATCTCGATTTCTTGATTCCTAACAACATGGTAAAAACCAGATCAAACAGGTATCATATTGATGATGATCAGACAGAGAGCCACATGAACCAATCTCAGCAGAACATACAGCCTGTGCAAGACGCAACCATGCATGCAGCAGGCCCGTCCCAAGGACAAGCACTCGGCGCTACGACAGGCATCCCTTCTCTGCCTCATCGTCAACCGGTTCTAACCGCTCCGATAGCTGAAGGGCAGAATGTGTTGCTGTAAAGACAAGAAGCATTGGAAGACACGGTTAGACAACTCACAAAGGTCGTCAACATGTTGGTGCAGGCTCAGGTTCAGAATGTACCTAGGGTTGAGGTTCAAGCACCAAAGGGCGTGCCCCAGCAGCATGAAGTGGCGCAAGGGCCCGAAGGCTGGCGAGGGAAATTCCGAGACCTGCAGACTCGGCTCGCTCCTCTAATGCACGTTCTAGAGCTGGAAGACACCCTCTCCGACAAGAAAGGGAAGTCGCACGCCCGGCTAGCCTGGTAGTGAGGCTGAGCCAAGGTGGAAACCAACGAGCAGAGGTTGGGCACGGTAGAGTCCGAGCCGCAGCTCGATATGTTGATGAGGTGGATGGGCAACAAGTAAGATCCCATCATCATAAGGGTCAGTTCGAGGAGGACGAAAGGTATGACCCAGAGCACCCGACTCCAAGTCACGATCACAGGAGGAGATACGAGCTCCGAGATCCACAAGTAGAGGAGCTCCTTCAGAGGGTCCAGCAGTTTGAGGCACGACTTGGAGTCCCAGAGCAACGTGGGCTCTACGGGGAGAAGACCCCCTTTACAAGGGAGATTGAGACACAGCCTCTCCCTCCGAGGTTTAAGGTGCCGAGCATTCAGCAGTACAATGGGGACAGTGACCCCTATGACCATCTCGACGCCTTTAACGTTCAGATGGATTTGCAAACCAATAATCCTATGGTGAAGTGCTGAGTATTCCCAACTACTTTGGGAGACATACCAAGAACATGGTTCAAGAATCTCCCGGCTCGCAACATAGGCAGTTGGGAGGAATGCCAATAGAAGTTCATTGGTCAATACAGAGCATTGAGAAGGCAGCTCGCTCCATCCTACCACCTAGCTACGATCTTTTAGCGTCAGGGTGAATCATTAAAGGAATATATCACCAAGTTCAGACGCAAGGTCGCAAATATTGAGCATCCGTCAAATGAGAGTATACTGACAGCGATCTCGGCTGGGCTGCGCAAGGACGAAAAGTTATACGAGAGCATTTACAAGTCCCCAGTGAAGGATCTGGAAGAATTCTATGAGCGAGCTGCGAAGGAGATTAGGTGGGAAGAGACCTTCGGCCCGAAGAAACAGAATCAGAAGAATGAAGCGGGCAGTTCCAGCCAGCCAAAGAAGAGAAACAATGGCAGGAACGAAGAAGGAAGAAATAGTGGCTCAAGTAACCAGATCGCTAAGAAAGCGAAGAGAGAGTCAAGGTATGAGCGACCTCGACGCCAAGGTCGTTATGAAGGATACAACGTCTTGACAGCTTCACCGGACAGGATTTATGTTGCGGAAAGGAACAGGAAGATTTTGGGAGGCCCAATCCTATAAGGGCTCCTGTTCAGCAGATGGATCAGAATAAGTTCTGTGTCTATCATAATGAGGTAGGGTACAGTACTTCGGATTGCTGGTCGTTGAAGAACGCCATTGAGAAGTTAATCAGGAGAGGTCGTTTGAGAGAATATATGGCAAGACTTGCCGACCCGTGACCTCACCAACAACGACCTCAGCAACAGCCCCTACAAGCTCTTGAACCAGAGCATGAGCCTGCGGTAAGAACCATTTTTGTCATTCATTGTGGCCCCCACATCGCAGGTGATTCAAACAGATCTTATGAGAAGTACGTCCAAGAGGCGAATCACACTTTTCAACTCAATGGGTCAGGTGGACCGGCAAAAAGGGCAAAAGCGATCTCGGACGAGATTGTGTTTACCGATGAGGATGCTAGGGGTGTGATTTGGCCCTATAATGATGTGCTGGTTATTCAAGCCAAAATCAACAATGTGGAAGTTAGGCGCATCATGATTGATACTGGAAGCTCGGTAAACGTGATGTACATGAGCTGTTTTAATCAAATGGGGCTGCGAGCAGAACAAATAAGACCGTCCCCAGAACCTTTATATGGTTTCACTGGAGATGTTGTAGTACCAATGGGCCAGATTAAGTTACCATTGACTCTTGGGGAGGCAGGTTGTCAGGCAACAACTCTGACAAACTTCTTGATAATCGATTGCCTATCAGCTTACAATGTGGTCCTGGGGAGACTTGCCATGAACGAGTTGGATGTGGTTACCTCGACCAGAACTCTGACAGTTAAGTTCCTAACTCCTAATGGCATCAGATGTGTTCGAGGAGAGCAGTACTTAGCCCGGCGTTGCTATGAAGATGCTGTGAAGATGGGCGTGAGAGGAAAGAAAGTGAACGTGGTGTCGGGGGGCGAGCCACGAGCTATGACTGAGAAAGGAGTCAGTCACGACTTGGACCCTCGCGAGGTTGATGCAGACCGAGCTACTGGTCCAATTGAAGAATTAGAAGATGTACAAGTCAGCGAGGCAGATCCAAAACGGTGCTTAAAGCTGGGAAGAGGATTAACTTCGGAACTGAGAACCCAGCTCGCGACTTTCTAAAGGTGAACTTGGATGTGTTTGCATGGAAACATGAGGACATGGTGGGAATAGATCCTAAGGTGATGTCTCACAGGCTGAACATTGATCCTCATTTCAAGCCAGTTCGCCAGAAGAGAAGGGCAATGACAGGGGAACGTTACTTAGCATTGAAAGAGGAGGTAGATAAGCTGCTAGCTAACAAGTTCATTAGAGAAGCTTACTACCCGACCTGGGTCGCCAACCCTGTGCTAGTAAAGAAAAAGAACGGAAAGTGGAAAACTTGCATCGACTTTACTGACCTGAACAAGGCGTGCCCAAAGGACAGTTTTCCCCTGCCAAGGATAGATCAGCTCGTGGATGCTACTGCTGGCCACGAGCTTCTGAGCTTCATGGATGCATATTCGGGATATAACCAGATCCCAATGAAACACGAGGACGAAGAGCACACCTCATTCATGACTGATCGGGGGTTATATTGCTACAAGGTGATGCCCTTCGGGTTGAAAAACGCTGGAGCAACCTACCAACGCTTTGTGAACATGATGTTCGAGGAGCAAATTGGAAAGACCATGGAGGTCTATATTGACGATATGCTAGTAAAATCCAAGCAGATAGGTGACCATGTTCGCGACCTGAGAAAGATGTTCCAGATTCTAAGGAGCTACCAGATGAAGTTAAATCCGCTCAAATGTGCGTTTGGAGTAGCTTCTGGGAAGTTTCTAGACTTCATGGTCAACGTAGGGGAATCGAAGCAAACCCTGAGAAGATCAAAGCAGTGATTGACATGAGATCGCCAACCAGGGTGAAAGATGTACAGAGTCTTAATGGCCAGGTCGCAGCACTGAGCAGGTTCATCTCAAAAGCTACTGATAAGTGCATTCCTTTCTTTGATATTTTGAAGAAGGCCAAGAGCTTCGAGTGGACTGAAAAGTGTGAAATAGCCTTCCAGTAGTTAAAGGAATACATAGGGTGAGCTCCACTCTTGTCTAAGCCTAAAGGAGAAGAAAAACTGATTTTGTACTTGAGAGTGTCACAGCAAGCTCTGAATGCTGCACTGGTGAGGGAAGAAGAAAAGACACAGCTTCCGGTGTATTATGTAAGCAAGCGATTATATGATGCTGAAACCAGGTACTCGCAGATGAAGAAACTAGCTTACTGCCTGGTGATCGCATCGAGGAAGCTGCGACCTTATTTCCAGGCTCACACAATTGAAATCCTCACCCAGTACCCACTGAAACAAGTCTTGCAAAATGCAGACACCTCAGGTCAACTGTTGAAATGGGCAGTGGAGCTCGCACAGTTCGATATCCAATTCAAGCCGAGGACGGCTATCAAAGCTCAGGCTCTGACATATTTCATTGCAGAGTTTACTGGACCGGTAGATAATGAAGCTGAATCTTCTGAAGGTCCAACCTAGGAGCTTTATGTTGATGGATCGTCCAGCGAGCAGAGGGCTGGAGCTGAGATCCTACTGATCAGTCCTGAGGGACACAAAATCCTTTGTGCCTTAAGGTTTGACTTTCAGGCAACAAACAATGAGGCTGAGTATGAAGCTCTGCTCGCGGGTTTGTGTTTGGCTAAAGAGATGCGAGCTGAACGATTGAAAGTCTTCAGCGATTCACAGCTCGTTGTGTGCCACATATTGGGGGAGTATCAAGCCAAGGGACCAAAAATGGCCCTTTACCTCCAAAAAGTTCACGAGCTGCTAGGTGCATTTCAGGGGTGCGAAGTGAAGCAGACTCCACTAACTCAGAACGCACATGCAGATGCTTTAGCTCGCTTGGCAACCACCCGAGATGCAGACTTTCTTGGAGCCATCCTAGTTGAATTTCTACCAGCTCCAAGTACAGAGGAGAAGAATGTGATGATGGCAATATAAGTGCAGCCCGATTCCTAAATGTGCCCAATTCTCACTTATTTGCAGGACGGAAACCTGCCAGATGACAAGCTGGAAGCCTGGCGTCTGCGAGCTAGAGCAGCCAGATATTGCATCTATAACGATGCACTATACAAGAAGGGGTTCTCGGCTCCACTGTTAAGATGCCTTAATGGCCTTGAGTGTGAAATAGTACTGAGGCAGATACACGAAGGTCATTGTGGGAACCACGCTGGAGGGCTATCTTTAGCTCAGAAGGCACTTCGTCAAGGTTTCTATTGGCCCACCATGAGGCAGGATGCCATCAATTTAGTCAAAAAATGTGACAAGCGTCAGAGGTTTGCCCAGATCCCACGAGCTCCTTCAGCTTATCTCCAACAAATGGTGAGCCCGTGGCCCTTTGCCATTTTGGAAATGGATTTGATCGGGCCTCTGCCAATGGCTCGGGGAAGATGCAAATATGTCGTGGTCGCAGTTGACTACTTCACCAAGTGGGCAGAAGCAAAGGAGTTGGCAGAAATCTCCACAACAAAGATTGAGAAGTTTGTGTGGAGTGACATTATTTGCAGATTCGGAGTCCCACAACAAATCGTGATTGATAATGGGACCCAGTTCGCTAGTAACCAGTTTCTCAGGTTCTGCAACGACCTCAAGATCGTTAAGAGTTTCTCAACAGTGGACCATCCACAAGCCAATGGCCAAGTTGAAGCTGTAAACAAGATTATCAAGCAGACCTTGAAGATGAAACTGGAAGCAAAGAAGGAAGCATAGGTAGACGAGCTTCAGAAAGTATTATGGTTTTACAGGACCACAGCTCGCAGTTCCACAGGCGAGACTCCATTCTCAATGGTATATAGGTCTGAGGCTATGATCCCAGCTGAATTTGAAGTCACCTCGCAATGAAAAGCGACCTTCAATCCAAACGACAATGATCAGCTACTCGCTGCAAACCTAGATCTGCTTGAAGAAGCTAGGGAAACAGCTAGGTTGAGAGTAGCTGTTTATCAGCAGAGAATAACGAGGTACTACAACAAGTATGCTCGGATTCGCAGATTCAATGTTGGGGACTTAGTTTTACGCCTTATTCTGCCAGGAGCCCGCAAGCCAAGTAATGGATCCTTAGGCCCGAACTGGAAATGACCCTATGTTGTCAAATCAAACTTAGGGAATGGAGTTTATCGTTTAATTAATGAGAATGGAGCTGAAGTCTCTCGAGCTTGGAATACCGAACATCTCTGTCCTTATTATCAGTAAACTCTTTGTAATATGTAATTCAAATTTATTCAAGTTAATGAAAGCTCCATTTCCCCCAGCTTGTGATTCAACTCAGATCACTAGGCTAACGGGCTCCGAGCTTAATGACTCGCTAATAATAAAGAGCCTAAAAGCAGGCGAGGTGACGACCCCTGCATAGCTCGTTATAAATAATAAAGAGCCTCAAAAGCATATGACTAAGTGTCACTGCATAGCTCGCTAATAATAAAGAGCCTCAAAAGCAGATGACTAAGTGTTACTGCATGGCTCGCTAATAACAAAGAGCCTAAAAATCAGGCGAGATGACGACCCCTGCATAGCTCGCTATAAATAATAAAGAGTCTCAAAAGCAGATGATAAAGTGTCACTGCATAGCTCGCTAATAACAAAGAGTCTAAAAAGCAGGCGAGATGACGATCCCTGCATAGCTCGTTAACTTCTAAGTAATCAATTGTTTGTATTTACAAGTTTTTATTAACTAATTGAGTTAAGCGATTGCTTTAGTCAAATTTTGAGTTCGTTAACCACCAGCTCGCAAGAAATTTGATAACTCTAAAGTTGAAGATCGTAAAATAGATCATAACATATGCAATAACTTAAATACATTCAACACAGAGGAAATAAAGGAATAAATTTTATTAAGATTAAAGATCATTACAAATTAAAACAAAAATACAAGCATAAAAGAAAAAATGCTAGCTCTGAACAGGGGGATTTGTGCTCTGAACCGGATGATCACGGGGGTGAGACGAGCTAGGAAGCTCAAGATTGCCAGCGGGCTCAGATTGGGAGGTCGCACCAAAAACTTGCTATGATGAAAGAATTGGACCAGATGAAGACGAGGCGGCCCTTGCTTTAAACTCTTCTACAGATTCGAGTTCCACATCTCCAAAGATAGAAAAATCTATCTCTGGATGGGACATCCACAGTATGTAGAGGAACTCGCGGCCTGTTCTTTCCTCAGCCTCGTCCCTTGCATCAGCAACCTGCACTTCCAATTCTCGAGCAGTCTGCTCTCTGAAGACCGTTAGCTCTTCGAAAGCATTATCAGCATGACGGTTAACAACCTCAGCTTCTTTCTGCATGGCCTCAGTTTGCTTCTCTGCAGCCTCAGCCCGCTGTATGGCTTCCCCCACTTGTCGCCTAAGTACATTGGCTTGGTGCTCTGCCTCCTCAACCCGTTTTTCTGCGATCTCAGCCATTTGCGTTGCAATATTGGCCCGTTGCTCAGCTTCTTCAGTTCATCGAGCAGCACTTTCCATTTCTCCAGCTCGCTTATCAGCAGCCTCAGCTCGCTTCGCCGCAGCCTCGACTTGACGATCGAACACTTCAATTTTATCTTCTGCGGTTGAAGCTCGTTGCTTTGCTAGCACAACCCGCTGTTCAGACTGTTTCAGATCTTCCCTTATCTTGAGTAGCTCATCCCTTAACATGTTGCGCTCATTTTCCATTTTCCGAAGAGCTTCCTCGGCTGTTTGCCTTGCAGCATTTGCCTCAGCGATATGAGCTTCCTGAACCTGTATTCTGCCCTTGGTAAAGTGAGCTATATCATCAGTGGCCGCCTTCAGCTCGAATTCCAGCTTCCTTATTTCATCATTGGTAGCCATTGTCTTTCTTCTCCACTTCATTGCAACAAGGGCGCCCTGAAAATGTTAAACAAGTTAAAATTTAATTAAGTAAAGAAGTCAACAGATGAGGAAAAATAACTTAACAGCATGCAATGACGAGCCGCGAACTCGTCCAGATCCTCACCCCTAAGACACCTATTCTCTAAGACATTCGTATGAGTAAGCATGATTGTCGCCCAGTTATCAAGGAAGGAAGTTAGATATCTTCCCCCACGTTTAAGCTCAATGTTTGGCCTTGTTGGCGAAGGGGTCCTCTCAGCCTCTGGGACATCACGCTCATCATCCCAGGAAGCGCAGCGCCGCAAAACAATGGTGCATTTAGTCATTCTCCTACTAGTGCCAGCCCGGGCTGTCTGGGGAGCGGCCTCGGATTGAGTCTCCCCTTCTCTACCTTGAGGAGCGACCTCAGTCGGAACTGCTCCTTTACCATACGAGGTGACTCTAGGAAGATCTTTCGCCTGCTACGAGCTCTGGATTAGAGTCAGTTGAAGGTCCCCAAGTGCGGTTGAAAGTAGCACCTTGCTAGGACCAGCGGCCGCAGGAGCCTGGTCCTTAGCAGATGGCTTTAGGCGTTTGACAAGAGCAGTTGGAGAAGAGGATCCGGCTGGCCGCTTGGCTGGAGTTGTTGAAGAGGTTGGTGTTTGAGCAGGACTTTTAGAAGGGCATTTCAAAAGAGTAAGCTTCCTCCTGTTAGTTAGAACTCGTCCAGTGGAAGGAATAGAGGAAACAGATTTTTTGGAGTCATCCGTTGCTGAAGCTCGAGGTGAAACAAGCAGTGGAGCCTTGGAGACAGTTGTATGATGTGGGGAGGGAGACGAATCCACCTGCATAACAGGGGCTGCGCGGACTGGAGCTGATCCTGCCTGAGCTGGAGCAGGAGCTGGAGAAGTTGTTTGAGATGCGCCCTTTGACGAGGCGTGAGATTAAGTCTATTTTTCCAAAGTTGGGGCGCGAGCAGGAGTACTTTTAGTAGAAGTTTTCCGAGCTGGAGAAGGTGCGCGAGCTGCTCTTTCTGCCCGCGGAGTAATAGGTTTTGGAGGTCGAGAAGTAGATGTATCCCCTACTTGGACTGGGACATCAAGGACAGAAGGAAATCTAGGGTTGTCACCCATGTTGCCGATATCCTCGTCAGGCCGCAGAATATGAGATTCTTTAGGTGGGGCAAGACCATAAGCCCTGAGAAGAACATCATCAAACTTGCTACTGATGCCCGCTTCCTCCGAGTTTGCGAGCGTATCAAGAGCTCGTCTCTCCTCGCTGCTGAGAGGAGACTCATCCATTTTCAGTGCTGCATGGCAAAGATTATTATTATTTTTTTTTAAAAAAAAGAGAGCTCGCTGAAATTTTATTTATACCTGGATTCAAGACATAGCTAACATTTTGAAGATTCTCAAGAGAGGGGCAGGAGACGTAAAACCAACTCGTTTTGTACGATCCAACGTTGGACTTGCCCTTTACCTCTCCTTGGGGCAGAAGATCTTTGTACTCTGACGGACGAGCCGTGAGGTAAAAGATGCCATCGGGTTTCTCTCCCTCTTTAGCACTTACAGCCTTGAAGCTGTAAAACTGCCGAATGATTTTTGGAGTAGGAGGAGTAAGGCCGTTTTTTATAAAGGCTAGAGCCAGCGAGGTCAGCTGCACATAGGAGTTCGGTGTTAACTGGAACGGCGCGAGCTTGACTGCGTTAAGGAACGCGATCAGGTATGGGGGTATGGGGAATCTTAGCCCCTGTTTGAGATGTTGAACACTGACAGCGACGTACCCCTTGGGTGGATAACATGCATGATTTTTAGGAGCCGGTATCAGTACGCGACAACCTAAAGGGATGCGAAATTGCATAGTATGCCCGGCCACATCGGTAAGTTCCAAGGAAGAAGGATGGTGGGCAAAGGTATCCCGAGCTCCTCTTCCCTGCTTGACATGCTCTCGAGCTGCATCTCGCTCGTGAGCCTTCCTGCTTTGAGAAGTTTCTCTGCTAGCTCCGCTTGAAGACATCTGTATGATGAAGACATGTTCAGATCGCGGCAAGCAAGTTATTAAATAATAAAAATTTGCTAAGTGTTTTATTTTGCAAATTGTTTGTGCATTGGGGGGCTCGACCTATGAATAACGACCTGCGAGAGAAATTTGCGAGCTAATGGTTTACAGGAACCTAGTTCTACAGTTCGCATGCATGACAACCCGCAAACAACCAAACAGCTTGCAAATAGACATGCTACCAAATCAAACCAACGAAAGTTGAAAAGTCATGTTCAACAGCAAAAGACTCAGAACAACGAGGGTTCAATGACTACATGTCATATTCAAACCATTTCATACACAAGAATGACGTGATGGAGGCACAATATGATATGAACTAAGCAAAATATACCAAAAACTCAAGATTTGAAGGAAGAATTTACCGTGATTCTTTGGTGAAGTGAAGAGACGGTGATTGAGAATATCAATTTCTGAAAAAGACAGTGAGTCTTGGTTGCTTGGATGTTTGTTTGCTTTGAAAGAAAATGATAGATAAAAAAGAAAGTGGAAGAGGCTCCACCAGTTTAAATAGACAAGCGAGCTCGAACCCCAACCGTCAGATCTCTGAAAAGTGTAACCGTCATAAATCCAACGGTACAGCGTGAAGTACGGTCTTGTAATCATGTAGCCGTCAGTTGAAAGACGTGCGCATTTAATACGCGTGTAAGGGACGTGCAAGCGTTGTTTTAGTTACCTCCTGCATGACTGCCATGTGTCGCAACTGAAAAGGTGGAATTTGAAAAGGTGCAAAGGCGGTTGTTCAAGATAGCGTGTCAAGGAAGCAAGCTTTTACTAGCAAGCTCGAGCTCCCAGCTCACAGAGCGAACTGAGAGCTGGAGGGCTAATGTTGTATGTATTTTTTGGACTCATTAAATGAGCTGGTAAAAACCCAATTTAGGCACGATAAGAAGGCCCGATAAAGTCAACCTAGTCAAGGCCCATCAGACGAGGCCCAGTATCAATTCTAAGCCCAGTGAACTCTGCAGCTCGCTCAGGTAAATTCCTCAGCTGACATCAGCAGATCTGGAAATACAGTCAGGTTACAGCTCGCCCCATGCACAGCTCGTCTCTAAGCGAGCTCGAGTTCGAGACCGCCATAGACAGCAGCTCGCTCAAAAGTGTAATAAATGCAGTATCTTCCAAAAGTAGACAGTTGCCTAATCCGATCATGATTCTCTCACTAAATATGGCAGTTACCCAATCAAATCGTGATTCCTTCATCAGATATGAAAGTTTATTCAAATTCGAATTCAAGTCAACATTATCCCGGAATTTAAGGAGCAGTTTCCTGATTTTATTCAAACAAATTAGGAAGTGTAATTAATTCATGATTCTCTTCCTTATTTTTTCTGATTATTTGGGAAATGTAATTAATTCGGGATTCTTTTCCTATTTTACTGCAATCAGAATTGTAACATCTTTTCCCCTATAAATAGGGGTTAAAAATCATTGTAATCGATATACAACATTGAATAATATACCGTCACTCTGCAGAGAATAAGAGAGACAGTCGTGGACGTAGGTTTATTATTGCTGAACCACGTTAAACGTTTTGTGTCTCTTCGTCTGGTTAGGTCTTTTGCTGAGTTATTATCTTGGATTTTTGTGCTTTCTCACATTAATTGCAGGTATTGGGCATTGATTACTCGTCGACTGAAATTCAACGTTGACACATTACAATTCAGTTTGTTTTATTGTCATCTGAATTTTATAAATTTAGTAAAGTTTTTTTTCAAAATTAATGTTCAATCTGTATTATTTGAACAATAGTTTAAGTGTTTAAGATTAAAAAAGCATATATTAATTTACAATATATATCCATAAAATTTTAAGTTGAAATCATTGTTTTTTAGGAAATAATTCAGAAATTTTGGGAATTTTAAGATTTTTTATAAATTTTTTGGGATACGTTCAAGTACTTCATAAGATTTTAGATATTTGTTTGTTTTGATATTGGCCTTTCCAAAATATGCAATTGTGGGGATATTTTCATGCATCTTTTAATATTTAGTTCCTTTAATTAAAAAGAAGAAGAACAACAACAACAAGAAGAAATTGGGGATATTTTGATGCATATTTTATTATTTAGTTCCTTCAATTAAAAAAGAAGAAGAAGAAGAAGAAGAAAGACAGAACAGAGGAATGTATTGGTCAAAACATAATTTGGAAGGCTATTTTGGGGAGTCGTTTGTTTTTTTCATTCAAGACTTAATAATACTGAATTGCATTTATTATGTTGTTTTATTTGTTTTTTGTTTTGTTTTGTTTTTTTTTTTAAGTGGTTAAAAAACTTAAAATTATAAGAAAAAAATTGAAAAAATTCAATAAGAATTTTTAACTTTTCATTTAATTATAAATCACTTAGTGACATTTAAAAGTTTTTATTTTAAATCTATCGTCCCAAAATAATATAATTTCAAATTTATCTTGATTTTATATTACTATTTTTTTTTTTCACCTTTATACTTACAAAAAATATATTTAAAAAATAAAACCTAAATACATCTCATCCCAAATGATCTTGAAATTGAACTAATATATCTTAATTTACAATTTAAACATCTTAGAATTAAACCTAAATACATCTCATCCCAAATTATCTTGGAATTAAATTAATATATTTTAATTTACAATTTAAACATTCATTTTTTTTAGTTGTTTTCTTAAATATATTAATACATTAAATATATAAATATGATTAATATTACTATATTTTTTAGTCATATTTTAGTTATAAATAAAAAAATTATTAATATATACATAAAAATATTTTAGAATTTATTAAATTATTTATTTTCAGATGTTTGCATTAAATTAAACTAAATTACATAATAATAAATAGTAAAATAGATATAAATATCAATTTACTAGTTTTCAGATAATTTTAAATTTAAAAAACAGACAAGTTTACAACAAATTCAAAAGTAAAGAAAAAAAAAAACATGTTATTCATTTTTAAGGTTTTAGTCACTATTCAGTCTTCAATCTTCAGTAATACTGTTTAGTCTTTAAATAAAAAAATAAACGATCCATTGATTTTTTATTTGGTGCTAATTCTTTTAGTCAAGAGACTTATGACTTTTGAAAGTGTTGGAAATTTAACAAGCCCTTTTATAATATACATCTATTCATCACTTAGATAATTAATGCACTTTTCATTCATATCTACAATTAAGGTTTAGTTTATTAGGTTTTTTTTTTTTTTTTTTTTTTCACTTTATCATGAGAATAGATTTATCTTGATATTATGAAAGTAGACTTTCGAACATCACAAAGCATTTAATCTTGACAGATTGTGGCAGATTATTGACTCAAAATTTTAATAAATCCTAACATATTTCCTACATTTTATATTAAAAATTTACTTTGTTTTTTGAAATATCACTTGTGTTTACAACTTGAACCTATGTAAGTAAATATTCAATTACATTATAACTACATATTATATATGTGTTCTATAATTATATAATAGTCACATATGTAAAACAAAAACAAAAAAAAAAAAAAAAGAAAACAATTGTTTGCAAGATGGAAGAAATCAATTTGACAACGTAAGGGCAAGCTGTGTGATAGTGATGCTAACTTGTATTGAACAACCCGACCCGTTTAGGTGTGGATCAGTCACGGTCACGAGAAACTCACCAAGTCATCAAATTCAAAGCTAACTAACCACTTTCACGTTCGGTTGCCAAACCAAACCAGTGTCTGGTACGTCTCATACATTACTCTCTCTCTCTCTCTCCCTAGCTGCCTCATTCTGTGTCTCATTTTTCATTCTGAGAATGGAGAAGAGCTTGTGGGATGAGTGGGTCGACGAAGCACTTTCAAAGCTCCAATCTTTGAATCTGCTTCGTTCTCTGAGACCCATTTACGTCTCCTCAGATGAGCCGCAACCACAACCACAACCACATCCACATCTTTTGGGTGATAACTACGAGGTGTTCGACGAAATGCAGCCCTGGGATCGATCCTCCGTCGAAGTCTCCATCTCTCAACCCACATTTCACCGTTGGCTCCATGACATTCCCAGTTCTGGTGGCTTTTCATCAATACATTACATGCTTTCAACTTTCTACTTAAATGGATGATTGCAGTTCTGGTGGGTTCTCAATTTTTTTTTTCTTTTTGCAGGAGATGAGATTGCAGTGAATGGTGGGCAGTTCAAGAAGCTGCTTCTCTTCTCTGGAAATGATTACTTGGGTTTGAGTTCACATCCCACAATTGGGAGAGCTGCTGCAAAGGTGAGTTTTTTTTCTTTTGTCTTTGTTACTGTTTCAATGGTTTTATAGACTTAAAATGTCTTGATTGATACTTAAATTAGGCAGCTCAAGAGCATGGAATGGGACCTAGGGGCTCTGCTTTAATTTGTGGATACACCAATCATCATAGGACGCTAGAATCGTGCTTGGCGGATTTAAAGAAGAAGGAGGTATAAGCTTTGCACTGGATAATTCTTTATATCAGTTTATGTGATTTTTCACATGCTTTTAGTTAAGAATAGAGCCTTTTGCCAACAATTTGCTTGCTTGGTTTGGAAGAATTAATGTGCACTGTAGAGGGTACACATGACATGTTTGAAAGAAATAAACTAAGGTTTTAAGGGTTTTGCTTTTTATTTGATTAGTTTCTTGATAATAAATTGCAAAACGTAATGTTTTTCCTTGGGACCGGTGAATATAAAATATTTAACTTGTAGGGCAATATAATCTTCATACTGTACTG